>OZ035883.1:132048012-132058012 GCA_964034835.1 Muscina levida | reverse complement strand
AAGTGTCAATCGGCATGTCTAGTAAGAGCTCCTCAAACAGTGACGTTCGCATTCGTTGATAAACAGGTAGGTGCCGTTTGTTGTGAATCTAAAAATAGAAAGCGTGTTAATTCACAACAACGCGAGAAGCTATCCCATATCTCATTCATGAGGTGTAAAGGGAAATTAAGTAAGTTTTATATTTATATACTAGTGGGCCCGGCAATGCTTCGCTATTGCATATTAACTTGTAATATATTTCACATTTAGGTCTACAAAGTACTTTAAAACGGTACCTAAGCTCGACAGTAATATGTTGAGTTTATTAACTTATGTAACTAATTTCAAGTAACTCCTTAACATGGAAGTTAACTAATTAAGTTTTATTGTTTTAAATTCTAAATATGTTTTAAATTCTATGAAGATAGTAAAAAGTTCAAAGTCATATCTATAGTTTCGACATGTAGATTAAGTTTTGTCTGTATGTAGGGAGAAAAAAAACACTTCTTTCACAAATCGGAAACAGAAATTCTTCTAACGATCAATATTAAATTTTTGTATTTATCTGTTCTACTAACTTTGTATACTAACTATGTCTTTGGGCGTAAAAATCACTTTTGTTATACCTTCTCCTCCTATTGACCGCAAATGAAAATTTCGCTTGAAGCTTTATGCCTTTAGCCATAAAAACCTCCTTGGCCATGTCTTCTTCTCATACGGACCAAAAATATACCCGAATACTCTCCATATATTGAACTCGTATTATCATTTTTGGAGATAATTCGGTCTCCAACGTTTGGCTTAACAAAGTTATGATCTCACGCGCTGCATGGCATATTACGCCGTCGTATTGGAAACATTTCTCCTTCAAATAATGTGCAATGACATGATAGATAAAAAAAATCAATGGATCGGACGCTCTAGTTCTTCTACCAGTTGGATTTTATATGAATGTATACCAAGATCTTTCCTCAGTATTTGCAGAGACCGAGTTGCTGAGAACGGCGTCGGTTCGATAAATTCGATTCCCCTGTCACACTTACGTCTACAGCGTCGATGGCTTCTATTAGCTGCTCAGATGAATGATTATATGCACCCTAAACTTCACAAAGGGCTCCATAAGTTTGGCGAACAGAACGCGCATTTTATCTAAAGGATTTATTACCGATTCGCTCTCCTAAAAGTAAATTAAAAATACATATCTGTAAATTGAAAACAAATCACTGTTTTAGTCTGTGCAGCTACCATGTGTCCTTAATTGCCTGGTGTACGGACCATTATTTGATACAGTTAAAAAGTTAAATATTGAAGTGCGTGGGCAGAGCCTCGGCACTTTTTTTCTTATTAAGTTCAAAATCGCCTGTTCATTAGGGCGGATCAATTTTTTCGAGTCGAAAAAAACGTGGTAATCGTATACCAATATCGGAATCTACGATGAATTCTTAGAAAATTTCACTAAGAAACAATATGTATAAAATCAATTCTTAGTACGCGCTGAGAAGCATGAAGATTTCAGGTAGACATATTTTTTAACAATGAGCAACTATTGAAACCTTCAGACCTATGGGCCCCGGCTCTAATTTTTACCTTATATTCCGATGCTTGAAGACGAAGAGAATGGTATATTTTTGACATTGTGTTCTGCATGCCAACACTCAATGGCCATAACTTTTTAACCAATACATAGATTTGCTTATGTAATACTTCATTTAATTTGTTGGGAAGTCAGTTTAACGCAGAAGTTTTCGGTCTGTGCTCATTTAAAAAAACAAAAAATCTCTATCTGAAATCTTCCTGCTTCCTATCGCGAGCTAGAAACTGATTTTAGACTCAAATTTTATTGGTGAAATTTTCTAACAATCCATCGTAGATTCCGATTTTGGTTATGATTTTTGCGAATAAAAAAATTGGCCCACCTTACTATTCATATCTCTGGGCGAACTGCAAAATACTGTGGAATTTTGACAGTTATAACTACTTATTTCAAAAGGGTGTAGCACAGCCCACTTTCACCCTTACTGTAATTCATACTGCTCCAACAACATATATACCAAATCTCATCTTCATACCCCTGATAGTTCATGAGATATAGCCCATTTGATTTTCAAGTTGTATGGGTGGTGCCACGCTCCTTTATCCAATCACAACCAAGTACAGCCAGGGACTATCAACAGGTCAACAGTACCACTTTCTGAAATTATGGTATACATATATCGGTATATTAGAAAAGCCGTCAGAGCGATTTTTTAAACGGGGCGTGGCACCGCCCACTTCCTTCCTGGTAGTAATATATTCTGCTTCAACAACATATATACAAAATCTCATCTTGATAACTCTGATAGTTCATCAGATATAGCCCTTTTAATTTTCAAGTTGTATGGGCGGTGCCACGCCCCCTTATCCAATCACAGCCAAATGTATCCAGGAACTATCTACAGGTCAACAGTACCACTTGTTAAAATTTTCGAGTCAATCGGTCTATTAGAAAAGCCGTCAGAGCGATTTTTGAAAAGGGGGCGTGGCACCGCCTACTTCCACCCTGCCTGTAATTGATAATGCTTCAACAACATATATACCAAATCTAATCTTCATACCTATGATAGTTCATGAGATATAGCCCTTTCGATTTTCAAGTTGTATGGGCGGTGCCAAGCCCCTTTATCCAATCACAACCAAATATTGCTAGGGACTATCAACAGTTCAACAGTACCACTTGGTAAATTTTTCGTATGAATCGGTCTATTAGAAAAGTCGTTAGAGCGATTTTAGAAAAGAGGGCGTGGCACCGCCCACTTCCACCCTAGCTGTAATTAATACTGCTCCAACAACATATATGTATATATAATTCATCAATTGAGAACGGCTAGGCCGATTTTGCTCAAACTTTTTTTCAGTTGTTCGTTATTGTCAGGAGAAGGTTTATGTGAAAGAAAATTTTGGGAAAAGTTGGAAAATCGGAAAATTGGAAAAATCGGAAATTGCCTTTTTGTATGGAATTTTCTGTGCAATTGTTACAGAATGGCGAATAGAAAAATGGAAAATTTTTGTTGAAAAATGCGGAAAATTCCGGAAAAATTCGAAAAATTTAAAAAAAAATTTTTACCGGATTTTGCATATTATCGTGTGACTTCATAGTTTTGGACGATGTAACAGTGAAAAATATCGGATAATTATTCCGAAATGAATTTCCGAATGGGAAAATAGAAAAATTCTCGGTGGAAAACTCGGAAATTGCAGGAAAAAATTCAAAATTTTTATATTACATTTTGTGTGTAATGGTTTTGTTGTGGCTTTCCGATTGGAAAAATAGAAAATTTTGGTTGAAAAATTATGGAAAAATTCCAAAAATTTAAATTTTTGTTCGACGAAATTTTAGATTTTATTGTAAGTTTTGATAATTTTGAATGATATAATTGTGAAAAATTCGGATAATTATTCCGAAATGACTTTTCGAATGGAAAATTACAAAATTCTTGGTGGAAACCTCGGAAAATTCCGGAAAAAATCGAAATTTTTTAATTTTTTCGACGAAATTTTTCATTGTATCGCTTGATTTGATGATTTTAGACGACGTAAAGATGAAAAATTCATTATGATGCTTGAAAAATTTCGGAATATTGTGAAATTTATTATGTTAAAATATTAAATGCAAAATGGTAGAACAATTTTAAAATCTTCTGCATAAGCATAATGCATTGGTCCGATTGTTCAAAACCACATTGAATACAATGCATTATGACGTCCACAAAATCATTATCAGAGAAGACAAGAGACCCTTTGGATGCCATGTAAGACAATTCAATGCTCCCACTATAAATGAAGATGGAATTGTTCTCAAGCTTCGGGATGGTGGACAAGATGGACGAAATGGCTGACGACATTTGCACAGAGTTCGCACGACAACATCCAATTTCGATCTTGAAATTATCTTCTGATCAAAGACATTTGCGTGCTAATGTGTGGCAGTCTACTGTCGAAATTGGGAATACCAGCGCAAAATCGTTCAATGCATGATGCATTCAATCGCGAATTGCAACAAGAACAAGACTTTGATCGAGCTGAGCTGACTGAAAGAGTCCTAACAAATGTTGCGCTCTTAAATGCCGAGCAAACGAATGTGTACGATTCAATGATGAAAGTTGTTGACATTGGAACTTGGAACGGATGCATTTACTTTCTCGATGATGCCGGTTGGACAGGCAAGAGATTCGTAATTTCTTTGATTCTAGCAACAATTCCGTCAAGATCGCAATTAAGTTAGCTGTTGCATACTTTGGTATTGCTTCCACAATCGAACTGCACATTCCGCTTTCTTCTCACGGTTGACAACACAACGTGTAGCGAAATTGTTGCGAGAATGCTTAATCATTTTTTGGAATTAATGCATTTAACGAGAATGAGGCAACCAACTATTCGACAGAATTTTTGAACTCTCTAGATGTGCCAGTTGTGCATAATTTGCAGCTGAAGGTGGGATCGATCATGATCATTTTACGGAAACTGAATCATCCGAAATTGTAATTAAAGCGACGATCATCAAAGGCATATGCAAAGGAGAGGAAGTCCTTATCCCTCGAATCTATTATTCCAACCGATCTTCCCTTCCAATTCAACTCCCCATTCGATTGGCTTTTGCGATAACAATCAATAAATCGTAAGGCCAATCATTGGAAATTTGTGGAATCAACCTCGAATTTCCCTGCTTTTCACAGGGTCAGCTGTGCGTTGTCTGTCTTCATTGTTTGTTTTTACGACGGAAACAAATCGGAAAACATTGTATATCAGAGCGCTCTTCACAGATTTCGATTAAATTCAAGTATATCAGATTAAAACTTGAACTATCTGTGTTTTAGTATTATATAAAGGCGTTACCTTAGGAGCGAAACGAAGTTTGCTGGGTCCAAAGTTGTATGTCAGAACAACGTTTGTCGGGTCAGCTAGTAAATCCATAAATATGTCAGCCCTTATATGAACCAGTGGCGTTGCGCCCGGTTACTGAGGATTCGTGGCTGAATCCGAAATACCTATACAGACTGCCTGACATTATGATAATTCATTCCCTGCTATTTCTACTACAAAAAAACGTATAAATATTAATATTTTTAAGTAATTATACGATTTATTTATAATTTATTTCAAAATATTTGTTTTTTTTTTGTTTATTGTCTTAATTTTTTTCACTTTTTCTGAAGATGCAATTCGAGAAATTTGTTATAAATACATATATTTAATATAAATACTTATATCTGCTATAAATATATCTAAGCCGTGACAATCCCTTCTCACCTATTGTATTTACCTGCAATTTATAAACAGCCATCCACCCACTCTGGGCATAGCAGAAAAACAGTAGCACATCAAAGACATTTATGAGAAAAGTTCCAAAAGGACTATTTACAACAACTCTCACACCAACCGACCGACCGACACAGGAGACCAGCATAAAAGTGTTGTCAAAAGTAAACGAGTGAAAAAAGGACACACATATGAATACGCACACTCTCTCACACACACACACACTTCATAGTTTAATGTCATACACAATAAAAGCTAAAAGAAAAATTAAACATGTGTAAAAACTTTTCTTAAAGGCATGAAAAACTAAGCAATTAAGCCACATGCGGCAATACAGAGACAACAACAAACAGTCAAGGGAACCCACACTCGGGTGAAATTATAACTAACTACAGCTATTGTATATAATAAACAATCATCACATACGAATTTTATTTATTAATAGAAACAAGAAACATTAACTTCTCCCCACCGGATGTAAGTGAGACATTCACAGCGATTGGATGTAAGTACAAGAGAGTAGATTAAAATACGTCGACTGCTTAACAATCTGAAATGTGTGGTCTGCTTTAAGGGTTTCGAGGAATTTCCTATTTTTGAGGGTTGAAAATTGATGCCAAACGCAAGGCGGATATCATGGTAATATGGTATTTTAATTAAAATTTGGATTATTGGGTGTTATATTAAATCACTTAGGGTTATACAAGTAATACCTTTCAATTACGGTTATCACGCAGGCAAAAGAATGATGCATAAATTAATTATTCGTGTAAACCGTAAATCTGCCTAAATTTATGGTTTGTTGTTTTCAACAGAGTTTTGTGGGTAATATAAAAATATGTGCTCGAGTTTAATATTAACGTGAAGCATTATGCTTGTTGATATTTAAATTGTTGATCTTTGATTGCTGTAAAATACCTGTCCGGATAATTTTGTTACTGAAACTTCTCCACATTTTGTAATAATTGAAAAGAGGACAGAAGGTCTATAAACTTATTTGAAAGAGAGGACTCACTGCACATATTAGACAGAGCAAAATCTACAAACACATTTAACAAATAACAGGCCTGGCAGCTTTGTTTGTAGAGATACTTTGACAACGTAGAGTTACTAGCGGAGGAGGAATATCATCTGCAAAGATGTATACGGGAAATTCTCCATTTAATTAATGTTCCAGCTAAGTTAAGACTCAATTACAAGAGAGATACAGACCAACGCTCAAAATATCAACCGACACATCACTACAAAATTTAGATGACAAAGACAGAAGTTTAAGAAAAATTGCTCTAGAGGGTACTTATTACATTTTTATAAAAACTTTAGTTATTGTTTATCCGAAATAGTATTGGAAATGAAAGCAGAAAAATTTAGAAAGTAATATAATATCTTTCATTAAGTCGAATATAACGCAAATTTATCAAATCAAAGGTCATCAATTATTAACAAATACTAATGTTCATAATTCGAACGGAATCCTCAAGAGAGTTGTAGAATAGGCCGAACAGCTCATACATGGCAAAGGCAAATCGAAAACGAGATGAAGTGAATGTGTCAGAGCTGTTGAAAAGTAAACAATATAGCGATAGACCGGACTGAATCAAAAAGTTTTTTTGATTATAATTTTTTTAAAATTTATATAATTCTTATAATTTTTTATAATTTCTATAATTTTATAATTTTTATAATTTTTACAATTTTTATAATTTTTATAATTTTTATAATTTTTATAATTTTTATAATTTTTATAATTTTTATAATTTTTATAATTTTTATAATTTTTATAATTTTTATAATTTTTATAATTTTTATAATTTTTATAATTTTTATGATTTTTATAATTTTTATAATTTTTATAATTTTTATAATTTTTATAATTTTTATAATTTTTATAATTTTTATAATTTTTATAATTTTTATAATTTTTATAATTTTTATAATTTTTATAATTTTTATAATTTTTATAATTGTTATAATTGTTATAATTGTTATAATTGTTATAATTTTTATAATTTTTATAATTTTTATAATTTTATAATTGTTATAATTATTATAATTGTTATAATTTTTATAATTTTTATAATTTTTATAATTTTTATAATTGTTATAATTGTTATAATTTTTATAATTTTTATAATTTTTTTTAATTTTTATATATATTATAATTTTTATAATTGTTTTTCATTGTTCGGTTTGAGATCTGTTTTCTATTATCGCTAATACAATTTGTTTTACAAGAGTTGTGTGAAATGTATTATGTTGACAGCTGCCAGGGCAGATAGCTATTTCGATGGTTGCCAAACCATCATCATCAGTGCCGTTTGCTGTGCCTTCTCCACTCATTATCACAACCTTAAGTGTTAAAAGCTTCACACAATCAATGTGAAGCTCACACACACCGGTGCGAAAATGGTATCAACGAAGACCACACGTCAACATAATACACACAAGCTCTTGTCTATGCTTTGTCCATTCATAATTCTATACAGATCGACAATAACAAACAAGAGAATTTTTATAATATTTATAATTTCTCTTGTTTTTGTATTGTTAAAATGTATATGTAAATAATGAGTTTGGTTTCATTGTTCGTTATGTTGACGTGTGGTCTTCGTTGATACCATTTTCGCACCGGTGTGTGTGAGCTTCACATTGATTGCTTGAAGCTTTTAACACTTAAGGTTGTGATGATGGTTTGGCAACCATCGAAATAGCTATCTGCCCTGCCAGCTGCCAGCATAATCCATTTCACACAACTCTTGTAAAACAAATTCTAATAGCAATAATAGAAAAGATCTTGAACCGAGCAATAAAACCGAACTAATTTTTATAATTTTTATAAATTTTATATTTTTTATAATTTTTATAATTTTTATAATTTTTATAATTTTTATAATTTTTATAATTTTTATAATTTTTATAATTTTTATAATTTTTATAATTTTTATAATTTTTATAATTTTTATAATTTTTATAATTTTTATAATTTTTAAAATTTTTATAATTTTTATAATTTTTATAATTTTTATAATTTTTATAATTTTTATAATTTTTATAATTTTTATAATTTTTATAATTTTTATAATTTTTATAATTTTTATAATTTTATAATTTTTATAATTTTTATAATTTTTATAATTTTTATAATTTTTATAATTTTTATAATTTTTATAATTTTTATAATTTTTATAATTGTTATAATTTTTATAATTTTTATAATTTTTATAATTTTTATAATTTTTATAATTTTTATAATTTTTATAATTTTTATAACTGATATAATTTTTATAATTTTTATAATTTTTATAACTGATATAATTTTTATAATTTCTATAAAATTTATAATTTTTATTATTTTTATAGTTTTTATAATTTTTATAATATTTATAATTTTTATAATTTTTATAATTTTTATAATTTTTAAAATTGTTATAACTTTCAAGGTTTACATAATATTTACAATTTAAATTTATTAAAAATTTTTAGAAGTTTTTAACTTTTGTTATTTTTATAATATTTATAATTTTTAAAACTATATAAATTTTGTAATTATTATAATTTACTTTATGAATTTTTTTAATTTTTATTTTGTTAAAAATTTTCATTATTTTAAACATTTTTATATTTTTTGTAATCTCTTTTATTTAGATTATTTGGAAAAATTTATTTTTTATTATAAAATTTTTCCTTCACTTTTCCTAATTTCAATGTATATAACATTGTATGTGTGTGGTTCTTCTTAAATTAAATTCATGTGGACAACAGTGCTTTACAGTGCAGATGACAGCTGTCACTTTGTTCTCGTTAAATATACTTTTATACTACACATTACTGTATGCGTAGAGATAACAATGGTTTCTTGATTTTTGTTTCTGACATTTATATCAGATATATTTCTACCCACATATTAGAACATTTTTACATTATATTTTTTTTGTTGCCTTAGTTGTCTTTAGATACCGTAACATTTTTATCACACAATAATCTTTAATTGTCTGGGACAGGTAAAAGTTTAATTTATGATTATTGCTAAACACTAAAACAATCATGCTACTTTTCAGAATTCATATTTCTCTATGTGTGTATGTGTGTGTGTGTTTGTGTTTGTGTGACAATGACAGCTTGTCATTGGGGTTAAATATAAACCATTTCATAGTAAAATAAAATATTTACATAAGGATTACCCTTCAATGTGTAAGTGTACATACACACCATAGCATTTGTTTATGTTCACATACATACACTTTAATATGTATTTAATATTTGATGTTGTACATACATGCAAATATGCCTTCTAAATCAACAAATATGAAACTTTTGCAATATCTTTTTCGTATACCTTTTAATTTGATACAATGCCGAAAACAACATATATCTGTTATGAGCTAACAATAAAGTAAAGTTAGGTAAATGTGTGTGTATGTGACCGTGCGTGTGAGAGCTTAAATGATAGTGCTTAAATTTAAGTACACACGCACACACTCAAATATACCTTTATAATAAACACAACAGCTTAAAAAGTTCATAAAACTCAACTTTTTGCACAAATAATTTAATATTTAACAACTTCTCCTCACAGTAGGTGTAAGTGAGGCAGTGGAAAAGGGGAAGATGATAAAAACTTCAACTGGCAATGAAATGGCAAAAGTAATGTTTATGTTGCAACCTGAACTGACACTGACATTTGGCCTCAACTACTTAAAAGTATCAACATCTGCAACTACGTGCC
>OZ035883.1:132010995-132047812 GCA_964034835.1 Muscina levida | reverse complement strand
ACTACGTGCCCCCCTTTCCAGAGTCCTTTACCAACACACTGATACAAACATTAAAAGATGCCCTATACCAATATATGTATGTATCTGAATAACTTAAGGACAACGTAGTAATGCTGGCACACCTAAAAATACGAGAAATATGATAGACAACTTGATATTAAGATAGATAAAAAATAAAACCAACTACCAACATTAAATTTTAAACAAAAAGATGAGTGATAAAAACGCCCACAAAACTGACAGGCAAGGCAGGACGTTCAGATGGGGGGAGGGTTACATCGTTTGAATAAATAAAATGTTCGTACAATAAACATTGAAAAGAAAAAAAACATTCATAGAAGATGTGAATCAGTTTGTTGGGCGCATAAGGCTGTTGCTCCTAAAGTATTGTATAGAGAAGATATGTGTTGTAATATATGGAAAATCCAGGCACAGTGCTACAAATCATATGTTATGGAAGAGTAAATAAACAAATAAGGAATAATTAAAGATTTTTTTAGTATATATCGAAGATGAATATAGTGGTAATAACATCCCTAAGGGTGATGGTATACTCAGAATAAGGGCAATATTCATTTGCTCAAAAACCTATCCAACATATTAGTATGATAAATGTATTTCTATATATATATAAAAAGAAGTGTAAATTTTGATGTCACCACTAACTGCAAAAACGGAACTGGTACAATTGATATACTTTTTGGTACAGTAAAAGTACTGTTTTTCCAATAATAGTACTTTTTGGCACAATAAGTTGAATTTTTGGCACAAAAAGTAGACTGAAGAAGACTGTGCGCCTACTATCTTATCATAACTCAATATATCATAATAGCTCGACCAGGTAAACAACCTGTATATGTATATGTAAATAAAAAAAATATACCATGCTTGCGTTGAAGAGCATCATCAACAGTAACCTGTTCTATTATCCTAAATATAGAAGACTATCATGCATCAACTTCTACTTCAAATCATCAACAAAACAAATCCCTGAAAAATACCATGAAGAGGCAAATAATTCACATTATTTATCTACGATATAAAAAAAAACCCGAACATAAAAGCTTTGAATCACCCACACTATTGTATTGTATTCTCTATCGGAAACATGAAAATAGGAAATGAACAAAAAATTTTGAGAAAAAAAAAATGAATCATATCACAGCAGCTTATCACGCACACAATGACCACTTATGTATGTGTCTGTTTTGTGGTTGCATGTTGTTGCTAACTCATGTATAATAGATGAAAGTGCTCAAAATGTACAAACTGTTGTTCATATGTGTGGATTATAGACAGTGTAAGTGTGATTATGTTTTCCTGTATTATGCATGTGTAAGTGATGGCTTAAGCGAATGTGGAAAATATTTAACATAATGGGAAGAGGCAGTGTTAAAGCAAATTCTTTAACTTCTAGGGGTTTGATGAATTTTTTTTTTAGTCCCAATAATCCTACAAAATCTGATATATTGTTGTATACAACATTTTTTGCTTACCAAAAGCTTTCCTTTCAACTTAAATGGATAACATTAGTCTCTCCTGCTCCCGGTATATCCACTGCGTACCTCAATTTATTATATTTATCACTATTCCATTCCCCACTGTATAGTCCATCATTTAACTTTTCTAACCTACTTTTATCATCATTTCTAGTTAATCCAATGTCTATTAATAGTTTCGTGTTTTCCATATTTTACCTCAGCCACCTGAAAGTTATATTTAATCGCGTTCTGCCAACTTAATCTGTATATAAAGCAACCACAGCTTCTTATGCCTCTTAACTAGATAAAGTTTAATTGAGTTTAATGCTCCGGTTGTTGATGTTGTTGATGACACACAGCAGAGCAAAGCAAAGTTTTTGTTAAGCGCGTCACTTATACAGAGAGTGAGAGAGAGAGCGAGGGGGAGAGAGACAGAGAAAAACTATATGAATTAACATAATTTAAGTTGTTCAAATGCGATAAACTCGACACTTAAGAGATCACACAAAGCACGACAAAACTGTATACACAATACACACATACATACTTTTAGTAGTTCAAACGCATGTTGAGCTTTGTCAGTGCTTAATAGCGGAAGAACGAGAAAGTTTTATACGAGGGTTGCAAGGAGTGTGAGGAAGATGCGAAATGATGAACGATGTATGATAGTTTTGGTATTAGTTTAGAGTAATATACAAGACTGGTATACAATTAAAACATTTCTGAATTTGATATTTTTGATATAATTGTTATAACTGTTATAATAATAAACATAGATATAATTGTTATTTTGTATATAATTGTTGTAATTTTTACAATTGTTACAACAATTATAAATGGAATAATTGTTTATATTTTTGTAATTGTTGTCAGGGTTATAATTGTTATAACTGTTCTAATTATTATAACTGTTTTAATTCTCATAATTTTTACAGCTGTCATAATTGTTATTATTGTTGTAACTTGTACAAATTTTATAATTGTTCCAATTGTTATAAGTGTTATAAATGTTGTATTAACTTAAATGTTCATAATAGTTTTAATTGATATAATTGTTATAAAAAGCCACTTTTTGGTGCACTAAAAGTTCTTTCTGTTAAATTAAAATAACTCTTTGGCACAATAAAAGTAGTTTTTAGTACAATAAAAGTGTATTCTAGTGCAATGAAAGTACTTTTTAAAACAAAAAAATACTTTCTGGTACACAGAAAGTTCTCTCTGGTACAATAAAAATAATTTCTGGTAGATTTTTTAATCATTGTAATATTTATAATTCTAATAATTGTTATAACTGTTCTAACTGTTATATTTGTTATTATTGTTATAATATCGCAGTATAAGTGTCGAATCAATCGCCATGTCTAGTAAAAAGCTTCTCAAACAGTGACGTTCGCAATCGTCGATAAACAATTAGGTGTCGTTAGTTGTGAATCTAATTATTATAACATTATAATTATAACAATTATTGTTATTATTGTTATAATTATAACAATATAACAATAGTTGTTATAATTGTTATAATTGTTATAGTTGTTATAATTGTTAAAATTGGTATAATTGCTATAATACTTATAATTTTTATAATTTTTATAATTTTCATAATTTTTATAATTTTTATAATTGTTATAATTATTATAATTTTTTTAATTTTTATAATTTTTATAATTTTTATAATTTTTATAATTTTTATAATTTTTATAATTTTTATAATTTTTATAATTTTTTTAATTTTTTTAATTTTTATAATTTTTATAATTTTTATAATTGTTAAAATTGGTATAATATTTATAATTTTTATAATTGTTATAATTTTTATAATTGTTATAATTTTATAATTTTTATAATTTTTATAATTTTTTATAATTTTTATAATTTTTATAATTTTTATAATTGTTATAATTGTTATAATTGTTATAATTGTTATAATTGTTATAATTGTTATAATTTTTATAATTTTTATAATTTTTATAATTTTTATAATTTTTATAATTTTTATAATTTTTACAATTTTTATAATTTGGAATTTATTTCAAGCTCTAGACCAGTGTTTTTGAAAGAAGTTTATAGCAGAATGATATTCTCATAATGCCAGGCAGTCTGTACAGCTGTTTCGGATTCAGCCACGAATCCTCGTCAGCAGACTTTGGTATAATGGTTGCAAATTGTTCATCAAGTCTTATGCACCTCACATCGAAATGAGAATTCTTTCTTGAGTGCATAGACTCGAAAAACTTCACAACCAACAAAAACATGTTGTTTGAAAGCCGACGGCTTTCTCAACATAAACAAAGCAAAACAAGAAAGAAGTTTAGCAAATGGTTTCTCATAGATAATGGTTGTGAAGTTTTTCGAGTCTATGCACTCAAGAAAGAATTCTCATTTCGATGTGAGATTCTGGTGCATAAGACTTGATGAACAATTTGCAACCATTATACCAAAGTCTGCTGACGAGGATTCGTGGCTGAATCCGAAACAGCTGTACAGACTGCCTGGCATTATGAGAATATCATTCTGCTACAAACTTCTTTCAAAAACACTGGTCTAGAGCTTGAAATAAATTCCAAATCAATGTTCTAATAACAGACCGAATAAATACAAAAACAATTTTTATAATTTTTATGTTTTTTTATAATTTTTTTAATTTTTATGTTTTTTATAATTTTTTAATTTTTATAATTTTTATAATTGTTAAAATTGGTATAATATTTATAATTTTAATAATTGTTATAATTTTTATAATTTTTTATAATTTTTATAATTGTTATAGTTGTTATAATTGTTATAATTTTTATAATTTTTATAATTTTTATAATTTTTATAATTTTTATAATTTTTATAATTTTTATAATTTTTATAATTTTTATAATTTTTATAATTTTTATAATTTTTATAATTTTTATAATTGTAAAAATTGGCCTTTTTAGTTTTTTCGTTATATCTTCCATATTAACAGCCCGATCTTAAAGCTTGATATAGCGAATTTTTTGTCTCGGCGAGGCCAATATTTTGAATTAAAAAAAATTGGTCTGCCACAGACAAACACATCGATATATCGTACTTTAATATCTGAATGTAAATACTGAATCTATGACAAATTTAAAAAGGTGACCCCTACGATCGGCAGCAATGAATTTATAAAAGCATTTTTTAGATAGTTGTGCTGTATTTATCAAGATAGTTTCTTCGCAAAAGTTTTATGGTTTTTTGCGAGCTATAAATTTCTAACATTAGGGTGGCACATTAGGGTGGTAGGAAATTAGATTTGGGGGGTAAGTACTAGAACGGTACACTTGAGGTCAATGGACCCAAGAGCAAAAATAAAGGCCTCTCCGAGACAAAAAATTCGCTATATCAAGCTTTAAGAACAGACTGTTAATATGGAGGATATAACGAAAAAACTAAAAAGGCGACCCCTACGTTCGGCAAAAAAAATAAAAAAAATTTTTTTTGAAATGTCCTTGGAACAATGTTTCATATTCGCTGGTGTACAGAGAACTTTTTTTTTGTGATACGGTCTAGTGTGCAGTAAAGTAAACTTTGAAATTCCGGTAAGAGCGGAATGGAATGACGGCGGTATTTCTTACAGTGTCTCTATGCAGCTTATCCTCTCTTTTAGACTATATAATGAATACAAAACACTGCAGGCTGAGTTGGTAGCCATTTAGTAGGCCACGGAGGCCTTCTATTTCTTCGCAAATATCTAATAATCAAATATTAACATGTGTTAGCAACTCTTCGGCCCTTTTAGCAAAATTGGTTCCAAATAGCCTGGTTATATCTCTCCTATAGTGTGACATTTTTAGAACGATCAAATTATTAATATGGCTGTTATAACGGTTTCTTTTAAATGGAGCGTGGCACAACCTCTTCCGCCCTGGCTATACTTCATACTGTATTGGTCAAGCGGTTTTCGTGTCTATAATGCAGACCACAAAGACAAACTCATATCATGGTTATATCTCTACTAATCCAAAGTTGAATTTTCGCTGCCATCTAATGTAAATAAAAATAACGACCAATTCTTTATTGTGCAAATAAAGTTAGTAAGCAACTGTAAGGAGAATTTGGATGGACCAAAGCCTCTGTCTGTTGGGTCCCAGGACATTGCCATATCCCTGGTAATGAATCAGTAGACCTATTGGACAAATGAGGCTGTACTATGCCTGATCATTGAAGAGGTTCACCCGCCCATTTGTGACCTTTTTGGATTAGAGTAGGAGGATTGAGCCAACAGACGTTGGATCTCCAGTACCGACGGTATAACTGCTATATATCTGTTGTCCGAATATAGCAGGTCCCTATCGGTGTACAGGGTTGGCTTGTGTAGTAGTGATCTGAAACTGGCCTTTGGAACTTCTAACTGACCATTACAATATCAGGCACCTGACAGGTAAATGGGATAGATCCATAACGGATCCTTAGATCCATGCCGCAATCATGAGTTGTAGAGGGAAATTAATTTTTAAGTTTCTTTTTCATATTTGTTATATTTCTTACATATCGTCGCCTTAATAAAACAATAGTTTATAATTGTTTTGGTGTTTTTAGAAAATCGAGTTTAAAGTTTTCGTCAAATCGGATGTCTATGAAATTTTCGAAGAAGAAATTATACACTATTTTTTCCAATGACCTTTTGACGTACTTTGTGGAAGTAGAAATTTTGACCAGGCATAGAATCAATGGTGGAGATTCTAAATATGCAGTAAAAAAATAATGGTGTATGAGCACATACACTATTGTTATATTAAGGGGACGATATAATATTGTATTACAATTCCTACCTTTGTTGCCCCTCCTCTCGTTTCTGTTTACCCAATCTTACATATTGCTGCGTATGTGACTGTGAGTAAATCTTCTTTGCTGTGCTCCGGTAAATTCATCTTCCACCTATCGCCATAGTTATGTGACACATTAAGTGCTCATTAATTCTATATGTATGTATGTCTGCATGGGTGTGTGTTACTATACTGCCACGTGGTAGTAATTTACACATACACTATAGTAATCTACAGACCTAATATGCTGCCACATACACAAGCGAAATAACTTGAATTAAGAATGTGTGAAAAATCCAGACTATATTGGTAAGACCACTATGTGCCCATATGTACACAAACGTATGGCTGAGTGTTAATGTGTGAGGGTGTGAGTGTGTGTGCCTGAGTGTATTAACTGCTTAATCACCACCAAAATTGTTTCACATTTATGTGTTCATATACACACACACACGTGTGCGATATAAAGTTGCTCAAACACATTTGATTTGGCTGGTGAGCACACACACACATAAAATTGACTTTAATGTCACTTTAAAACTATAGAAATAATGTGGCAAATGAGCAAATAATGACGATACATGTATGTGGGTTCACCAACACACAACTGTTAGCGACGTGTGTTAGTACTGGGGCATATCCTTATGGGAGTAAGGTGTACACAAAGCACCAAATGCTACATTAATTTTTATTTTTAGTAGAAATTGTTAGCATATACATTATAAAGATTTTTGCTAAACAAGTTTAGAGCGGGATGTCTTTGCTTTGTTACTCTCTGACGGGAGTTGAGCAGCGATGCTAGTACGGAAATGTTGATTTGCAGCATATTTAAAGAGCAGTACTTAGAACTAACTAATATAATGTTTTGTGTATAGATTTGTATCCAATATAGAATACATATTTTTCTTATCCGGGTTTTGTAAGAAAAATACAAGTCAATTTATTTTTCCATTTACATAGTGTCGATGTAGTAATAACTTCACCTTTGTGTCCTTTAACATGCAGTCGAACGATTTCATACAATGAATCTTAACGTTAACTGAAGCGGAATTGCAGCTTAACAACAGCCGTGGCAACAATCGGAATTGGTCTGGCCGTAACCGTGGCAAACAATAAAAATTGATATGCAGTTATGTGTGAGAAAGAAAATCGTGCAATGGGTAAAATACCCTGATAAATCATATTAATTACCATCATGTGTTATGGCATTAAGATATTAAAAATCATCTGTTAAGCCAGTTGCAACGCGACAGCAGCGCAATTCATCCGGTGTGGTATCATTGGTCTTAAACAACGTTGCCACAAATGACGAAAGGGTACAGACAAAGGAAGAGGTAATGTAAGCTGATAATATTTTGGAAATTTTACGACATTTTTGTTTGTTAAGATTGAATCATAATGTCTGTGTTTAAACTGTGAGGATGTTGTAGCAAACATACTCAAATGCGAACAGTTCTCCCAAATTTCATTGAGGGGGTGCAAAGGGAAAATACACTTTCAAGATTGCAGTAGGTAGTAGTATAAAATCTACATTTGTTTGAGCCATGATAATCGCCAGGATAACTTGCAATATTTTCAAGCCCTATTGACTACTTGGGACCGGCCATGGCATAGTGGTTAGAATATGCGACTGCCATGCAGGAGGTCCCAGGTTCGACTCCTGTCTCCAGTCATCTACATTTTTTTTTCATTGCCGGCCCCCTCGATATTGTCGACAGCAACTTCGCAGTATAAGTGTCGTGACAATCGGCATGCCTAATAAAAGTTTCCCAAACAGTGACGTTCGCATTCGTCGATAAACAAGTAGGTGCCGTTTGTTGTGTATCTAAATTAGAAAGCGTGTTAACTCACAACAACGCCAGACCCATTCCATAACTCATTCATGGGGTGTAAAGGGAAATTAATGAATTTTTTATGTTAAGTTGTCTACTTATCATGTAAACATACATGTAAATTTATGTCGGATGCTGTGTTCCCTATCAATAACATACGTTATATGAGATGATTTTGGTATTAATCGCCAAGTGCCTTTCTGTTTGCCTTCTCTACTAGATTTTGCCTTCTTCATAGTAAAGAGAGTAAATCACTCTCTTTCTGTTGTTATGCCCATTTGTTGTAGTCATAGTATCACAGATAGCTATAGTTGTATTTGTATTTCTCTGTGTTTTTCTTTTCAGTTGGCATAATTTGAAAGTCAATATAAATTGAATTGAATGCGTTATTTTTTATTTTTTTTTGTTTAAAATATTTTCTCCTTCGCTTTGAGTTTATTTATTCTTTATTCAATATTCGCCAAAGTGGATATTAATGGTGGGTATTTAAAATACAATTCTTATCTGGCGGAAGTTACCAATTGGTCTGGAAAGGTGTGCAAATTGATAAATTGCCATGCAGCCGGATGTACGAGAGAGATGGTGGCCATAGTAATATGTGAAAATTAAGGAAATTATTTAATACAGAATTGGCAGGAATAAAGAACTTTTTTTATGGGAGGCTGAGGAAAACTTAAGTAAACCTCGAGAATAAAATGGTTGCATAATATTTTAAAAACTTATCTGAAATTTCTAGTAGAAAAGAAAAGCATCGGGTTTAAGTCGTGGACAGTGCATAGCAGTACCCCATATTATATATTGTCCGTATCCTGCAAAAATATCTCAAGTCTACTTTTTGTGATACGGACTTAATGACGCAAAAGTAAAAATAAAAATTCATTGTCTATTTAAAGTAGATTTGTAGTCATTTTATCAAAACCAATGCATAAGCGGACATATGTGTATTATAAATTACACAGTGCAACACACTTTTTCGGGGGTGATTCAAACCAATATCAAACGATAGCATTTGACCTCATGGAATGGAGTTTAGGGTTTTGTTACTGAGGTCAAATGCTATCGTTTGATATTGGTTTGGTTCACTCCCGAAAAATGCCGTTGCACTGTTTGCTCAAAAATAGACTTTTAAACATTTCATTTTGATTTTATTTTGGAATCTTTGACTCGTAGAGGTTATTTGTCTTCGGTGACTCTCAGTGAAATTTTCCGGAAAATATTTCTATAGAAGATTCTAATCCTTGACCTCCGTCCAAAGTTGACTTTTAAACAGTTTTTAAAAATTGGGCCAAAAATGTCCCATACGGGTGTGAGCTAGAGGGTTAAAATGTTCCGAGAAAATATTCCCTGATTGTTTTAATATAGGTCTCCGAAGACATGAAATACCCCAAACGTATTTTTACAGATGATTTTTCATATTCATTGATACAACTTTTGACCAAAAAAATCAAACTTCAAACCACTGTAAAAAAAAAAATTTGTGACGTAGTGGGGAAAAATGGAGTTTAGGGTTTTTATACTGAGGTCAAATGCTATCGTTTGATATTGGTTTGGTTCACCCCCGAGACAATGACCATCAAATTGTGTCATAGTGTAATCTATCGGACGTTGAGAGCTGTTTGGGGACCTTCAAAGAGAGAATTGTTGTTATACCCAAATGGATAACGATCAGAAAAGGCAAATTAGAAAATTTTCCATCCCCAGGGATCACTACTTGTAAGGACAGAGATACAAATCTGGTCACGAATGCGCAGAAAGGCAGCATAAGCGACGAAATCACGTCAATCATCGACGATGGTAGTAAATTGTTCACCATCGAATCTAAACGAGACCAGTATGGCAATTGCACGGCTTAAGAACAATAAAGCTGCAGGAGCCAATGGACTGCTGGCAGAGATTTTTAGTGCCACCGGAGATGAGCTAGCAACAAGCATGCACCAACTCATAGACACGATTTGGCTAAAGGAATTCATGCCTGATGATAAGAATCTAAGTGTTCTGTGTCTTGTGTTAAAGAAGGGCTATCAAAGTGTGTAAACCAACTACCGCGATATCAGTCTTTTACCCATTGCGTATAGGGTCCTGTTGAGTGTGCTAAAGCCCATCTCAAAGAACCTGATTGCACCGACAAGATATTCACGCTACGACATATTTTCTGAAGAAGACCCAAGAAATGCAAATCGATTCGACAATCTGATACAACACAAACTATTAGAAGATATGGCTGTGTTTGGTATCCTCGCGAAGTTGATACGACTCTACAGGATGACACTAACCGACATGAAGGTTTTGGTGAAAATGTGTCTGGCAGAACCATTTTTTACCTTGGGTGGGCTTTAGACAAGGCGATGGTCTGGAATATGATTTCTTTAACATCATAATGATCATGCGGAAGGCTGCAGGAAACACGACTGGTACCATCTTAACTAAAAGTCACATGCTGCTCGTGTATGCGGATGATATATATATCATTGGCCGTGGACAGCGGTATATTACTGCAGCCTTTGCAGCATTGATAAGTAATTCGCAGAAGTGGGTTTAGTGATAAATGAGGATAAACCAAGTTATTTGTTTGAATGAACAAAGATTGTACTCATTTGAGAGGCTGCGTGAAAGTTGACAACTAAAACTTTAAAGTGGTAGATGATTTCGTTTACCTTGGCTCCGCCATAATCAAACATAATAAGGACAGCCTGAAAATCAAGAGGCAAGTATTGATTGCTAACTGCTGATACTAGGCGCTTAGCAAGAAATTTAATGACAAATCCCTCTCTCTAGACCCAACTCTACCAGACACTGATCCTACTTGTCTTACTGTACAGCGCAAAATCCTGGGTAATAACACAAGCGGATCAATTATTTCTGGCAGTCTTTCAGAGAAAAATACTTCGCAAAATACTTCGACCCATTATCGTTTTTTTTAGCTATGATCGTTCCTACATTGGTCAACTCTTCTAAGCACTTCGGGTGCCATAAGTACTCCTGTACAACTGAATAATGCCCTTCCTTACTGTATAGCAATAGAAATTTGACAAGTGTAACCAGCATCAAACACAACCAACATTTATAGCTACATGTGCTGGGTTCTAGTGCAATTGGGTATACGAGCCTAAAACGTGACAAATTCCTCTATACGATACTTACTAACTTCAAATCGATAATAAATTATTATGGCATGTAACTTGGCAATACGAATGATGCACAACTTCTTCTTTTTGGGGCTCCTTTCACGTGCAGTTCTCAGAATTGAGTCCCAAAATCATGTGTTGTACCGTGTTATATATGTCTAGCCCTAAGTAAGAATAACTCAATTTTTTCTGATTTTTTTTTCTTTGATCACTTTCCTGTCATTACCTTATCAAAAGTTTACATTTTCCTACTGTAATTATTAAAAAGCCTACTAGTCCTCGGAAAATGGTTTATGTACTTCAACTTAATAGACCCTCTTTCCATATTTCGCCTTTACACATCACATACACATATAAAACTTTTTCACACTTATATTGCTAAGTTATGCCTCTTTGCTAAGCCATAATCAAGCGTGAATTTAATTAACCATAAGAAAAATTTAACCACAGGCAAAACTTTTCGATTAACCTCAATTCGTTGTCGAAAACGAACTTACAAAAGTCTCTCTCTCTTTCTCTCTGTCTCCGTAACGTGAAACTCTCGCCAATCCAATAAAAACGAAACGAAAACTTTTCTTTGGCGTTTTGTGGACCAGAAATAAGTTTGCCCTAAGTTTATTAGCAAAACGAGGCAAACAAACAAACATATAGCAGCAGCGCATAATGAATATGAGAGTTTATGTGTTTGCAAACTAATCCCCTAAAAGGTTGATATTGGCACGATATTAAACTATCAACTTTTAGCATGCAACATTTGCCATACACGCGCATACACCTACTCATTCATACACACCGGTTGAAAGACGTCTGTACGTATGGCCATACTATGATGAAATTCAATCTTCAATGGCGCACTAACTTTTGTGGGGCGGTACTTATAAGGAAAGAATGTAGCCTTCGTCTACTGAGCCATTTCCTTGCTTCCTTACGTTAAGAATTGTTGGCTTAGTTAATAGAAGTAATAGAGTGCTGATAAACTATTACAAATCTATATAACGAATGTGAAAACTATTTGAAAAGTTGATGGCAACCAAAATAAGAAAATTGAATGAGAAAGTTGCACCGTGTGAGCAAAGATAAAAATATAAAGAACCTAGAGAAAAAACCTCCCAAATTAAAAGTTTTTCGGTTAGTCATGAACTTCAACGTTTTCGTTTCTGGGTTACTAACACAGTTAATTTTACAGCAAACATACACTCTGACACCCACACAGATATCCTTGAAAATCAAATCACTTTTTGTTATATGCTTTTAATCCTACACACATGCAGAGTTGTGAACTCTCTTCCCTCTCTCTCTCTCGCTCGTGCTCTGTTTTTATTCACCTTATTGATATATAGCGCTTAAGTGGAAAATTGTAATAAGTTTAAAGCTACTTTGTGGCTGGCAATGTAAGGATTTGTGCCAAAAGCTCTTGAAATTAAGTGAAATTAAATTTAATTAAATTTTTACACATTTGTAAATTGTGGGTGGCACAGATTTTTTATGCATATCCACCCAAACACACGTACTCTTATGTTATTATACCTCCATATAGTAACACACAAACTTACAGCCGGTGGGGATGTGTAAAATGCCGTTACTCACCCACATTCTTGTCGTATTGTGGTATTACTTGCACTCACTCACAAGTGCGTGTACCTCATTCGTTGGCGCTTTTTCGCATAACATCATCAAACGGAAATCTACTGCTGAGCATAACATTAACACACACCAGCAACGGAATTAAGCTGACGAGGTTGATATGAAAGTTTTGGTAAATTACACTATACAACAATTTAAGGGTTATTGTCTCTGGGGTGAACACAACCAATATCAAACGGCAGCATATGACATCAGTAACAAAACCATAAACACCCTCACCCTACGGGTAGGAGGGTATATATCATTTCATACGACCCAAAAAGTGTAACACATTGAAGAAGTCACTTTAGACCCTAAGTTTTTTGAACCAAATTCGATTCTTGACTTTTTAAGTCGTTTGAGCGATGTCCGTCTGTCTGTCTGTATGGCTCTCCGACTGTGTGTCTGTCTGGCTGTCCGGATGGTACGCACGATAACTTTCCAAAGACGAAACCACAATTGAAACTTTGCACAAGTTAATATTTCCCCAAAACTACTCACGGTATTGAAAATGGGCTACATGGCCACGCCCCATCTTGTACCTCCCATACAAATGTACTATTCCGCCCACTTTAGAAATCGAGTAATAATATCAACATACCCAGTGATCATACCCAAATTCTGTATTTAGTAAAACTAAATGAGGATAAAGTTTTGGAGAAAAAATTGGAAGTCTAGCCACGCCCCATCTGGTACATCCGATACCCATCTGGAACGCCCACTTAGACATCAATGAATATTATTAATACACCCAATGCGATTGTGGCACGCCCAATTACCGCATTTAGTAATGCCTAAACAGAATAAAGTTTTGAAGAACAAATTGGAAGACACGCCCCTTCTGGTACCTTCCATACAAATGTACCATTCCACCCACTTTAGGAAGCGAGTAGTAACATCAATACAATCGACACGATCGTACCAAAATTCTATATTTTGTTAAGCTGTAACAGGATACAGTTCTGGAGAACAAATTGGAAGTCTACCCACGCCCCTTCTGGTACCTCCCACACAAATGAACCATTCCGCCCATTTTAGAAATCGAGTCATAATATTAATACAATCATCGCGATCGTGCCCAAATTCTGTATTCTAATAAGCTCTAACAGGATAAAGTTTTGGGGAACAAATTGGAAGCCACGCCCCTTCTGGTACCACCCATACAAATATACCACTTCGCCCAGTTTAGAAATGGAATAATAATATCAATGCAATCAACGTGGTCGTGCCCAGATTCTGCATTTTGTTAAGCTCTAACAGGTTACAGTTTGGAGAGCAAATTGGAAGTCTAGCCACGCCCTTCTGGTACCTCCAATTCAAATGTACCACCCGGCCCTCTTTAGAAATCGAATAATAATATCAATACAACCAACGCGATCGTGCCCTAATTCTGTATTTTGATAAGCTCTAACAGGATAAAGTTTTGATGAACAAATTGGAAGCCATGCCCCTGATAAAACCTCCCATACAAATGTACCACTCCGCCCACTTTATAAAGCGAGTAGTAATACCAATACAATCGTAACCAAATTCTTTAATTTGTTAAGGTATAACAGGATACAGTTTTGGAGAAAAAATTGGAAGTTTTTGCCACGCCCCTTTTGGTACCTCCTAGACAAATGTACCATGGAGTAATAATATCAATACATCCAAATTCTACATTTAGTAAAGCTAAAACAGGATTAAGTTTTGGAGCAAAAAACTGAAAGTCTAGCCACGCCCCTTCTGGTACCTCCCATACAAATGTACCACTCCGCCCACTTTAGAAATCGAGTAATAAAATCAGAATACTTGAATATTTTATGTTTTACTGAGGGTGAGGGTATATGTAAACCGCTTTTTCCGACTGAAAATTTCCTTCTGGTTAAACGTACATTTGTTCTCTCTGAAATTTATTAAAACTGCAACACCAATTTTCTTTCACTAATCACAAATATTAAACTTCAATTACTACACCTCTCACTAGTCTTCCACAGATTTACTAAATACACCCTTTACAACATTCCCAACCAAAACAAATACTTGTACTGGATTCAATCTACTACGTACAACAACAAGAAGAAACATCAACATTACCAACACCAAACGGAAATCTAATGTTAACACACAAAACTCAAATACAAGAACATACACATGTTAATGGGCAGGAGGGGGTATCATATACATACAACCATCTCCCCACAAACATACGTACGCAGACAATGCACAATGTTTGTCGGGAACATCGGCCACGACAATGCTTAAAATCCGCTCAATGTACAAATGCACAAAAACCCATCGACACACACACATAACATAACAACGCGAATACAAACATATGACAGTGTATTAGTAACTCAAAAAAAAAAATGAAGAGAACCAAACGAAATATAGGAAGTTTAGTTGTATTGTCATCGTTTTCGGCGAGGGGAAACAAAAACCAGAAACGACACAACAACAGCAGCTTACATACAACGGAAACACATAACCGGTGTCATACTTTTGAACATGCGAACATAGAATACTCATCGCGTTCCATTTTGCATCATCCTTGGGCACCAAGGCGTTAGTCTACTCTAGGCTTGTGATACTCGGCAAGGATATGGGTATGTTGTTTTTTGTGGTAGCATCTACTGTTTTCTGTCACTGACATTACTTAACAAAAATGTATGTTAATGTTATTTGTATGTCAGTAAGTCTTAATATCCAGTGAGAGTGTATATATCTGTAGTACCGGAAATTATGAATCTTCATATGCAGAGGCAGATACCCCAAAGAAATAAACAAACAGACAACACTGCGAGAGTAGTATGTTAACAAGTGCTAATGCCTATAGCAGGGCCTTTTTAACTCATAAAATTCTTGACATCAGTAAAAATTTAAAATGTCTGACGAAATATTTCAAA
The DNA here is from genome assembly GCA_964034835.1 of Muscina levida. Taxonomy (NCBI): domain Eukaryota; kingdom Metazoa; phylum Arthropoda; class Insecta; order Diptera; family Muscidae; genus Muscina; species Muscina levida. Next base: position 132,032,091 of record OZ035883.1, on the reverse strand, counting down.
AGAAAATAAATTGTTTTGTTCAATAAAAAAAATTAAAAATGTTAATAAAAATATTCCAACATAATTTTAAAAATTATTTAAAAATACAACCTACATAGGTGAGAAGTAGCCTAAGCCTATTGTCTGAAATACTAACAATTCTAGTATCTGTTATGTAAACCAGTAAAAAAGTTTCAGTTGGGCAACCCGACTTACATATACCCTTACCTTCAGTAAAACATAAAATTTTTTATTATATTGATATTATGACTCGATTTCTAAAGTGGTCGGAATGGTACATTAGTATGGAAGGTACCAAAAGGGGCGTGGCTAGACTTCCAGTTTTATGCTCCAAAACTTTATCCTGCTGGGTGTATTGATATTATTACTCCATCTCTAAAGTGGGCGTAATGGTACATTTGTCTAGAAGGTACCAAAAGGGGCATGGCTTGACTTCCAATTTTATCTCGAAAACTGTATCCTGTTATAGCTTAACGAAATAAAAAATTTGGGTACGATTGTGTCGATTGTATTGATATTACTACTCGCTTTCTAAAGTGGGCGGATTGGTACATTTATAAAGGAGGTACCAGAAGGGGCGTGGCTTCCAATTTGTTCTCCAAAACTTTATCCTCTTAGTGCTTAACAAAATACAGAATTGGGGCACGATCGCGTTGGTTGTATTGATACTATTACTCGATTTCTAAAGTGGGCGAAGTGCTACATTTGTATGGGAGGTTCGATAAGGGGCGTGGCTAGACTTTCTCTTTTTCCTCCAAAACTTAATCCTGTTGTACCTTTACTAAATACAAGATTTGGACACGATTGCTATGGGTGTATTGATATTATTACTCGATTTTGTTGAGTGGGCGGAGTGCTATATTTGTATGGGAGGTTCCTGAAGGGCGTGGCTAGATTCCAGATTTTTTCTTCAAAACTTTATTCTGCTTAAGCATTACTAAATACAGAAATAGGACACGATCGCTTTGGGTGTATTAATAATATTAATAGATATATAAAGTGGGCGGTACCAGATGGGGCGCGGCTAGACTTCCAATTTGCTGTCCAAAACTTTATCCTGTTAAAGCTTAACAAAATACAGTATATAGACACGATCGTGTCGATTGTATTGATATTACTACTCGCTTTCTAAAGTGGGCGGAGTGGTACATATGTGTGGGAGGTACCAAAAGGGGCGTGGCTAGACTTCCAATTTTTATCTCGAAAACTTTATCTTGTTAGAGCTTAACAAAATACAGAATTTGGGCACGATCGTGTTGGTTGTGTTGATACTATTACTCGATTTCTAAAGTGTGCGGAGTGGTACATTTGTATGGGAGGCACCAGAAGGGGCGTGGCTGTACTTCCACATTTTTTCTCCAAAAATTTATTCTGCTTAAGCAATACAAAATACAGAAATAGACACGATTTATAATATTAATCGATATATAAAGTGGGCGGTACCAGATGGGGCGTGGCTAGACTTCCTCTTTTTCCTACAAAACTTTATCCTGCTATAGCTTTACTAAATACACTATTTGGACACGATCGCTATGGGTGTATTGATATTATTACTCGATTTTGTTAAGTGGGCGGAGTGGTACATTTGTATGGGAGGTACCAGAATGGGCATGGCTTCCAATTTGTTCTCCAAAACTTTATCCGCATTTCGTTTTACTAAATACAGAATTTGGGCACGATCGTGTTTTGTATTTTGATATTATTACTAGATTTCTAGAGTGGGCGGAATGGTACATTTGTATGGCAGGTACCAGAATGGGCATGGCCATATAGCCCATTTTCAAAGCTGTAAGTTGTTTTGGGGAAATATTAACTTGTGCAAAGTTTCAAAACATTTGGTTTGAAACTTCTTTCGAAAGTTATCGTGCGTACTAGCCGGACAGCCAGACAGACAGACAGACGGACAGGGCTCAAAGGACTTAAATTTCCCTTTGCACCCCATGAATGAGGTATGGGATAGCTTCTCGCGTTGTTGTGAATTAACACGCTTTCTATTTTTAGATTCACAACTAACGGCACCTACTTGTTTATCGACGAATGCGAACGTCACTGTTTGAGGAGCTCTTATTAGACACGCTGATTGACTTGACACTTAATACTGCGAAGTTGCTGTCAACAACATTCGAGGGCAGCCGACAATGAAAGAACAATTTTTTAAGATGACTGGAGTCAGGTTTGAACCTGCGATCTCCCGCATGGTAGTCGCGTGTTCTAACCACTATGCCACGGCCGGACCCGGATTATATACCGCACGTTGAAAAAATTATAAGCGCATCGATCTTCTGCGCTTCTTCTCCAGTTAGTCACACCGAATTCTGTAAGGTTCTCAGTAACATGGTCTTTCCAACGGAGTTTTGGTCGCCCTGTTCTGCGCCATCCATCAAGTTCATTGTCGAAGACTTTTCGAGCTATAGCATTTTCATCCATGCGTACAACATGACCTAGTCAACGCAACCGTTGCACCTTAATGACCACCTCAATGTCAGTGTACAGCTCGTACAGCTCATGATTCATACGACGCCGATACTCTCCGTTAAGTTTGTTTGTATTTTAATACGAGCTTCCTTTTGCTAAGTTTAGAAAGCGAAACAGTGTTTCCGTGAAGGCCTTAACATGATATGAGTACCGCTGCTGGGCACATTTATACATACATCTATTTGATATGTGCCCAGGGACGAACAGTGATTATAACGATAATGAAGATTACTATGCTGATGATGGCATTACCGTTCATAAATGAATCTGTGTTGTTGTATTTTTTTTTATAAACAAGATGAGACACAGAAAACACAGATAAATCTAGAGGAAGGGCAGATATAATTAATATGATACCATAAATAAATAAACAATGGTTAAGGATACAAAGCACAGTACAACATTTTTCGGCTTATTGATTTCGGACTCAATTCTGAGAACTGCACGTGAAAGTAGCCCCAAAAAGAAGAAGTTCTGCATCATTTGTTTTGTGAAGTTACATGCCATAATAATTTAATATCGATTTGAAGTTAGTAAGTAGCGTATAGGGGAATTTGTCACGTTTTAGGCTCTTTTGTTTGACATAACTCGAGAACCACTAGTTCGATTTAGCTGAAACAAATTTAAAAAAAAAATTAAGAATTTCAATTTTTTTAATCTGTTCAAATAACGTTTCTTTTCACAAGCAGCAGTTTCACTTTTGCATTCTTCAAATAATTTTTAATTGGGTTTATTTTGTAGCAGTTATAATAAAACTGTTGTACTCCAAGTGGCGTATGATTTACGTGGAATATTACATATGATAATCATACGCCACCATAAATCAATATAACAAAAGTGCCTAAAACGTGTCAATTTCCCCTATACGATGCTTAATAACTTCAAATCGATATTAAATTTATATGGCATGTAACTTGACACAACGAATGATGCAGAACTTTTTCGTTTTGGGGCTACTTTAACGTATAATTCTCAGAATTGAGACCCAAAATTAAGTGTTGTACTGTGTAGGTGAACAAGTAGCACAGCTTGTTTTTAAAGAAAGGATTTTTTTTGTATCAGGTGAATAGTCAGCAATACTGAAACATAACAGGAGAAAACTTGGTGAGCTTAATAACGCGTAGTACTGCGGCATCGATGTGTAATTTGTCTTTAATACGACGTCTTTCAAAAAGGTTTTATTTCAATTAATTTTAATTTTTATTAAATGAAATAACATGTCATGAAATATGTGAAAAAAAAACCATTAAAAGTTATGTTAAAGATAATATCACCATGAAAATAATATATCCCCAAAGTATATAAAAATAGAAAAAAATCATATTAAGGATATTAAACCAACGAAGTCTGCATGCGTCTGAATTTAGAGTTAGAGTGACTAACCGAACGGCTATGATGGTTAGAACACGTGACTGTCATGTGGGTGACCTGGCCTCAAGCTATGCGTGTTAACTCACATACGAGAGATTGTCCCCTATCTCATTCATGGTATGCAAAGGGTTAATAACTCTTTTTTCTATAAGTCCGCTACCTATCCTTTATCTCCATCCCCAAAGCACTGTTTGATATTTTCCCCCTTTTAAATTTTACTGAATATTCAAATTTAATTTTTTCCCTCAGTTTTTTTTAGACTGTTTGCAAAAACATCATCAAAGTAATAATAATCATAATTATCATCATCATCATTATCTTAATTACTTCCATATTCCTGTTACTTTATCATTATCCTGTGATAATTGTGTTTTTGTTTATTAAAAATTCACATCTCGAATAACCAACAGTCATCATTTATGCACTGCTTTCATCATAATACTTCATTATCAATTTCATGTATGTTGTTGGGAGAAATTAGTAAAAAAAAATGTTGTTGTTTATGTTTTTACTCTACGGTCGGTGTACAGGACATTACTTAGAGAGTAGCATATATGATAGTTTAAGATAATATTACGGCTATTATGGCCCATGTTATGTTATTAAATAACATTGGCCAGGACCCTAAGAAATATCCTGAAGCAATTTTCCCAAGAAAATGCTGCTTTAACTGCCTCCTGGTTTTATAGACTTAACATACCTCATGTAGGGCTATAGGGCTTTGCTGTAAAATTAATCAAACTAGAGAAGGGATATGTGAATGTACTTCCCCCCTCCCCAAACGCTGTCATGCATTCATTATAATTAAGTCAAAAGTTTAAGTACTTCAATAATAAACCCATTTTAACTCAGTCATCATACATGACAGAGACAGCGGCATAAGGCAAGCAGGCAGTGTCGAAGGGTTGTGAGCTGCTGCTATGAGTGAATACAAGTGAATTTAAACCGACATCATTTTATCAAGACAGGAGGGCAACATGCGAATGCATGTAATGCTAAAGATAATATATTATAAAATAATTAAATATACAAAGCAACAGCAAAGATTTATAAGCGCGCTAAGTACAGAGATCAAGTGAGAGCAAGAGTGAGTGAGAGAAAGAGGAAACAAATGCAAAAATATTATAAATCACAAACATGTACGGGTAGACAACACAGGGATTCCACAGTCAGACACATATACACACACACACACATACACAACAAACAAATGAGGTGACAGGATAAGTTCTAACGCATCCTTGTGATTTTACTTCTTGTAGCTAAAGGGAATACATATTCATATTCAGTACAAACCCCTATGAACAAGAAAACGTCAAATAATTTATGTTTTGTTGCCCTGGATGAATGGTTGATAGGACTTGACTTGCCTGGCCTGTTTCATCTAGCAACAGAATACTAAAGGATAAGAATACTGTTGTTGGTGTTGTTGTGACCCAGTGCACAGTGGTTGCCGTTTCATACAAAGGGCGGCATAGGTGAATAATATTTGGCACATCTCAGCCTCTTTTAATGACAACAATTTCTAACATTTGGTTAAAATCTGTGAAAGGATTCAAGGACCTCTCCTAGATCCTGAAAATTTAAATTTCATAACAGTCATACCAAAGTTGGCATATCCATTGATTTCATCAATCTATGACTAAATCTAAAATATGTTTCATATCGGACAAAGGATTCAAGGATTCTTAGATCCTGAAAATTTAAATTTCATAGTAGACGTACCAAAATCGGTATATCCATTGATTTAATCAATCTATGACTAAATCTAAAATTTGCTCAATGTCGGACAAAGGATACAAGGACCTCTCTTAGATTCTGAAAATTTAAATTTCATGGTAGGCATACAAAAGTCGTCATATCCATTGATTCCATCAATCTATGACTTAATCTAAAATTTGGTCAATGTCGGACAAAGGATTCAAGGACCTCTCTTAGATCCTGAAAATAAAAATTTCATAGTATGCATACCAAAGTCGTCATATCCATTGATTCCCTCAATCTATGACTAAATCTAAAATTTGGTCAATGTCGGATAAAGGATTCAAGGACCTCTCCTAGATCCTGAAAATTTAAATTTCATAGTAGGCATGCCGAAGTCGGTATATCCATTGATTTCATCAATCTATGACTAAACCTAAAGTTTGGTCAATGTCGGACAAAGGATTCAAGGACCTCTCTTAGATCCTTAAATTTTAATTTCATAGTAGGCATGCCGAAGTCGGTATATCCATTGATTTCATCAATCTATGACTAAATCTAAAGTTTGTTTAATGTCGGACAAATGATTCAAGGACGTCTCTTAGAGTACACAATAAAAAAATGTAACCGAAAACGGTGAGGCCGCTTTGTTCTATTGAAGATAACTCAACAATCCGCAAATTTCCGCAGCTGAAATTTACATCATATAGTCTGTAAATATTGGTAAACATTTTACAACAAATTTGGTTGTCAACTTCGATCGACTTCACAACTATAACTCTAAGTGAAATTTAAGTCTACACACGACTTAGTACAGAAATAGGCACATATCGTCCCCTTAATATAACAATAGTGTATGTGCTCATACACCATTATTTTTTTATTGCATATTTAGAATCTCCACCATTGATTCTATGCCTGGTCAAAATTTCGTCAAAATCTACTTCCACAAAGTGAGTCAAAAGGTCATTGGATAAAGTTTTACGTTTATTTTTGGACCTTAACTTGAAAGTTACTCACGCTGCGAAACAAAATTATCTTCATAGTCTGCCTTTGGCAGCTATTCTTAAAGAAGACAGGTGGAATAAAGCAAAAACAAAAGTAATTTGAAAGAGAAAAATCTATTGTGAGATAGTGTTTCCTCAGTATTATCCAGAATTTTGACTTAATTTTTTTATTTTTGGCCAATGTGCAGTGTAAGTATGAGTACTTATATCAATCCAAGTGCGTGTGCATGTGGGTGTGTGTTTTCACCATAATAAAACATATAAATATACACGATTATTTATATGACGTTGTGTCAGGCTATAGTGCGTATGTGTGCGAGACTGTATCTGCATGTGTGCGTGTGTGTCTATGTATTAGCGTTTACATGGCACAATTTTGCATATTTAACGTAATTTATTTGCATTAAGGGAGTAACATGATTTATGGCTGATGGTTTTGATGTTGTTTATTAAAAGAGTTTTGCTCGCACACACATTTGTTAACATCATAACTCAAGTGAGTGTGTGTGTGTGTCTCCCTGCTTGAGGTTGCAAGTAAAAAGTGGCATTTAATAGACTCCACTTTACACTTTAATAACAATCTATTAGCAGTTGTAATTAAATTTGTCTGCTAATGCTGTTGTCACACATTTTTGTAACATCGCTGTTGACTGGATATTAAACTCTCTCTTTTAAGCATTAAAAGTGTCAACTTAGTTTTAACGGATGTTATTGACATACTATAAAATGACAACAAATTTCGCACTCATGTTATGGACTAACTAGGTCATACTAGTGGATAATTAGTAGAAAAGTAGATTAGAATTTAATGACCATGACACAATGACCTCTACGTGCATGTAAACGTAAAAGCAAGATGTGATGTAAACATGCAGTACAGTTCACACGACAGTCTTTGACAGGGAACTTTTTGCTAGTCAATAATGTACCAATTAAGTTTTTAACCGTGATGGCCGGCCAAAAATACATTTTGGTTTAATGAAAACTTTTAGTAAACACAGAAAATTCTGAAACAAAAGGAAAAAATAAATATATATAGCTTACTGAGAATCTTTCTATATAAATAAAAATGAGTTTGTGTTTGTTTGCATTTTTGATATACCCTATGGACACGAGAACGGCTGGACCAAACTTTTCTCAGAATGTAGCTGTGTGGTCAAAGGTCAAAATAGGCTACATGAATTTTTGATATATCAAGTGGGCGTAGCCCCGTCCATTGGACCGTATTTTTGAAAGAGCAGTAGCTGGAGAACTGTTGTATCAATCGCCTGTAAAATTTGAGTCGACTCTTCTAGCAAAGGAAATTCGTGATTCAACAAAAATGGGCGTAATCGGATCAGTGGGCGTGGCATACAATTTGAAATTCTAAACGGCTGTATCTTTTCAAAAATCGCTCTTACGGCTTTCTAATAGACCGACTGTCACGAAAATATCAAAAAATAGTACTGATGACCTGTTGATAGTCATTGGCAATACTTGGTTGTATTTGGATAAAGGGGCGTGGCACCGCCCATACAACTTAAACTTAAAATGGCTATATCTCATGAACTATAAAAGGTATGAGGATGAGATTTGGTATGTATGTGGCTGGTGCAGTATGAATTACAACCAGGGTGAAAGTGGGTGGTGCCAGGCCCCATTTTCAAAAATAACTTTAACGTTTTTTCTAATAGAACGATTGATACGATAACTTCACAATGTGGTACTAATGACTTGTTGATAGTCCTTGGCTTCACTTGGTTGTGATTGAATAAAGGGACGTGGCACACTGATATGTAAAATGGCTATATTTCATGAACTATTAGAGGTATGAAGATGAGATTTGGCATATATATGTTGTTGGTACAGTATGAATTACAGACATGTTGGAAATGGGTGATACAACACACAGTTCATAAGAACCAACAGCCAGCGGACGATCAATATATTTTTTTTTCTCATGCCATTGCAAATCATTTGAAGGAGAAATGGTTCCAACACGACGGCGTTACATTCTATACAGCGCATGGGATCATTCCTTTGTTAACCCTAGACGGGTAATCTTCGTCGATTCGACGAGCACTGTTGCTTTTTTTTCCAATATCTCTCTTATTTTTCACAATATTCTATTGCCTTTTGCAATAGCGTTAGTTTGTGATGTTTTTTTCAAGCTATGCTGGCATATGACAGCATTAGTTAAGCGTAATTGTTATATATTTGCAATAAACAAAAACTCACGTCGTCGAATCGACGAAGGTTACCTTTTGTGTGACTTTTTGCTCTTGCAAAAAAGTCACCAAATCAAAAAATATTTTGATTTTTTAAATTAAAATATTTAAAATATCGGAATTACCAGATGATTTAAATGAAAATTGTGAAAATGCTCTTGAAGACTCCAATTGCGATTCAATGATCGAAGAGCAAATTAAAAAATATGTCGAGGAAGATGTATTTCCGCATGAGGAGGAGGACGACTGCGATGACGATATTATACCAGATTCGGGTGATGAAAATATTCGTGAGCGACTAAATTTGTTCCGAAATTACTAATAATGTGTAAAAAAAACAATTCGTGGGAAACAAATAACATTTTTGGTCCACTAGAAATAAAATGATTTGAGGCGTGGAATAAATATATTGCATCAAAGGTGAGAACCGACTAGTGAAGCAATTGGCCGAACAAACCCCTTATCGTAGTTCTAACAATTCGAATGCGATAATATTTCGGACGAAATTGTAAATTAGATGAATGTTGAAATTGAGAATCGCGTTCAACGACACGAGTTTTTAAATTAATAAATTCTGGCCTTTTTAAACCCCTTTAATCAATAATAGAAGAAAAAAAATACTGAAAACAACTATTTATGAAATTATAGAATGTTGGAAACGAAAAAGAAGAACAAAAAAACGCTAATTTTCTAAAAATTGTTCTTGGGAAAAAAGAAAAATGCAAAAGATTATTTTTATACCTGTATGTGGGAAGCACAAATTCTAACTTGTGCCTACTATACAAAGAAATAATTTTTCGAAGTGTTTTTTGTTTTAATTGATAAAATTAAGTGTATTGTAAATATTTTTGCACAAGTTGAGAAGCCATGTCTATTTTATTTTATACTAAAGAACTATTTAAATTCTAGTATCTACTTGAGACCAAAAAAAATGGGCTGAAAAGAAACATGCTCAAAAATAAACCAAATAGCTTTAAAAATATACAGTTTTTGCTTTTTCTTCTTCGCTAAAGTCTATAATTGATTAAATATGATGTTTCGGACTGGTACGCTAGATTCTTTGCTAAGAATTTCCAAGTGAAATAGGAATTCGTCGATTCGACGAAGATTACCCTTAGTGTGTGTAAAATATGATTACCCTTCTAGGGTTAAGCCAACTCTTTTTTGACCGAATAATTTCAAGAAATCATAATATTTGATACAAAAACATTACTCGGCTATATAGACAAGAATATTTAAAATTTTCATTTTTGGTCAGTGGAAGGAGAAGACATGGACAAGATACATATAGTAAAAAACTTAAAAAAAACTTAATTTCCCTTTGCACCCCATGAATGAGGTATGGGATAGCTTCTCGCGTTGTTGTGAATTAACACGCTTTCTATTTTTAGATTCACAACTAACGGCACCTACTTATTTATCGACGAATGCGAACGTCACTGTTTTGAGAAGCTCTTACTAGACACGACGATTGAATCGACGCTTTAATACTGCGAAGTTGCTGTCAAACAACATTCGAGGGGAGCCGACAATGAAAGAAAATTTTATTTATTTTTTTCTTTTAAGATGACTGGAGCCAGGTTTGAACCTGCGATCTCCCGCATGGTAGTCGCGTGTTCTAACCACTATGCCACGGCCGGTCCCTATATACATATAGTACTCAGCAATAAAGGTATGAATCTTCAAACAAAAAATTTTTGATCAGTGGGAGGAGAAAGCATGCCAAAAGTGTTTTGATACGCCCAAAGAGATATATGTTGTACACAAACGGTTTCCATTACTATAGATAATGTTTATTTCGGAATTATTTTCGATTAGTGAAAGAAGTGTTTTTCGCCCTATATACACAAAAAAACTTGGTCTAAATATCCGCACTATAGATTTGCATTCGCAGATGAACTTTTTGCTATCGTCTTAGAGCCAAAGATATTTAGCATTAAAATCAAAAAATCTTCCTTAAATTGATCATGTAAAGGAGTTACTTGAAATTATTACATACCTTACAAATTATTTACTTAAGTGGTCCATTACAAATTACAGTTCATAAATTAGAGGCCTGAAGAGTTAAAAAATTCCACGCACTTCGGTCTTCTGCACTTACAAATAGACCACTTGATCCTTTCAACGAAATTTGGGTCTCCCTGCTCTGCGCCATCCTTCAGGTTCTTCTTCAAACACCTTTCTCGCTGGATCATTTACATTCATCCTGGCACCATGTGACAGCCATCGTAGTAGTTGATTCCTTGGCTGACATTATTTTGCAGATTGACGGAAGATCCGAAATAGGTAAACTCATCTACTACATCAAAATAATAATTGTCAACGTTCACGGTGCGTCCCCATCGAGAGGACTCTTTGTTCGTAGAAATCATTATTTTAGTTTAGTCCTTCTCCTTGACTGCTAAACCCATTTTTGCTGACTCCTTTTCTAGGGATGAGAAAACTGCAGTAACATCCCGCAGATTTCGGCCAATGATGTCTATATCATCGGCATAGGCTAGTGGCATGTGGATCTTGTGGAATATGGTGCCAGACATGTGGACACCAGCCTTTCTCATCACCTTCTCCATAACTGCCTTAGACCTCTCTCCGTGTTGAATGGTTCAGACTGATCTTTATCAATCTTAACCGAGGATTTGGTGTTGTCCAAGGTACATCTGCAAAGTCGAATCAGCTTCGCAGGAATACCAAACTCAGACATGGCCGCATATAGCCTTTTCCTTATCGGAGAGTCTAAGGCAGCTTTGTAGTCGACAAGGAGGTGGTAGATGTCGATCAGCTTTTCGTGGGTTTTTTTCAGGATTTGTCGTAAGGTGAATATTTAATCCGTCTTAGATCTGCAGCACTGATATGGTCCAACTAGTTTTTCTACAATTGGCTTTAGACGTTCACACAATATGCTTGAATGGACCTTGCATTTGGTAATAGGCTTATTTCACGATAGTTCTTACATTCACTGCGGCCTCCATTCTTGTATATGGGACAAAACAGACTGAGACTCTAATCCCCGGGCATGCTGACCTCATGCCAGATGTTCTCCATGAGCTGATGCATGCTCCTAATTAGCTCCTCCCCGCCAGCCTTAAACAATTCAGCAGGGAGACCATCGTCTCCAGCAGCTTTGTTGTTTTTAAGGCAGAAGATTTCCACACGTTTCTCGCTCTGGCTCGAATATGGACAATAAATACCATCGTCATGGATTGGAGCGGGGTCTTCTGGATTGGTGTCAGCATCCAGTAAATTTTTAAAATCATCTCTCCATATCTTCAGAAAGTTATCCGGGTCCGTCATTAGCTGACCATCGCTGTCCTTGCAGAAGGGCTACCCTGTTCCACGCATTCTCGCCTTAACTTTCTTGTAGAATTTTCGGGCTTTCCCTCTACTTCGGAGCAATTCTGTGCACTCATCCTGCCTCTTCTTCAGCTCCTTCTTTTTCCGTCTAAAAAGGAAGTGATCGGAGTCAATGTTCGCACCCCTGATCTCTCGTACGTCCAGAACACTCGATGCGTGCCTTCCATCGACAACCACGTGATCTATCTGATTTCTCGTCAATTGATTTGGAGATAACCATGTTGCCTTATGAATATTTTGATGGTCAAATCTAGTGCTGCTAACTACCATATTTCCTGCCGCAGAGAAATTAATCAACCTAATGGCATTGTTCGACGTTTCGGTGTGCAGACTGAATTTTCCAATGGTAGGCTCAAATGCGGTCTCCCTGCCTATTTTAGCATTAAAATCGCCTTGATGTCATGGCTGGGGCTACGGTCATATACACTTTCTAGGCTCCCGTAGAACTCGTCTTTGTCCTCATCGCTTTTCTCTTCTGTCAGAGCATAGGCACATATAAGTGTTATGTGGAAAAACTTTGTTTTGACTCTTATGGTGGCTATAAGTTCACACACCGGGTTGAACCTTGAGACTAGGTGTCGCAATCTCTTGCCAACCACAAATCCACATCCAAACTCGCGCTTGTCCGCATGGCCACTATATTAGATGCCACACATCTTCATGCGCGAGCACCCGGGTCCGGTCCACCGGATTTCTTGTAAAGCCTTGTATTCTTCAAGAACTTCCACTAGTTGGATGGAGGCACCTGCTTCATACATTTTCGGTGGTCGTCAACATTTTGGTGGGTCCGTTTTATTATTTTCTTTTCATTTGCGTCGTACAGTGGCGCCATTTGAGTTTTTTCGTTGCACAAACATAACTTTTGAACCAATTGATTCAAAAGTATAATAGGCCTATGAAAGATAATTGATTAACCTATGAAATGAGTGTCTGATGGTGTCTTTGAGTGTGTGTTTTGGAAATTTGTGGAAAAATAAATGTTATGGGAAGTAATATAAAGTATTTTTTAAAATTGTTGATTTTTTATTTTTTTGAAAGGCTTTTATGATTAAATATTATTCCAAATTATATTCGCGGGATTAGCCTTTTACCCATCGCATACAAGGTCCTGTCTAGTCTGTTATGTGAAAGACTAAAGCCCATTCTGGCGAACCTGATTGGGCCTTATCAGTGTGGCTTTAGACCTGGTAAATCCACCACCGACCAGATATTTACGCTACGACAAATCCTGGAGAAGACCCAAGAAATTCAGATCGACACCTACCATCTGTTCATCTATTACAAAGCTCGACAGTCCGATACGACAGAAATTGTTGGATGCTATGGCTAAGTTTGGTATCCCCGAGAAACTAATTCGACTCTGCGGGATGACACTGACTGACACGAAGTCTTTAGTGAAAATTGGCAAAAATCTGTCAGAGTAATTTTCTACCAAGCGAGGCTTTAGACAAGGCAGAACAGACTATCTCCTGCGATCTCTTTAACATCGTAATGGAGATGATCATGCGGAAAGCAGCAGTAAACAGGAATGTCACCATATTTAACAAAATCCACATGTTGCTCGCGTATTCTGATGATATAGATATTATTGGACGTGGATTGCGAGATGTTACTGCGGCTTTTTCGAGTATTGAGAAGCAGTGGGCAGAAGTGGGTCTGGTTTCAACGAGCAAAGAGTTTACTCGTTTGGGACGCTGCGTAAACGTTGACAACTATAACTTTGAAGTGGTAGACGATTTCGTCAACCTCTGCTCCGCCATAAACAAAAATAATAATGTCAGCCTGGAAATCTAGAGGCGAGTATTGGTCGCAAGCCGCTGCTACTATGCGCTGAGCAAGCGTTTTAATAATAAAGCCCTCTGTCAGAGAACGAAGATCCAACTCTACCAGACAATGATCCTGTCTTTTGTACTCTTCAGCGCAGAATTCTGGGTAATAACGCAGGCGGATCAATCTATTCTGGGAGTCTTCGAGAGAAAAATACTACGCAAAATCTTTGGACCTATCATCGTTAACGGCGAGTAACGTCGTCGGATATAGCATGAGCTGTACAACGATATCGACGTAGTCAAGCGCGTTAGAATGAACCGAATGAGCTGGCTTGGACACGTTCTTCGAATGGACGAAAACGCGCCGGATCGAAAAGTCTTCGGCAAAAAACTCGATAAGCGGCGCAGGAGGGGCCGACCAAAACTCCGATGGATGGATCAGGTGACAGAGCCGTTATCTAAGTTTGGTGTGACGAACTATCTACGGAGAGCAAAAGACCGAAGCGCATGGAATACTTTTCTATGTGCGGCTACTGATAAATTAATTTCTGTTGTTGGTGCCATTAAAGAATTCTAAGAAAAATTAAATAAGTGTCTGAAGATGGTTCTACGCCTTTAAATGTGCCTACAAAAGTTGAAATTTGTGGAAATATCAATGTTATGGGAAGTAAAAAAAAATTTTTTTTTAAAATTGTTGATTTTTATATTTTGGAATGGATTTTATGATTAATATTATTCCATATTTTGTGGCATAGTGGTCAGAACACGCGACTACCATGCGGGAGATCCCGGGTTAGATTCCCGCCTCCAGTCATCTACATTTTTCTTTCATTGCCGGCCCCCTCCATGTTGTCGACAGCAACTTCGCAGTATCAAGTGTTGAGTTTATCGGCATGTCTAGTAAAAAGCTTCTCAAACAGTGACGTTGGCATTCGTCGATAAACAAGTAGGTGCCGTTAGTTGTGAATCTAAAAATAGAAAGCGTGTTAATTTACAACAACGCGAGAAGCTATTCCCATAACTCAGGGGGAAATTAAGTTTAATTAGTATTACTCTACAAAAGTTTTAAAAATATACTATTTCTATACTATGAAGAACTCACAATAACAATGAGGATGGCTTCTGCACGGATATATGAATTGTCCATTTTGTACATTTTTTTAACCAAAGCTGATTTTACCACCATTTTTGAAATCGTTCTACAATTTCCTGTTAAATATGTTTATTCAATATTTTTTAGGGGCACATGAAATTTTTGAATTTTGCAACCTCACTTGTTCTACATGAGCCTCTATGCGTCGGTGGTGGGTTGTAAGCCTAACGCACCGCAACACAAAGAACTCTCTCCAATTTTCCATATATCGTTTAAAAACTAACAATTCGATGATTACTTATAAGCAATTTTGTTGTGCATTATATGGCAATATGCTTTATATTATATAAATTTGTCTGTAGTAACGCACTTCGAATCACCTAAAATATTATAAAACTCTACATAATAATTCCCATCCATAACTATATGTTTTCATTTGTTTCTTCAAAAACACACCTAATGAGCAATAACATGAAACCTGACCCACATTTTAAATTAATTTATTATATCTAGTCATAAATTTCATTATTTTCCAAGGAAATTATGACCATATACATTACCACAATTACCCTTGTTTTTTCCCATCCACATCTCCCCCAAAAACAAAACCATTTATGTTTTGCACAAAACCTCAAAAGATCATTTGGCAAAATTCGTGCGATAATAACTTACCTGTAATGGGCCCACTTGACGCTGGGGCAATTAATTAGTAACGGAAATAAAAAAAAAATACACATTAAATTATTTTTATGAGTTTTTGCTTGTACATACTGTTTCGTTTAATTTACACAAGTTTATGTGTAGTCGTGTTGTTTTTCGTTGTTATTTTTTCTAAACATATAAATTTTAATTAATACTAGGTATTGTACAAAATAACATTTAGAAAGAAAACAGGCTACAATTTTTTGTGTGAAAAAAAATGGCTAATTTTTCTATAGTTACTTTCGACGAAATTCGTTCATGTGTTTGTTGTAATTCGCAGTTATGGTTGATGGATGATGTATGTTTTGTAATATAGTTATATTGTGTGCTTGGTTTTTTAACTTATTTTAGAAACTGTTTACGTCCAGCATTTAATTAACGACAAGCATGCCAACAAGCCTGTTGACGTTTCTCTGTAGGTGGTGGTGAGTGCAGGCTGTAGATGCCCGCCGCTGGTAACATGTTGCCGCTTATCCGCTGTGCCATTGATGTAGCCTAGCCTTCTGTACCGAAGCAGTTGTTTAGTGTCCTTACTGTACAGCTGACCTTTTGGGTCTACCCATCCTTTGACAAGTCATAAATTCTGACGTTTATGGGGTCACACACATTCTTGTTGTCGTTCACTTCAAATTGGCCACATTAACATGTCGTGCAAATTACTGTAGTACAGTGTTCCTTTAGACTAATTGTTGTTAACCTCTTCTTCATACTCCTCGTCAACCTCGGGCGCTTCTTCTTCTCCTTCCACTTGTCTTGTCCGCTTCCAACCAGTGGCTGTAACATCTGGGTCTGCAATTAAAATTCGTAGGCCTAGATTTGATTTAAATCGAAAAAAGAAACAGAAAAAAATGTACATAAATTAGTAAGTCACGTTAGCCATCAAGGTAAAACAAGAAGGACTTCATAAAAAAATTTACGCATTAAGGAAATATTTTAGAATTTATTCTACGCCCCTCGCCCAATAACCTTAACAATGGCTGTGTAAACTTAAGCACTCTATCAAATTATGAAATGTTTTCACTAGACCCTCCCCCCTTAGGGGTTATAAATAACCCTTACTGTGTAAATCTCATTAATTATGACCTTTTATGTCACAAATACAAATACAACAACATATACTTGTTAACGTTGTGTTACTGTAGTTCTCTTTCTCTTGCTTTCGTTCTCTGTGGCCCAGATATGAAAGTTTAATTGCTTTATTTTGTTTGGTGTTATATCCTTTCGTCCTTTTTTTCTGCCTTTTTGATTTTATACAATGAGTAACATATAAATCAGTTTAGGAGTTTGAGTGCGACAAACGCACAAAAAACGATATTTAATTTTTAGTAACCCTTTTGTGTTGTAACGGCGTCAACAATATTTATTCGTAATTAGTAGCGACATTTTATAAATAGCCAGCTAGGAAAAAGGTCCTTTAGCTGGGATAGCTGAGATTATAGAAATTATAATAAAAATCTGCTATTTGGATTGTTATTTATCTGCTGAGGGAGAGAGCAGGAGTAGCAGGAGTAATAATCGTTAAGATAAGTTAATAAATCGGCAGGAAAATGGTTGAAGTTTTATTTTGGGGTTTTTTTTATAAAGAATATTAGTATTCGTTCTCGTCTTCTTCTTCTTCTTACATGGTCCATCCAACAAAGTTTTGGTCGCGACATCTTACGCCGCCAATCGAGTTTGTTGTCGAATACCTTGCTAGCTAGAGGATTTTTACCCATTTGCACAACGCGCCTAAGACAAAGCATTTGGTCTATTTGAACACTCTTGAATGCTTTGATGTCGTTATATAGCTTATACGCTTGCGTCGCATGTGTCATTAGAGAGGGCTTCGTCATTAAATCGCTTGCTTAGCGTATAGTAGCAACGGTTGGAGATCAATACTCGTCTCTTGATTTCCAGGCTGACATTATTATTTTTGTTTCAACTACCACTTTAAAGTTATTGTCAACGTTCACGGAGGAGACTTATTTTTTGTTGCAACAAATAACTTGGCTTTGTCTTCATTTATCAACAAACCCACTTCTGCCGACTACTTCTCAATGCTTGAAAAGGTCACAGTAACATCATGCAGTCCTCGACCAATGATATCTATGTCATCGGCATAAACGACCAGTACGTGAACGCTATTAAAAATGGAACAATTCGTGATTACTTCAGCCTTCCGCAAGATCATCTCCTTTATGATGTTTATGAGATGGCATAACAGATTATCTCTACTTGAGGTAGCTTGGTAAAAAATGGCTCTGTCAGGTTTTTGCCCTTTTCGCTGATGACTTTGTGTCGCTCAGTGTCTTCCTGCAAAGACATAACAGCTTCGCGGGGATAATAAACTCATCTGATATGTAGTTTCTAGTAGTTTGTATAATATCGTGTTGATGAATGAAGCTTTGTAAGCGATAAACTGCATTCGAACTGCATTTCATGGTCCTTCTCCAGGATTTGTTATAGTGTGAATACCTATCCGGTAGTGGATTTACCAGGTCTAAGACCAGACTGATAAGGTCCAATCCTGTTCTTTAAGATAGGCTGTAGTCTTTCACATAACACACTCGAAAGGACCTTATATGCGATGGGTAAAAGATTGATCCCGCGATAGTTAGTGCAAACACTTGGATCGCCTTTCTTAAGCACAGGACGTTAGCTTGAGGTAGTGGACACGTGTAGTCTGGTAGAAACTAGATCACTCTACACACTGAGATCATACTAAATCATTGTGATTGTCCATTAAATATAGCAAAAGGGGAGGGAAAGAGAAAGAAAGTGAAAGGAGAAAGATAGAGGAAGAATAGCAAATCTTCGAAAACCGCCAATCATTTTGGCCCAGTTAGCCATAGAAGGTACCGTATGAAGAATATTAAAGTGTCTAGAGAGACTCTAGATCGTCTATATAAACATTCCCTTAATATCTTAGACTCCTACAGGCCAGAGTGGGACAGCTACAAAGAAGATAACCCATCGACTCCGACTCCTTCTCTTCCTTACACGCACAGTAGAAGTCCGGTATGGATCCGCCCCATTTGCCTGGCAGGTGCCTAATATTGCAATGGCCAGTAAGAATTCCTCAGGCCAGTCTCAAACTACTTCTGTTCAGGCGAACCATGAATCCCTATCGGGATCTGGTATAATCAAGTCACAGCGATCTAGCAGTTATACAGTCAGTTCTGCACGTTTGAAGTCTGCTGGTTGTTTTCCAAAGTCAATTTTCCACTAAGTCAAAAACATCTCCCATCGAGTCATGATCAGGCATAGTACTGACTCCTTTGGCCAATAAGAGGCTTAAGTCCATTTAATTTCTCCTTAGAGTTCCTTACCTACTTTGGTTTACACAATGTAGAATTAAACGCTTTTATTGCAGCCTGAAAATCCACACAGATGCTTATTCTCCTACTTGCATCGATTCCATATCCTCCGCGCCTTTCTAAATGACCGGTACCTTAGCCGGAAAATCACTCCATTCATTATGTAGCCTGAAGGAGGAGCCTACCTGCAGGTCCTTGCTGTAAACAGCAGCTCCTGTGCCGTGTTCTCTGTTCGATCCATCAGTAAAGACAGTAATGGTGTCACCATAAGTAGTCATTCCACCATTCCATTCCATACGTCCATACTTTACGTAAATTCAAACATTTCGTTAGAATATCAGCAAGAGGTGGCAGATG
Organism: Muscina levida; assembly: GCA_964034835.1. Lineage (NCBI taxonomy): Eukaryota > Metazoa > Arthropoda > Insecta > Diptera > Muscidae > Muscina > Muscina levida. Next base: position 132,012,762 of record OZ035883.1, on the reverse strand, counting down.
AAAAAAGTCGTCATTGCCCAATAGACGAAGGATATTCGCCAATCGTTGAATTCCCTCAGTCTGATAGCTCCTCAGGCCACAAGTCCAGCGTCGGAAGGCACAGGAACACATCCAAAGCCTTTTGAGGAGTGCTTCTATAATTAACGTCAGTAACCGCCATTGCAGTCCTCCTTTGGACCTTGCTGAGCATTTTCAGTATATTACACTTTTTTTGGGCCTCTCATCAAACCGAACATCTATATGTAATAATTGACCGGACTACCACATTGTACAGCCACATTGTCATCTTCGGGCTGAGTCTCCAGCTTTTACCTATAGAGTTCAAGCACGCATGAAGGGCATTGACGCACATCTTTAACCTCTCCTCGATATTCCTTGACCAATTTACCTTCTGATCGAGAACAATACCTATGTACTTGGCCTCACTTGAGAGCCAAGGACATCTATATGCAGTAATTGTAATCAGTACAGCAACATTGTGATCTTTGGGCTGAGTTCCCAACTTTTACCTATAAAGTTCCAGCACGTATGAAGGGCGTTGGCACCCCCATTTAACCTCTCCTCGATGTTGATTGACCAATTTAGAAAACAACACCTAGGTACTTGATCTCCCTTAAAAGCTTCAGTTTCACACCATTCAGTTTCGGTGGCCTAAAGTCCTTGGCCTTATATTTATTGTAAAAGGGAACTTATTTCGTTTGCTGATGGTTCACCCCCAGACCACAGGTCATAGTCTATTGTAGCAACTATCCAAGGAAAGTTCACTAAGGGTCACACATCGTTGGTAGAAATGTGCCACCTATAATGATGATCTTGTCGTTCGCATATGCCACAATTTTTGTACTATCATAGGAAAGAGAATACTTAGATTCCGATCATCAAAAGCTTGCCGACAGTCCATCGGTTGCCGCGGTATTAATTACTTTTAAGCCGTTTTGGGTCGGTAGTGGACAATCTACTGCGTCGTCGATGATTGGCGCGATGTAGTCACTTATGCTACCTTCGAAAATGAGCATAGTACGTGTGTTCTGCCCATATTTGCAGCAAAAACTGCGTGTCCGTGACGAGATTTCCATTCCCATCTCTGTTCTTAACCCTTATGTGAGTGACGGTACCCGGGTACCCTTTTCATTTTCAAGTGAATATATTTAGTGGATGCAGATGGTTTACAAAGCTGAAACATTTTGACAACTCTTAACTTTAAATTGTTTCTATATTTTCATTGGAGTAGGTTTATGTTATCCTTTTAGAAGTGCGTGGCATATCGATATTCTTTTTACACCTTTACGAGAGTGGCAGGGGCACCTGGGTACCCCCAAAGTAAAATCAATGAAACTACATGAAAGAAATATTTTTTTTTTAAATAATATTTTTTGAAGCTTAATTCTTCGAGAAATGTCCTAATTTTTTTGGGAAGATAAAAAAAAAATTTGAGCACTGATAATTAATCCTTATGTAAGTGACAAAAAAACACTTTCTCCAGAGTGACAGGGGTACCCGGGTACCCACATGCAAATTGTAAGAAATTTTGATATTTTTCATCGTACTGTACATTAAATCGGTATAAAAAAGCCACAAAATATAAAAGCATCGTTTTATATCAATTTTAAGTACAGTACGATGAGAAAAATATCCAAATTTCATACAATTTGTATGTGGGTACCCGGGTACCCCTGTCACTCTCGAGAAGGTGTTTTTTTTTTGTCACTCACATAAGGGTTAAAGGTGGGGATATCTGTTATAAAAATTTTCTTTTAACCTTTTTTT
>OZ035883.1:131658495-132005995 GCA_964034835.1 Muscina levida | reverse complement strand
AAATGAAGTAATTAAGTTTGGCATTAAGTTAAGAATCTTTATTGTATGATATGACGTTGTGTACAGTTTCATTTGTATGCACCAGAGACATACACGATGGAAGAGTAGTTGTGCACGAGAGAGGGACGGCGAAACAAAAAAACGTGTACACAAGGGGATGAATAAATTAACAGATAAACATTTATTGTTAGGGAAATGAAATGAAACCGAAATTGGTAATCACCATTAGTGAGAGCAGTAGTGGAAGAGGTGTTAAGTAAGGCAAACAGATAATTACAGTGGAAATCGATGCAATGGTATAAGTTTTTGTTAAAAATTAAGATAATTTCCCAGTCATTTTCCTTGATTAAAAAATGTTTGAAAATTATATGTCTAGTACAAAACCTGAGTAGCAAAACCAAACTAAAGTCATGTAAACATATACTTGGCGATTCATAGTATTGTGTACTAGATGATCAGATGGACGAGTATGAGCACCATAAAAATGCGAAGTGCGAAGTTTGACGAATAGACCGAGTAAATTTTGGAAAAAAATTTAATTGTCGATAGCAATTTAACGGTAAAAGTCTAGTAAAAGTTTATCAAATAGCTGAGGTTGAGGTTCGTCTGTAAAATGACGGTTCTGTTATGTGGATCTAAAATTAGAAGCATGTTAATTCACAATAACGCAAAAAGTTTTGTTAAGGGAAATTAAGTTGTAAGGTTTTCATGGCTGTTCCCAGAAGGTGGCGCCCGTGAAAGTATTGCGACAATTACACTATGGATCTTGTTCGAGGTTATTGCCTGGGGATGAGAAATTCTAAGTCCGATTGAAGTTATTAGGCCAATATAGTAAAATCTCCAATGAGTTTGGCGTTCTCAGGCAAAACTTTTTTTTTGCTTATTTTGATTATAGTTCGCTTAGTTTTTCAGCTATAACTCAGGAACCATTGATAATTTCTCATTTCATTCTTCAGCAGAATTATAGAGAACGCCAAACCCTTTTGGGTATTTAACTACACTGACCTGTAACCTTCACCCTAACTTGAAATTACTCACATTCTACATTGTTTGTTGTACTGTATTACCATAAATCAACAATATTGGAATGAAGTGCGTATGTTTAATATAAAATCCGCATACAATTAATATTACGTATACGGTATACATACTTACATACATATGAAGCGAGTACCATATGCAAACAGTATGAACTTGGGTCTTGGTCTTCACTCAATATCATCAGTATTGACCAGTTTTTTATTTAACCATATGAGACGGTCTATATATGGCAAGATATTTGGAGTTATTGGGAAAATGTATGGAAAAAGAAGATAAGTAATAATTTTTTGAAGATAAAATTTGTCTCAATTGATTTTTTACATGGGGTGCCGTTGGCGATGTAAAGTGAATCTTGCATCTCAAGCTGACTCACAACCTCCTTCGTTGTGGCACCTGGGCAACGGAGTTCGTGATATTTTTTTATCATGAAAATCGGCTGATAGTAAGCGACTAACCCTGATGGTTGGGCTAGCTACTCGCCTTCAGGTCCTCAACTGACTATAAAAAATACGACAAAGAAAATGTGACAAACGGAACCCCCCAAATCTTGGCGACCTCGCAAATGAAACAAGGACCATGATTAAGGGATATGCACCTGGAACGTACGGACTCTTTATAGCGAAGGTGGCACTACCCGACTGGCCACCGCCATCCAGGAGATGAGATGGACAGGACAAGGATGTTCGCGACGTCAAAATGGCGATATCTATTACAGCTACCATGCTGAAAACCACGAATTTGGATGTGGATTTGAAGTTGGCGAGAGTCTTATGGGACTTTGCCCAGAGGTGGAAAGTTACTGATTGTCACTCACTTGGGAGTGACCAGAAGCGATTCCTTTGTGGCCCTGTCCAAGCAGCTACCTACTTCCGGTCTTAGAAGTTAGCTAAAGTTAGAAGGCGAAATGTTGAGTAACCTAATCGGCATGCTACCACCGATGCGTCTTAGGAACTAGGTAACAGAAGTTACTGAAGCTCAACACAGGCTCTCATAGTGGCTTTGGCAGCCCCAAGCAACTAGGATCGGGAGCGGTGGCCTAATAAGCCACTCTCCTTTAGCAAAATTTATTATGAAAACACGAAGAAAATACGTCGAAGCTGATACGTCTTTGCAGAATGACTCTGACTGACACGAAGTCTTCAGTGAAGATTGACAAGGACCTTACGGAGCCATTCTATACCAGACGAGGTCTACAACAAGGCAATAGCTTATAGTGTGACCTCTTTTACATAGTGATGGAGATGATCATGAGGAAAGCTGCATTAAACACGAGTGCCACGATATAGAACAAAAGCCGATATTCGAATACGGTGATGGCGTAGACATCATGGATCGAAAACTGTGGGTAATGACTGCAACCTTCTCAGGTATACAAAAGGAATCAGCAAAAATGAGTCTAACGGTGAACGAAGACAAAACGAAGCTATCAGTTTCAACGAACAAAGAATCTACTCGTTTGGGAAACTGCGTGAATGTTGACAACTATAATTTCGAGGTGGTAGATAATTTTTTCTACCTAGGCTCCGCCATCAATAAAACAAGTAATGTCAGCCTAGAAATCCGGAGAAGAATCCTGCTTCCTAATAAATGCTAGTACGGACTAAGCAAATGATTTAATGACAGAGCCCTCTCGCGAAGAACAAAAAACCAGCCATACCAGATACTGGTTCTATCTGTCTTGATGTACGATTCAGAATCCAGGTATATTACACAAGTGAATGAGTTGGTTCTGGCAGCATTCGAGAGAAAAATATTCCGTAAAATATATGGGCCATCATCGTTAATGAAGCGTATCGGCGTCGTATGAATTATGAGCTGTACGAGCTGTATACTGGCATTGACGTGGTCAGACGCATTAAGGTGCAGCGGTTGGGTTGGTTGCGAAAAAAAGTCTTCGACAATGAACTCGATGGACGGCGCAGAAGAGGGCGACCAAAACTCCGTTGGAAAGATCAGGTTACTGAGAACCTTACAGAACTTGCTGTGACTAACAGGAGAAGATGCGCAGAAGATATGCGGTATATAATCCAATGGGATTGCAAAGAAGTGCCAGCTAAGTAAGTAAGTAAGAATTTTTACATGAATATATTAATAGAAATTAAAAATGTAAGCCTTAGTTACAATTCTGCTGAAGAATGAAGTGAGAAATCATCTATAGTTCCTGAGTTAGAGCTGAAAAACTAAGCAAACAAACAAGAAAAGGAAAAAATGTAAAAGGTTTGGTCTGAGGACGCCGAACACTTTGGGGTTTTTTCTATACTGACCTAGTATCGTAACCCTGACAGAGAATTTCCTGATGCGGCAGAAATAACTTGAAGGCATGGCTGTGTTTGGCATATCTGCGAAGCTGATACACCTTTGAGAAATGACCCTGACTGAAGCTTGACAAAGAACTTGCCAGGACTCTCTATATTGGACTAGGTCTTCAGCAAGGCGCAGCCTATCATTTGATCCCTTCAACATGCACATGAAGATGATAATGATGAAAGCTACAATAAACACAATCGGCATCAGTGTTAGCAAAAGCAACATGTTGTTTGCATATGCTGTTAATATATACATCACTGCGATATGTGACTTCAGCCTTCTCAGGTGTTCAGAAGACCATGCTGTTAAAAAACTGAAGAAGAAGCGCAGAAAATCGAATCGCTAATAAGAATCACTTTCCCATGTGCGTCGTATACTGGTCGCATTATGATTGAAACTAATAATGTCATCTTAGGAAATAAGTATCAACAGATTAACAACCTAATATAAAAAAATGTTTTAAATTGTTTAAAAATACGAAATATTTCTACGATAATAATTTTCATTCAATAATTTTTTAATACTTATTGAAAAACAAAATTCGGATGTATATTCCAATTATACTATGCTTTTTAGTTTTATTGAACAAAAGGACCAAATTTTCCAGCCAGACCAAATTTCAAATGAGTCTCGTGCCAAAGCTTGTGTTTGTATTGTTCCAATTCATCTGTGTTTACAACAACAAATACAATGACCAAACAAACGTTAATGTCATTGAACTTTTCAATGCTTTTGATATAATCATTGTTTTTAATATGTTTTTCAGCCTTCATAATTTTTGTCAACATACGGGCAAAAAAAATCTTCACTATAAACTTTGACGCATGATTGATTTGAAGAACTAAATGCCATGCATTTATCACTTTCAAAAAAAAAAAGGGAATCACAATTCTACAACAATCATTCTTTTCCTTGTGCCGCTTGAAGCCAATTTGAAGGCGTTAGACATTTGTTTTGAGCAATTCACGGCCATTGACCACACAACCAGCCACTATAAATTTGTTGACGTACGAATGGTTGGGTAATCAACAGACATTCATCTTATGGAACGTGAACCCCCAAGGGAGTTTTGAAATATCTCAGCCAAATCATTTGTTTGGAGGGAAAAAGTTAAGAGCTTGCTGTGATTACGTATATCATAATGCTGTGTGTTTTTCAAAAGAAATTTAAGTTAAAACAAACACAAGGAAAAGATACAATTGAGGAAAAAAAACGAAAATTGGACAGCAAAAATTTAGCGTATAGGTTTATAGAGAACTTTCAACTGTTTTTATAAAAAAATTGCGAGAAATGACCAGTCGTCTTAATATGCGATTGTTGGTTTTAACATAAAATGTGATGCTAAGATGACACTTTGTTTTTTTGTAATAAAACCAATTACCTCACCTTTACAAAGCATGATTGGTATCGGTAAAATGAACATTACTTACAACATTACTGATACGTATGAGTAATATTAAATTGAAGATTGATATAAGCACTACATGTACGTATGAGTAATATTAATTTAAGGTTTAATATTAACATTACACATACGTATGGTATGCAGGCATCCCTTCTGTAAAGTAGAGGATCACATAGGTTCTTATGTCCCATTGGCCCATTGTGTTACCCATTAGGCGTTTGTGACATCGCTTCAACAGATGCCTTCAGCGTATGTGGTATTTAGTTGTGCGACCAATTCCTCTCCGGGCTGGTGTTCGATTCCGCCTACAGTTAGTTGGGAGTAAAGAGTTTCGATCCAATCCGTCCAGTTCATGGTCTTTCACAAGTTTTTGATTATGGCAATGTGCAAAGATTCTAGTTCTTCTATGCTCCTTAAGAAGGTGCTTCGCTTCAACAGATGCCTTCAGCGTATGTGGTATTTGGTTGTTCGACTAATTTCTCTCCGGGATGTGTTCGATTCCTCCTACACAGTTAGTTGGGAGTTAAGAGTTTCGATCCAATCCGTCCAGTTCATGGCCTTTCACAAGTTTTTGATTATGGCGATGTGTAAAGATGCTAGTTCTTTTATGCTCCTTACGAAGGGGCTTCCAATATTTTTCTCCATAGGGCTGGGAAGTCACATATAATATGGTCGGTAGATGGTTCACCAATGGACCCCCCAAAATGTTGACGACCACTGCAAACGAATTAAGGGCCATGATTGAAGGATATGCACCAGGAATGTTAGAACACTGTATAGACCAGGTGCCTCCATCCAACTGGCGGAAGTCCTCGAAGAATACAAGGCTGACATAACCGCTTTACAGGAAATCCGGCGGACGGGACACGGGTGCTCGCGCTTGAAGACGTGCGACATCTACTATAGTGGCCATGCGGACAAGCACGAGTTTGGATGTGGATTTGTGGTTGGCAAGAGACTGCGACACCTAGTCTCAAGGTTCAACCCAGTGTGCGAACGTATAGCCACCATAAGAGTCAAAACAAAGTTTTTCCACATAACACTTATATGTGCCCATGCTCCGACAGAAGAGAAAAGCGATGAGGTCAAAGATGAGTTCTACGAGAGCCTAGAAAATGTATATGACCGTAGCCCGAGCCATGGCATTAAAATTGTACTAGGCGATTTTAATGCTAAAATAGGCAGGGAAACCGCATTTGAGCCTACCATCGGAAAATTCAGTCTGCACACCGAAACGTCGAACAATGGCATCAGACTGATTGATTTCTCTGCGGCAAGAAATATGGTAGTTAGCAGCACTAGATTTGACCATAAAAATATTCATAAGGCAACATGGTTATCTCCAGATCAATTGACGAGGAATCAGATTGATTATGTGGTAGTCGATGGAAGGCACGCATCGAGTGTTCTGGACGTACGAGTGATAAGGGGTGCGAACATTGACTCCGATCACTTCCTTACCGCAGTTAAGGTACGCACAAGGCTAAGCATGGCGAAAAACGTACGTAACCAGGCACAACGAAAGTTGGACATCGGTAAACTGCGGACCACAGAGGTAGCAAACGCCTACTCCAACCATCTAACTCAACTGCTGCGGAATGCTCCAACCCCTGACAATATAACCTCGCAGTGGCAAAATATAGCCGACTCCTTAGATCGGGCTGCGAGAAGCGTACTTGGGTACTCAAAGCCGTCTCAAGCAGATGCCTGGTACGATGATGAATGTCGCAATGCCACGAGAGAGACGGTTGCTGCATACAGGGCGAAACTGCAGCCAATGGCAACGCGAGCTGTTCGTGAACGGCACAGGGAGAAGAGACGACAGGCAACTCGTCTTTTTAGAAGAAAAAAGAAGGAGCTGAAGAAGAGGCAGGATGAGTGCACTGAGTTGCTCCGAAGTAGAGGAGAAGCCCGAAAATTCTACAAGAGAGTTAAAGCGAGAATGCGTGGAACAGGGTTGCCCTCCTGCAAGGACAGCGATGGTCAGCTAGTGACGGACCCGGATAACGTTCTGAAGATATGGAGAGATCACTTTAGAAATTTACTGGATACTGACACCGCTCCAGAAGACCCCGCTCCATTTCATGACGATGGTATTAACTGTCCACCTCCGAGCCAGAGCGAGATACGCATGGCCATCTCCCGCCTTAAAAACAACAAAGCTGCTGGAGCCGATGGTCTCCCTGCTCAATTGTTTAAGGCAGGCGGGGAGGTGCTGATTAGGAGCATGCAGCAACTCATGGAGAACATCTGGCAAGAGGAGAGCATGCCCGGGGATTGGAGTCTCAGTCTGTTATGTCCCATATACAAGAAAGGATATCGTAGTGAATGTAAGAACTACCGTGAAATAAGCCTATTACCAATAGCGTACAAGGTCCTTTCAAGCATATTGTGTGATCGTCTAAAGCCAATTGTAGAAAAAGTAATTGGACCATATCAGTGCGGCTTTAGACCTGGCAAATCTACGACGGATCAAATCTACGAAAAGCAGATCGACACCTACCACCTCTTTGTCGACTACAAAGCTGCCTTCGACTCTCCTATAAGGAATAGGCTTTATTAGGCTATGTCTGAGTTTGGTAATCCTGCAAAGCTGATTCAACTTTGCAAATGTACCTTAGACAACACCAACTCCTCGGTTAAGATTGGTAAGGATCAGTCTGAACCATTCAACACGGAAAGAGGTCTCAGGCAGGGCGATAGCCTGTCCTGTACACTATTTAATATAGTTACGGAGAAGGTGATGAGAAAGGCTGGTGTCAACATGTCTGGCACCATATTCCACAAGAGCCTATGCCGATGATATAGACATCATTGGCCGAAATCTGCGGGATGTTACTGCAGTTTTCTCATCACTAGAAAAGGAGTCAGCAAAAATGGGTTTAGCGGTCAACGAGGACAAAACAAAAATAATGATTTCGACGAACAAAGAGTCCTCTCGATGGGGACGCACCGTGAACGTTGACAATTATTGTTTTGAGGTAATCGACGAATTTACCTACCTCGGATCTTCCGTCACCAAGAAAAATAATGTCAGCCAAGAAATTAAACGGAGAATAGTGCTAGCCAATAGACGGACTTCGGCAGCACTTTGGAATTCTTTATTACTTCAGGCCTCAAATTTATGAACTACGTTTCGTAAATTGTAATTGGCCACTTAAGTAAGCCATTTCGGCCTTTCGTGAATTCTATCCCATAAAAAAAATTTAAGAAGTCTGCCATAAAAAAAATTTAAGAAGTCTGCAATCCTTGATCTTGTACTCAGGTTTAGACCTGCGGAGTAGATAATGTAGCAGACATATTCATCTATTTTGGACCCATCAGCAAAAATGTTTAGTGGTCCAGACATAGCATAAGCGTATGAGTAATATTAATAATAAATAAAATATTAATATTAACATTCATCATACGTATGAGTAATACTAATAGTAATTTTAATATTTATGTTAAGATTACGTATAAGTATTATACGTTATACGCATTACTTACACGTTTCTTAGTATTGATACAAAGTTTTTTTTAGCCTTGCAAAACAAGATTGGTATCTCTAGCAAAAACGACCTATGAATAATGTGTACATTAATGTTAAATATAATATTAAGATAACTCATACGTTTCGTGGAACTGATACCACCCCTTACTTTGTAAAGCTCAAAAGATGATTAATAAGTATTACGATCAACATCAAACATAGTATACGTGCTTCTTATCAATCAAGTTATTACGACCATTGCTGTCTTGCATACCAATCCTCCGCATTGGCCTTGTGGCAAATACATTTGATCCTAACGTTCTCCTAAACAAATTGAGCTATGTTGCATGAGTGATTTGCAACCAAACTGTCATTTATCATGTGCAACTTTAAGTAACTTTACTTGAGGGCATTAACTTCGTATCTCTCTGCGGTCTCTGCGCCAACCCCAATCGCAATTGCCAGTAGTGACCACAAATCCACCGAATACGAGTACAAATGGCGACGTATAAGTGATTTAAAACTAAACTGGCATTCATCATACGCTACTTGGCCACTTGGAAAAGAGAAGAAAACAAACACAAAACTTTGAGTCGTTATGGCACAGCTTTATCAAATTCTGTTTTCTTTATGAGCTATAATGATAACAGCGCGTAAGAAAGTAAAGAAACGCAAGGAAAAAGTTTTTGCAGCACGCAAAACTCATTTTGCAGCTCAAAATTGCAGACTTGTGGAAGAGTTTTGTTTACATAAGCGAAAAGAGAAAAAGTACAAAAAGTTGTTGATGTCAAAGCGAAAGCAAAGTCGCGGGGGCTTTGTTATTTATTTTAGTTATTAAACAAATTATGATTGTCATTAATCCAATAAAATCTTTGCACTAACAACTGATACCGACAATAAAACAACAGAAAAAGTTCAAGTCAATATAAGCTATAACTCATAGACATGCCTTTAATATACCCAATAAGATCTGGCTCCAATTTGAGCACAAGTTGAGAATGTGACTGGTAAAATAATTAGATAACTTGGTTAGTCATAACTTTTACAGCTGCTAAAAAGACATACATGTTCTATGTTAGCTTCAGTCTGTAATTACAAGAATTTTATTAAACTATTTCCGTTGTAGAAAGAAAAGGCAAAAGGTTTACACACATACATACACGAAGTTACAACAAATCCCCAGGGCTTAACACCACCCCAAAACAAGTGTTCCCACAATTTCTCTCACCTCTTAGCAATTTTGCCACAAATGCTACCAGTAACATGTAAACAAACATAAAAACTTTTTTTGGGTGTGCTTTCTCTCTCTCTCTATAAACAGATGTTGTGCAATATTCCAAATAACTGACAGAAACAAAATAAATAAACCAATAGCCACTTTAACTGTCAAAATAAAATTTATTAGATGTGATACAATTGTTTGCTCATAAATTCACATTGAATGTTGTAGTTATCCTAGCCAAAGGGCAACCGCGAATTGTTGGGCTGTTAGACTGCTGCCGCTTTTGAAGCAAAGGCAATACAACACAACACAATACAATGTACAGCAAACAGAAACACATTAATATGTACATATAACCTAATGTTATTGTCGGGAGAATATATAAAATATTTATAGCCCATTTGTTGCCTTTAAATGAGTGCCATCAAGTGCAAAAATAGCCCATTGATCTCCGCCACCACTGCGGTCGTTATTGAGTGCGAATCGGGGCTAATGCGTGTTTGAAAATGAAATTGTTCTCAAAAGCGAAAGCTTTAAAATTTGAATTGCATTGGGTGCAGATAATATACAAGAGTTATGCAGCAAATCAAAAAGTGGTTATTATACTCAATCATGGCTATATTTATTATAACGTTTATTCATGATGCTTACTTAATAATTCCTCGTGCTTGCAGCATGAAGCAAGGGCAATATAAAGGATTGTATAGAATTGGAATAATTATTTGATTTATGCCATTCTTTTCCTTACTTAGCTGGCATTTCATTCCAATCCCAGTGGATTATATACCGCACGTAGAAAAATATTATAGGCGCTTCGATCTTCTGCGCTTCTTCTCCTGGTAGTAACAGCAAGTACTGTAAGGTTCTCAGTAACCTGGCCTTCCCAACGGAGTTTTGCGCCGTCCATCGAGTTCATTGTCGAAGACTTTTCGAGCTAGAGCATTTTCGTCCATAAGTACAACATGACTTAGCCAACGCAACCGCTGCAACTTAATGCGTCTGACCACGACATTGTCAATGTACAGCTCGTACAGCTTATGATTCATACTACGCCGATACTCTCCCCTTACGATGATGGGCCAATATATTTTACAGAGTATTTTTCTCTCAAATACTGCCAGGACCGATTCATCCGCTTGTGTCATAACCCAGGTCTCTGAATCGTACATCAAGACAGATAGAACCAGTATCTGGATTTTTGTTTCCCATTGAATCGCTTGCTTAGTCCGTAGTAGCATTTATTAACAAGCAGGATTCTTCTCTGGATTTCGAGGCTGACATTATTTGTTTTGCTGATGGTGGAGCCTAGGTAGATAAATTATGTACCACCTCGTAATTATAATTGCCAACGTTCACGCAGCTTCCCAAACGAGTAGATTCTTTGATTGTTGAAACTAATAACTATGATTTGTCCTCGTTCACCGCTAGACCTAATTTCGCTGATTCCTTCTGAATACCTGATAAGGCTGCAGTTCCATCCCGCGGTTTTCGCACGATCATGTCTACGTCATCAGCGTACGCGAGTAGCATGTGGCTTTTGTTGAATATCGTGCCACTTTACTGCAGCTTTCCTCATTATCATATCCCTCGCTCGATAGGCCGTCGCCTTGTTTTAGGCCTCATCTGGTATAGAATGGCTTCGTAAGGCCCTTGCCAATCTTCACTGAAGACTTCGTGTCAGTCAGCGCCGTTCAGCAAAGGCGTATTAGCTTCGCTGGAATACCAAACTCAGCCATGGCTTCGAGTAATTTCTGCCGAATCGATAATGTCTACGTCATCAGCGTACGCGAGTAACATGTGGATTTTGTTGAATATCGTGCCACTCGTGTTTACTGCAACTTTCCTCATTATCATCTCCATCACTATGTTGAAGAGGTCACACGATAGGCCGTCGCCTTGTTTAAGGCCACGTCTGGTATAGAATGGCTCCGTAAGGTCCTTGTCAATCTTCACTGAAGACTTCGTGTCAGCCAACGTCATTCCGCAAAGACGTATCAACTTTGCTGAAATACCAAACTCAGCCATGGCTTCGAGTAATTTCTGTCGTATCGGGCTGTCGAAGGCAGCTTTATAGTCGACGAAAAGATACGTACGTGTCGATCTATTTCTCTTAGGTCTTTTCCAGGATTTGCCGAAGTGTGAATATCTGGTCAGTTGTTGATGTACCAGGTCCAAAGACACACTGATAAGGCCCGATCAGGTTGGATAAGACTGGGTTTAGTCTTTCACATAGCACACTCGACAGGACCTTATATGCGATGGGTAAAAGGCTAATCCCGCGGTAGCTGGACCACACACTTAAAAAAATAACTTAATTTCCCATTACACCCCATGAATGAGGTATGGAATAGCTTCTCGCGTTATGGTGAATTAACACGCTTTCTACTGACAGCACCTTCTTGTTTATCGACGAATGCGAACGTCACTGCTTGAGAAGCTCTTACAAGACTTGCCGAGTGACTCGACCCTTGATACTGCGAAGTTGCTGTCGGCAACATTCGAGAGTAGCAGACAATGCAAGAAAATTTTTTCTTTTAAGATGACTGGAGCCAGGAGTTAAACCTGTGATCTCCCGCATGGTAGTCGCGTGTTCTAACCATCATGCCACGGCACACACTTGGACCACATTTTTTCAGCACAGGAGATAATACGCTTATGTTCCAATCATTGGGCATGCACTCTTTAAGCCAAACCGTGCACAGGAGCTGGTGAATGCTCGTTATCGGGTCCTTACCACCGGACTTGAAGAGCTCTGCCGGAAGTCCGTTGGCACCGGCTGATTTATTATTTTTTAGCGGCGATATTGTTCTTTTTACCTCGGCTTGACTTGGTGGTAGGCAATGTAAGCCGTCGTCGAAAATTGGCGTGATATATTCGCGTGCGCTGCCTTCTGGAACCAGTAGTTGCTGGAAGTGTTCTCTCCATATATGCAGCACACTCTGCGTATCTGTGACCAGATTTCTATCCTTGTCCTTATTGGAGGAGAGCCCATTACCGTAGCCGTTTGTTTTTACTTTCTGGTAAAATTTTCGGGCCTCAGCTGTATCCTTGTATCGCTCTATATCCTCGCTGTCCCGCTCCTTCATCTGACGTTATTTCTTCGCTTAAATAGTTGTCTCGCCTGTTTTACTGTCTCCTTGTGCCGTTGCCTAACAGCACGGGTTACAATTGGCTGTAGCATTACCCTATAAGCAGCACCCTGTTCCTCAAACGCTATGCGACATTCTTCATCTTGCCAGGATTTGTCTGAGCGCCGTTTTTCATATCCTAGCACGGTTGTTGCGCAGTTGCCATGGAATGCGCAATATGTTGCCACTGTGTATCGGGAACATCAGAAGTAGAGGCGTTGTGTCGTTGTAGTTGGGAGAGTTGGTTGGAGTAGGCTGTGGCTATCTCTGGGGTTTGCAGCTTCGCGATGTCCAGCTTTTATTGTGTTTTGTTACGTGCGTTTTTCGCTCTGCTCAATCTTGTGCGCACTTTGGCTGCAACCAGGTAATGATCCGAGCCAATATTAGCACCATGACACTACATGCATGTCTGCCATCAATTACCAAATGATCAACTTGATTTTGGTGTTTTGTTAGCCGGGGACAGCTAAGTTGCCTTGTGGATATCTTTGTGCTGGAACCTGGTTCCACTCACTACCATGTTACTTCCCGCTGCGAAGCTAACCAGCCTAAACCCGTTGTCAGACGTGTCGGTATGCAGGCTGAATTTACCGATCGATGGACCAAGAACATCTTCCCTTCCTATTTTTGCATTAAAGTCTCCCAAAACAATTTTAATATCGTGGCCATGGTAGTGGTCGTATGTTTCCGCTGCGTCTTTATCTTCCGTCGGGGCATGAGCAACAATCACCGTGGTGTAGAAATATTTCGCCTTAATGCGGATTGCGGCTATTCGATCACTAACAGGATTGAATCGCGATACAAGATCTCTAAGTCTCTCGCCAACTACAAATCCACATCCAAATTCGTGCTTTTCGGCATGGCAGCTGTAATAAATGTCGTAATTTTTACGTCGCGAGCATCCTTGTGGGACCGGCCGTGACATAGTGGTTAGAACACGCGGCTACCATGCGGGAGATCACAGGTTCAACTCCTGGCTCCAGTCATCTTAAGAAAGAAAAAAAAGAAAAAAATGTTCTTTCATTGTCGGCTCCCCTCGAATGTTGTCGACAGCAACTTCGCAGTATTAGTGTCGAGTCTATCGGCGTGTCTAGTAAGAGCTTCTCAAACAGTGACGTTTGCATTCGTCGATAAACAAGTAGATGCCTTTAGTTGTGAATCTAAAAATAGAAAGCGTGTTAATTCACAACAACGCGAGAAGCTATCCCATACCTCATTCATGGGGTGTAAAGGGAAATTAAGTAAGCATCCTTGTCCTGTCCATCTCATCGCCTGGATGGCGGTAATGTCAGCCTTATATTTTTTGAGGACATCTGCCATTCGGATAGTGGCACCATCTCTATAGAGAGTCCCGACGTGCCAGGTGCATATACTTAAATCATGGTCCTTATTTCGATTGCGAGGGTCGTCAACATATGGGAGTTCCGTTTGTTACTTTTTCTTTGTCTTGTTTTCAAGATGACATATCAACTTTTTTTTAATACATTTTCAATACTTCAGACATGTTTTCATAAACTTCTGACATTAGCATACCGCACTGACGGCTTTTTATAATTCTTCTCGGTATGTACTTCTCATTTTCTTTTCAATTCTTATCCTACTGCCAAACATTTCTCCTTATATTGATTATCAACATGTTCTTGTATCCCTCGGCTCCCTAAAATAATCCTGCGCCGCTAGTGTAGGGAATTGCTGCTGGTATTTGTTTGCTCTTTGTTCTACTTTAATTCGTTTAGTTATTTTGTTTTTCTTTTCTTGCCTGGCTCAACACCATTGTGTTGTGTTATTTTGCCGTTGTTGTTGTTTGGGTCTTAATACTCCCGGGATGGTGTTAAATGTTTTACATTATGTTCATAAATCAGTACACACAAAAAGAACACAGTTTTCTTTGTTTTCCGTTTAGCTTTTTTTCCCCAGATGCCGTTTCGTTGGTTGTTTTGCTATAGTTGTAGATAGCGCTCATGTTGTAGTACTTTTGAGTCTGAGTATTTTGTGGATTGTTTTTATTTTATTTTCGTATTTTTTTTTTTTGCTTTTCGACAAAAGATTACAAAAATTGTTTTATGTTCCAGCTATTGTAAAACTAAAGAGATAATCTGTTTGAAGACTACACACACACACACACCCAAAGAAAACAAATGAAAATGAAATGAAATGATTATAACGACAATACATTTATGAATGTTAAAAGGGTTATAACAACAGCAACAGCAACAGCTTACATATGTATATGCATTTGCAGACATATGTAGTTATGGATTTCAACACTCATATGCTGTTTAGTGTAAATGTGTAAGTCTTCTAATGGGACTACAAGGTCTCTTTACCAATTCTTATATTGTGGATATTAAGAGACTGAGCTTGTAAAAAAAAACTTATGTTAGTGTACTTTTTGTTTCAAACAATTTAAATATTGTTAGATATTAGGGAAGTCAAGTGTGTGTTGTTAAACAATTATATTTCAATTGTGATGAGATGTTAAGAAAATGTTGCACATCATGAAAATCATGTAAATATTAAAGAATTTAGTAAGGACAAGGATGTAACACAAGCCAATAGTTTCATGTGTAAAACTATGAATATAGTAAGTCTGGATATACAAGTGAATACGAAAGCCGGTATCCAAGAGGCTTTGACTCTTAGAACTATTGCACATCATGAAAATCATGCAAATATTAAAGAATTTAGTAAGGACAAGGGGGCGTCGGGAGTGTGATGCAAGGTACAGATTCTGATCAGTTTAACTTGGCAAACCCAGAGTGATCCTTGCCAATTGCACTTCAAGTCTACTCATAGAGCTCCGTATTCGTAGCACTACTGTGGACGGAGTACCTCCACGTGGTGACGCCTGAAAGCGTGCCTTTGACACCCGTCAGAGCACGGCTAAGCATGAGGGGCGAAACCTAAAACCCAGGCATAAATCAACACTAAGATAAGAAAATTAAACTAACGCCACATGAATGTATTTCTACATATTCATAGGTTCTAAAAGTTGTAAACTTTTATTAAACTATTCACATCATTTGCATTTGTAATGCGCTTAAAACTTGAAAATAGACGCTAATTCCCTTAAAATGTCAACTACTTGGAAATTATCATCACGTTTTTGAAAATCCAAACTATGCAAAGAACGAACTTATGCTGCTAGAAAATATCTTAGCAAATGAACAATAAAATCTTCTACAAGCATAGCAGAAAATCTTTAAACCCAACAAAAAAGAAAACTTAACAAAAGGTAGGCAAACAAAAAACTCATAGAAACAACTTAAAGTGCCATGCAATCACCGTAAGTGTAGTAATAGCAGCGATTTAAGTTCGCAACACTACAACAGCATACAAATTAACATTTTCCATGACAATATTTTCACACACACATACACACACTCCTCTCAGAAATCCTGACACATACTTTATGTGCTTTAGCAAATATGCCAACAATTTTTATTTTTTCTCGCTTCCTCTTCCAAAAATGTTATTTCGTTTTCTTTCACTAATTCTCTACACGGAAATGAAAAAGTAAAACAAAAGTATAGGGCGGCTACATACAAAGAGAGGACACAAACGAACGAACGAACATAATTATGGTTGGCTATGTTGGAATTATTGTTGGAACTCACGATGGCTTAATAGAGACCAAGTCTTAATACAACATCCAAAAGCCTTGAAGAAATGTGGCGAAATGTTTAGAGCGGTGGGGGGTGTTATCAGGTGTTCAGTTTGTGCCAAGATAAAAATAATTTTCTTTGTTTTTCTTACACACTTCAACGCCTATATGTTTTTTGACACATCTAGGCTTTGGTGTATAGAGAATGTTTAGGTTTATTGGCACATAAAGTGTACACAACAATTAGGTTCGTATGTTTGTTAGGGCGAGTCGAAAAATGGATAAGAAAATGCACAAGTTGGAAGTACTTTTTGTATTCTCAAACTTGTATGCGGAAATTTGGTTGTTTATCAAATTTAAGCTTCGATAGCACGTGAACTACAGCTGTACTCGGGGGGACAGGTAGGCGAACACCTCAACAAGAGGGTGTGATTGTATGTGAGGTAGGAGTAGTTTGTGTCCGAAAATGGTCATCTTATAACTCAACCTACGCTTATAAGATTAAAACTTGTAAAGGGTGGTTAAATTGTAAGGGCCGATGTTGAATGTGAAACACACCTAAACGTCAAGTTCTTTTCTACATTTCATTTGACATTTCTCAATTTCAGACTAACTCAATTTGAACCATGGAAGGATACACAATCGAGCAACGCGTTATAGTTATTCAGGCATATTATGAAAATGGACGTTCAAATCAATATACATATGGTTTTTTTCGGTCAATTTAATCGTCCAAATGTGCGTACAATCAGAAAAATCGTGCAAAAATTTGAGCAAACAGGGTCTGTTGGAGATTTGAAAATACCAGTGCATGTTATACCGGCCATGGCATGATGGTTAGAACACGTTACTACCATGCGGGAGATCACAGGTTCAACACCCGGCTCCAGTCATCTTAAAAGAAAAAAAACATTTCTTTCATTGCCGGCTCCCCTCGAATGTTGTCGACAGCAAATTCGCAGTATCAATGTCTCCCCTCGAATGTTGTCGACAGCAAATTCGCAGTATCAATGTCGAGTCAATTGGCATGTCTAGTGAGAGGTTCTCAAACAGTGACGTTCGCATTCGTCAATAAACAAGTAGGTGCCGTTAGTTGTGAATCCAAAAATAGAAAGCGTGCTAATTCACAACAACGCGAGAAGCTATCCCATACCTCATTCATGTATGTAAGGGAAATTAAGTTAAGTTAAAAATGAGGCCGGTCAGGCAGTTACTGTGAATGGTGTTCGCTATCGTGAGATGAAAACAGACTTTGTATGACCCGAATTGGAAGATATGTGGTTTCAACAGGACGGTGCCACTTGCCGCAAAGATAACAAAACATTTGCTTTTTTGCGCAACAAATTTAATTGCCGTGTTATCTCACGTGGTGGCGATCATGAGATTTGACGCCGTTGGACTTCTTTCTTTGTGGTCATTTGAAATAAACGGTGTACGTCGATAAGCCAGCAACAATTTAAGAGCTATAGGATGAAATAATTCGCCACATTAACGGCATAGAACCTCAGTTATACCTGAGCGTCATCGAAAATTTGGACCATCGGATAGAGGTGTGCAGCTGAGGTCGCGGCGGACATTTCCCCGATATTTTGTTTCATACATAATTGAACCATACCAATATTATCATAATAAAAAAAATGGCAATAATATCCTAAATAATTTGTGTTTGATTCAAAATCAACATCGACCCTTAAAATTTTACCAACCTTTATATAAAATTTCTGCTCGATTGCTTTTAAAGATACAGACAAGCGTGAGAGGAGCAAAGATGCAGACGGACACCCCTAAAAGGAGGAGGGTGTATTGGAGATGGGAGTAGTTTTAGTCTGATATTGTTCATCGCAAAAAAAAAAAGATATAGAAGCTTGCACACCAAATTTCAGCTCGATAGATCTTTGAAGACATCCCCAAAAAAAGAGGGAATATGTATGGATGATTGGGAGTAGTTTTGTTTGATCTTGCTCATCTTTAAACTTAACCATTGCATGAGGTATAGAAGCTTTCAATTTTATAGATCTTAAACTACGAATAAAAAAGCAATGACTGTTTGGCCTTTTTAGCCCGAATAGAACGAATTTCTAACAACAACATCTAGTTGTTCTCTAATTCTATAGGGAGTATTTCATTAAAAAATTTTCGTGAAGTACGTATTTCGAAAAATTACTTCATATCGCCCAATTACTTCATAAAAGAAATAGTCACTTACATTTTTACGACTTTAACTTTAATTATTAAGTCTGTGCGATTGCACCAGTTTCATCCCTTTTAGATCATTTTTTTACCCCTAAAATGTACAGATTTTGAAAAACCTATCTTGTTTCGTTCTTATTCTATAGGGAGCACGCCAATATAAATTTTCACGACTATAGCATTAGCCATTTGGTCTGGGCGATAAAAACATATTAAGAAGCACCCCAAAGTACATCATTCTATCATAAAACTTAAATTGGTCCAATAGTTTGACCGGCATAATAATTTATTTGCAAAGGGCGTGGCACAAATCTCATCTCCATACTTTTAATGGCTCGTCAGATATAACCGATTGAAATTTTGGTTTGTAGAAGCGTATTGTCTTTGGCCTATATAACTATTTGTTCAAAAGGGGCGTGGCACCGCCCATTTTCCACAAAGATTTTATCCTCGCTGCACCTGTAACTTTTGTAGTAAATCTCATCTTCATACAATTAATTTCTCTTGAGATATTATCGATTGAAATGTTGGTTTGTGTGAGCGGCGCCACGCCCCTTTGTTTAATTATTATTCCATGTAGGCTATGGTAGAGGCCTTACGGACAGTACGACACAGTGAAAATTTCCTAACAATCGTCTTATTTATTTGGCCTATATAACGATTTGTTCAAAAGTGGCGTGGCAACGCCCATATTCCAGCGAGATGTAATCCTCCTTGCACCAGTAGCATTTGTAGCAAATCTGATCTTCATACCTTTAATTTCTCGTGAGATATTATCGCTTTAAATGCTAGTTTGTATGGGCGTTGTCACGTCCCTTTGTTTAATTAAATGTCCATGTAGACTATGGTAGAGTCCTTACGGACAGTACCACACAGTGAACATTTCATGGCAAACGGTCCATTAGTATGGTTGATATATCGATTTCTTCAAAAGAGGCATAGCATCGCCCATTTCCCTGCGAGACATAATACTTCTTGTATCAGTAACATTTGTAGCAACTCTCATCTTTATACCTCTAATGGTTCGTGAGATATATCAGATTGAAATTTCGGTTTGGGTGGGCAATGCCACGCCCAATTGTCTACCTATGTTTTCAAGTACACACACACAAAAAATTTCATTACATTCGGTCCTTTATCTCTATACCTGTTTCCGAAAGTAATTTTTCTTGTACGACAACATATCGCTCATTTCGTGCAAGACCGTCATAACTCAAAAAACGTGATTTTTCAGTTAATAATGTAGAATTGTTCATTTCATCATACTCCATGTTGTGTAAAAAATTCACATTAATATCTTTTATACACTACGCATGAGAGATATTCGAATTCCTCCATTTTATACAAGTTGGGTGTAAATTAAAAACTTTAAACGCGTTTATCTCGGAATCGATTTTTTTGAGTTATGATGATCTTGCACAAAATGAGCGATATGTATGAATATCTTGACTACGACCTATAATGATTTATGAGATGCAGTCATTTCAAACTACGAGCTCTATGGGGAGGTGCCACGCCCTTTTTACTCCCTTGCATTCCGAATTTCCAAGAATTTCAAATTTCTGGCCATACATAGGTTGTCTCATCTGTGATAAGTATTGGTCAATGCTGATGTAATGTCGATCCTGACCCAAGTAGTGTACTGTACATATGTATGTAGCGAATTTGTATTTGTTTGTACAACGTATGAGTAATATTAACTGTATGCGAATATTATATATTTATCATACGCACATCGTTTCAATAATGTATTTTTATATTTTAAAGGTTTTACTATACCAGTCTAGTTCATTCAGCCTCACTTGGAATTTCTCACTCCCCCAAACAATGACCACGAAAATGTTCCACAGAATAATCAATATAATAATGTTAAAAAAATAACTCTATTACTACTAATAAATAGTTGCTAACAATAATGGGCTTTAAATTAAAACTCTATTGATTACTGACGATCACAGTCTATTTGGGTTGTTGTCTTTACTAACACCATCCCAGATATTAACCAGTGACCATAAAATGGTAACATTGACAAATCACAATAATGTTGAATGTAAAACATTAGTTGATGCCTGTGCTGCGGTCAGTGAATACAACAACCTCTATAATATAATTAAACCAAGTAACGAAAAGATCGACAAAATTATACGATGATCATTTGTAGGGTGTTCCATGTAATATTTGGAATTTCAATCCACCGGGTTTAACAAAAGAATTCTACTGCGAGTTTGTCCAGTGCGTTCAGTGGAGATGCTTTAGCATGTCATTAATAAAAGTCCAATTAATGGCCTTAACATAAAAAAATCATATATTTGAAAAAAAAAAATTTTAGTTTTTATTTTAATCGAATTAAATCTCATCTCATTTCCATAGCAAAGTTGTTTTACTATTAAACTATCGATGGTTTCTAACTTAAAATAAGGTAAGATTTCTACGGCCTAATGACCACGACCATACTGACACATTTATAGTCTTGCAGATACAAAAATAAATTAAGAGATTTGCTTTTGCTACAGGATTAAATATTTGTTTTGGGAAAAAGTAGAAGTCTCCTGGACTTTTGTAATGAAACGCTTTACAAGCCAAAATAACTGTAATTTGGGGCAGATTTCGCCGGTTTAATACACAATTTTTATGACTTATTTCACTCTTAGTAATTTGCGATAAACTACTATTGAGTTTCAAACGACCATGTTTTAGCAGTTTTGGTATAAAAATAATAAATCAAAAATTCGACCAGTTTCCATTGACATTCGAACATTTGTTTTTATGCTGATTTCTTGACAAAAACGATAAATTAATGACTTTATAACACTCAAAAGATCATATTTAAGCAGTCTATGCCATTTGTAAAAAAAGAAATTTTTAATCAAAAATCCAATTTTTGGCAAGGGGTTAACCTATATATTGTTTTGCACAAAAATATTTTTCTGCAAATTTCGCCACAGCAATATTGTTTTCAGATAGTGCTTCAAAAATGTAATAATTTGATATGACTTTTGCCTATTGTGGGCCCACCTGTTTTGGTATAAATTGAATAAAACGAAAATTCGACCAGTTTTCATTGACTTTCGAACATTTGTATTTATGCTGATTTCTTGACAAAAACGATAAATTAATGACTTTATTACACTCAAACGATTATATTTAAGCAATCTATACCATTTGTAAAAAAAGAAATTTTTTATCAAAAATCCAATTTTTGGCAAGGGGTTAACCTATATATTTTTATGCACAAAAATATTTTTCTGCAAATTTCGCCACAGCAATATTGTTTTCAGATAGTGCTTCAAAAATGTAATAATTTGGTATGACTTTTGCCTATCGTGGGCCCACCTGTTTTGGTATAAATTGAATAAAACGAAAATTAGACCAGTTTTCATTGACTTTCGAACATTTGTTTTTATGCTGATTTCTTGACAAAAACGATAAATTAATGACTTTATTACATTCAAACGATTATATTTAAGCAGTCTAGCCAATTGTAAAAAAAGAAATTTTTTTATCAAAAATCCAATTTTTGGCAAGGGGTTAACCTATATATTTTTATGCACAAAAATATTTTTCTGCAAATTTCGCCACAGCGATAGTGTTTTCAGATAGTGCTTCAAAAATGTAATAATTTGATGTGACTTTTACCTATCATGGGCCCACCTGTTTTGGTATAAATTGAATAAAACGAAAACTCGACCAGTTTTCATTGACTTTCGAACATTTGTTATTATGCTGATTTCTTGACAGATACGAAAAATGAACTACTTAATAACACTCAAACGATCATATTTAAGCAGTCTATGCCATTTGTAAAAAAATAAATTTTTTATCAAAAATCCAATTTTTGGCAAGGGGTAAACCTATATATCTTTTTGCACAAAAATATTTTTATGCAAATTTCGCCACAGCGATAGTGTTTTCAGATAGTGCTTCAAGAATGTAATAATCTGATATGACTTTTACCTATCATGGGCCCACCTGTTTTGGTATAAATTGAATAAAACGAAAACTCGACCAGTTTTATTGACTTTCGAACATTTGTTATTATGCTGATTTCTTGACAGATACGAAAAATGAACTACTTTATAACACTCAAACGATCATATTTAAGCAGTCTATGCCATTTGTAAAAAATAAATTTTTTATCAAAAATACAATTTTTGGCAAGGGGTAAACCTATATATTTTTTTGCACAAAAATATTTTTCTGCAAATTTCGCCACAGCGCTAGTGTTTTCAGATAGTGCTTCAAAAATGTAATAATTTCATGTGACTTTTGCCTATCGTGGGCCCACCTGTTTTGGTATAAATTGAATAAAACGAAAATTAGATCAGTTGTCATTGACTTTCGAACATTTGTTTTTATGCTGATTTCTTGACAAAAAACGATAAATTAATGACTTAAAAACACTGAAACGATCATATTTAAGCAGTCTATGCCATTTGTAAAACAAGAAATTTTTTTTATCAAAAATTCAATTTTTCGCAAGGGGTTAACCTATATATTTTTTTGCACAAAAATATTTTTCTGCAAATTTCGCCACAGCGATAGTGTTTTTAGACAGTGCATCAAAAATGTAATAATTTGATGTAACTTTTGCCTCTCGTGGGCCCACCTGTTTTGGTATAAATTGAATAAAACGAAAATTCGACCAGTTTTCATTGACTTCCGAACATTTGTTTTTATGATGATTTCTTGACAAAAACGATAAATTAATGACTTAATAACACTCAAACGATCATATTTAAGCAGTCTATGCCAATTGTAAAAAAATAAATTTTTTATCAAAAATCCAATTTTTGGCAAGGGGTTAACCTATAAATTTTTTTCCACAAAAATATTTTTATGCAAATTTCGCCACAGCAATAGTGTTTTCAAATAGTGCTTAAAAGATGTAATAATTTGATATAACTTTTGCCTATCTTGGGCCCACTTGTTTTGGTATAAATTGAATAAAACGAAAATTAGATCAGTTTTCATTGACTTTTGAACATCTTTTTATATGCTGATTTCTTGACAAAAGCGAAAAATGAACTACTTTATAACACTCAAACGATCATATTTAAGCAGTCTATGCCAATTGTAAAAAAATAAATTTTTTTATCAAAAATCCAATTTTTGGCAAGGGGTTAATGTATATATTTTTTTGCACAAAAATATTTTTCTGCAAATTTCGCAACAGCTATAGTGTTTTCAGATAGTGACGAGTACTTTTTACATTTTAATCTACAGTTTAACTACATGTATCGTCTGGCCGTACGATCGAAAATCCTATCTAACCGTTTATGTTCCACATGCAGTCAAATAAAAATACAGAAGTAATTTTCTTTAAATATCATTAAAATTCAATAACTCGAGAATAAGACAATATCTTACAATAGGTGGAGGAATTTATCCATCAGCTTACAAAACTAATTTGTTATGTTTACAGTTTGAAGTGTCCCTTTACACTGTCTATAATAGTGTATTTTGGGCACTGATCGCTTTAGTATAAACCTATTTTTAGAACAGCATACCCTCTATTTTAAAAGTTGTAATACATTTTTTAAGAAAAAGCTAGAATTGTTTTAAAATACACTTTAGCATATATGAACAGAGCCGTAAGAACATATATTTATGTGTTGACGTACCTGCATTATGTTTTTTTAACAACTTCGTTTACTTTCTATCAAATTTATTAATTTTCAGGAATTTTTTAAAAAACAACAAAAATTAACCAAATTTTTTATAAACGTAGTTTCTTACCATGATTTTTTATTTATTTTAGTGCTTTCGTATAAAATTTATCAAGATGCTTTACATAAACCTATAGCCATATTGTTAGAATCAGATGTAAAGTGCCCTGTGACGTGTACGTTACCTTAAAGATTAACATGTTTATCATACGTACTACGTACTACTATTCTTATCTAGGTCAACCAAGCGGCATCTATACTAAATTAAGTGTACTTCTAGTTCTATTAGCATTTAATAAATGAAAGACTTGAAAAATGTGTATTGGATAAAGATAATATGTTTGAACTAAAAAAACTTAAACAGAATTAGCAGCGTTATGTATTATTTAAAGCAAATTTTACGATCCGTATATTTCTTATTTTTCGTTGCCAGATTATCTCAAACTATTATAATTTAAATATTTTAAGTATTTACTAGTAAATAAACCAAAGTTCTCCGGCTAAATTTTCCTTTCCAATGTTTAGTGCATTATTACCTTATTTTGCATTAAAAAAATAGCGATTTATTCTTACACCTAATAAAGATACAACCGTTATGTTTTTTCTTTTAGAGATCTATAAGTAATTAACTTTTTATTTATTTCAATTTTTAAAAAAAATATCTACAATGATTTAGCAATATACAATACAATACAATACATTATTACTTTGTATTAAAAACAAACAAAAGACAAAAAAATTTAAAATAAAAAATCAATCATATCAATCATCAATGATACTTTACTTAAAGCTATTGAGTTTTATCATAAATGTACAATTTGTTAACAATTCCATACCGAATACTTAGCCCAATGATGATATTATCCCGTTGTTGTTGTTGTTTATTTGCTTACTTATATCACTACGATTACGATTACGATTATAAACATCATCACTCCCCTTGAAACTCAGATCACTGTGTGTGTGGATGTGTGTGATTGCTGTACAGACAAGACAACACTATATCTTTGATATAAAATAGCAAGTCATATTATGTACCTATGTTTACCTATATATATATATATTTTATATATATATATTTAGCATAACTACATGTGTGGTGGTGTTGTGTTGTTTTGTTTTTGTTGCAGAGTTTGTGTAAATACATATTTTTGTACATATATTAAACGAGAGCATAAAGTACAACATTATAGATTAAATACATATAACAAAAATATAGATAACAAAATAAAGTTCTCTTCAGGGTTATACAATGTTATTGTTTACAGCTAAACTGTTTTTATTTTAGGATTAACATGTGATCATGTGTGTGTGTGACAGTTGCAATTCTAACATCTCAAAAGGCTTTTAAGGTAAAATTAAATTTTACATTCTATTGAAATGCTAGAATTTTGCCAGCAGAGTCAAGATAACAAAAATTTTTTTTAATACTAAAGCAAAAAAGGCATCATATACATACCAAGGTTTTAAACATATTATTAGTTTAGATTTTTTTTATTATTTTTTTTTTGTTATTTTTATTTAATTTTTTTTTGCTGTCAGCATTTTAAGCTTTTGTAATAAATGCGCCAAGTGTTAGCGCCAAAAAAAAATAGTTATGTTTGAAAAATTTAGAGAAATATAAGAAAGCTTTAATGGCATTTACAATACTGGTTTTTGACATTACATATTTAGCTATTAGCCTTTTACGACAGACAGACGGAAGCGACAATGACGGCGAAGAGCATAAACAATAAGATATAATACAATAATGCACAGTGGTTTAAGAGGTGTAGACTTTAGAGGAAAGATCTTTAAGAGGGAAAAAATCTGATATAATGTCAGCCAGTAACGTGACGTTGACTATACGAGTACATTTACACATATGACATCACATATGACAAGCGGCACAAACTCCTCAACTGTAACTCTATGAGTGGCTCTTTAACTCTATCCCATATGAGTACTGTTTGCCATTACAATATAATAACTTGAAGCTAAACGTGGCAGTAGAAAGTGCTATACAAATTGCATATTCATGTTTCGATTTCTAAACAACTACTTAAGGGCAAAAGTAATTTTACCATAGATTCATATGTAGATTTTACTCGATACGGAAGATTTGAATTAAGAGACGAAATTTAATTTTTTTTTTTATATTTTGCATAAGAGATATCGTTTCACCCTAGCGGCTACCACCAGGTCCATTTATGCAAAAACTTTGTTATCACCATCAAACAAATTTTGATTAAATATCCACCCAAACGCCACCTACCGGGTCTATTTGTACATACAACTTTTTAAGATGATCAAACAAACATACATTCTGAATTTTAGTTAAGTTGGTGCATTCATTAAAATTTTCGACATAAATACACCCCAGCGCCATTTACCGGATCCTTTTATACATACAATTGTTTCTCATGATCAAACAAATATGCGTTCTAAATTTCAGTTGAATTGGTCCATGCTTTCAAATTTTCGATATAAATCTACCCTAGCGCCACCTGGAGTGAATTATTATATTTACAAACCATCTCCTGAAAATTTTGAGTCTATTGTAAAAAAAATCAGACAATTCGCTCCAGCCGTTCTCAATTGATGGGTTAACATATGTGGACTGTTTCATTTTTATATATATATAAGTACTTGATGCTTGAGATATGAATATGTAGACGAAATTTGTGAAATTTTTATTTTTGATCCGTGGGCGGAAAGGGGCGTGACGAACCTACATTTTACCCATAGAACAATGAAATTTAAGCACAAATGGTATTTTGTCCTAAAGACAGAAATATGTCGAATAAATATTCATTTTCAATTAGTGGGCAGAAATGACGTGGCAACATATATTTTAGACCCAGTGATATAACGTTTGTTACACCAAAATTTCATCAGTTCTTACGGGCAAACTTAGAGAAAAAATAAACTTATGATGCGTCAAAATATCATAAGTTTGACTATCTAATCTTGGTCTGATGAATTAATATCAGAGTGCACAAGATCGACAATTCGTCGTACGGGTATTCATGTGCTACATACAATCCGTTTTTGGCTATCTCTTCTAGAAATTGAGATATTTCGTGTCCACTTTGTTTTATAGGCCATTCAAACTTTAACTTCGATTTCCGGGCGCCAAATAGAATTTCGGCACAAGTGTAAGCTCAAACTCATGTTGTCGATTTGTGAGCTAAGGAAACACTACCTTATCGACTGACATACACGACTCTACACACTCGGCATATCGACATCGCGCCTGTTTCCACCAACTTCCAACTTTTCAACCGATTCTCAAGCAAGAGAAGTTGAGCATTGTAAGAATACCCACAACAATTTATTTTTCTTGCGAGTGAGTCTAAGTTAACGAAAGCTGCTCTAGGTTGTTCAATGTATATGTCTTGGGTGTTGATTTATGCCGGCGGGTAATCTGGTTCCATTAAAAAGACACATTTTACAGAGGTCGGGTCATTATTAAAGTTATTTTTAAAAACTTCTAGTCCATAATGTAATCAAGTGGACTAAGCATATTTTATATCGGACTGTTTACTTTTAGTGTACATAAATGTACCATTTTGTTTAATAAAAGTACTTTTTGGTACAACAAAAGTACCTTTTGGTACATAGAGTGATTTTGTATTCATGTACTTTTACTGTAAAAGGTGATTTTTTGTACAATAATAGTACCTTTTTTTACCCGTAGAAAGGTATATATATAGTCCTCTCAATATAACAATAGCCTATAATAGCAGTTTTTCTACAACACTTAGGCTATTTTTATATTGAGGGGATGATATCATTTGATATGACCCAAAAATGTAACAAATAGAAGAAGTCCCTTTAGACCCTAGGTTTCTTTGAGCCAAATTCGTTACACCGTTTCATCCATGTCCGACTGTCTGTCAGTCCTGATGGTACGCACTAAAACTTTCGAAAGACGTAAACTAATTTCCCAAAACTATCTTCGGGATTGCATATAGGCTGCATGGCCACACCTCTTCAGGTACCAGTCAAGCAAATTGACCATTCCGCCCAGTTTAGAAATCGAGTAATAATAGCAATACACTCAACACAATCGTGTCCAAATTCTGTATCTAATAAAACTGTAACAGAATGAAGTTTTGGAGAACCAAATTTGAAGTCTACCCACGCCCTTTCTGGGACCTCCTATACAACTGTAACATACCGCCCACTTAAGAAATCGAATAATAATATCAATACTGAGAGTGAGGGTATATGTAAGTTACCCGACTCAAACTTTCTTGCTTTTTTTTCTTGTACTTTTTAAAAAACGAAACTCCTTTTTTTACAATAAAAGTACTTTTTGATTCAGTAAAAGTACTTTATAGTGCAATAAAAGCTCTACTGATACAAGCAAAGTACTTTTTGGTACAAAAAAAGTACTTTTTGGTACAACAAATCAAATTTTGGTTCAGTAAATGTACTTTTGGTACAATGGCAAAGAAATCAAAATATACTTTTAATGTCCCATATAGTACTTTTTTTCATCACAAAAGTACTTGTCAATGCAATAAACGTACTTTTCGGTACAATAAATGTACTTTTTGGTACCATTTGGTAAAATGAAAAAAAAAATTACTTTCAAGGTCCCAAAAATACTTTTTAATACAAAACAGTACGTTTTAATACAAAAAAGTACTTTTTGGTACACTAAAAAAGTACTTATTAGTATACAAAATTTACTTTTTTGTACAGTAAATTCACTCTTTGGTACATTAAAAGTAATTTAATTTTTTTTAACTGAAACAAAGAGTGAATTTATTGTACCAAAAAGTACTTTTTGTGTACTAATAAGTACCGTGATAGTTTTTTCCGTTAGTGTACCAAAAAGTACTTTTTTGTATTAAAACTTACTGTTTTGTATTAAAACGTACTTTTATGTTGCAAAAAGTATTTTTGGGATCTAATTTATTGTTCCAAAATGTGTGTTTAATTGTATCAAAAAGTACTTTGATTGTACCAAACGTACCAAAGATACATTTTATTGTACAGGTAAGCATTGGAATTGTACCAAAAATTACTTCCATTGTACTAAGAGATACAGTTGTTGTACAAAAAAAGAAATTTTATTGCTAAAATAGTACTTCTTTTGTACCACAAAGTACTTTTATTGCCACAATAAGTGCTGTTGTTGTGTCTGATAGTAATTAAGTTTATCTAAAAAGTACCTTTATTACCTTAAAGTATATTTATAATGCCAAAGGGTACTTTTGCTGTACCAAAAAGTACTGTTATTATACTAAAAAGGTACTGTAATTGTATCAAAAAGTACTTTTATTGTACCAAATAGTACTTTTATTGTGCTAACAGGTACGTTTACTGTATCAAAAAGTACATTTGTTTTACTAAATGTTATATTGTTAAAGTACCTTTATCGTACTTAAACGTTCTTTTACTATACCAAAAAGTACTGTTAATGTACCAAGAAGTACATATATAGCAGTATTTTTAATGTACCAATAAGCATATTGTTTATCAAAAATAATTTTGTTTGTGCCAAAAATTACATTATGGTACAATCAAATGATTTTTGGCTACAGTAAAATTACTTTTTGGTTTACTTAAAGTTTTTTCCTGTGATGAAAACTATTTTAGCTGCACCAAAGATTAAACTCTAATACCCAAAAGTACTGTTTTTCTACCAAAAAGTGTTTTTGTTGTACCAACAACTACTTTTGTTGTGCCAACAAGTACTTTTCATGCTCAAAAAGTACTTTTATTACATTAGAAAGTATCCTTAATGTGCTCAAAGTACTTGTATTAAACCAAAAACAACTTTTCCAAAAGTTAGTTTTGGTACAAAAAAAGTTATATTGGTATAACAAAAGTACATTTTCAAAAAGTAAATTTTCAAAAAGTACATTTTCAAAAACTACTTTTGTTATACCAAAATAACTTTTTTTTGTATCAAAACGAACTTTAATTGTGACAACAAATAAATTTATTGCTTCAAAAAGCTATTGCCTCAAAATGTACCTTTATTGTACAAAATAGTACTACCTTTATTGTACAAAATAGTACACAAAGTACTTTTATTAATATAGGATATGTCAGATGTGTTCACAACTTGTATTACCTTTACAAGTTTTTGTACTTTCCAGAAAACTTTACATGCACAAATGTTATAAGTAATTTTTTAAATTAAAAAAAAAATTCCAATGTGAGTAAATTGGAGGGATGACGCTAACCTTTTTTCCTGTTCCAGCAGTAATTTTGTTTCTGGAGATTTTTTGTTCACTTTCTGCGGCTGTAACTGGGTTTTTGTCGCTCTCCCTCTCTCTCTCTCTCTCTCTCTCTCTCTCTCTCTCTCTCTCTCTCTCTCTCTCAACATCTACACCTGATTCAAACCACTGTGACACGACGTCAACTACGTTTTTTTCTATGTACACATTCGTCTTTGTTTCAAGAGCGTTAAGAAATACTTTTCCTTAACTGACTTGAATGTTTTTGGCATTTTTCCTCTTTAGCTTTAAGTCTATGATTTGTTTGCTTCTTCATCCTCTTACATCTGCCTTAGCTTTAAATTGCAACTACTACTGCAGCTTACAGGTCGGTTACTTCTATCTACTATGTATGTATGTACGTAGGTATATAGCATTTAACAAAAATATATATAAACTTGTATGTATATGATTAGTTAGTTTTTACCTGCGGCTACCAGGGGCAAGGGGAAAGGTTAAACAAAACGGGAGAGGTGAGTGATCTTAGGGAAAGGGAAGTGGCGGGTTGTTTTATTTTTTTTGTGTTTTGTTTTGTTTTTAAAAAGGTTTTAGCTAGTTTTTGTTTTGTTTTGTTTTTTACTTTTCTTTTCTTTTTTCTTTGTTGTTGTTGGGAGGGTAGATAAATAGGTGTTTTGTAAAAAGTCACAGGAGTTTCTATGTTATACAATATATATATTCTCAAGCAGGTTTCTATGGCACAAGTTTCTTAAATCCCGCACCTTCTTGGCCAAGTTTGAGCTCTTCATATATGGTTGGTTTCACCTCGTTGCATTGGGTGTGTGCATCTATGCCATCCAAATTGGAATTCCTATTGGTTGGCGCCACCATAACGCCCGTCCCCACTTTGGATGCCATAGCAGGTCGTAAAGTTGATGTGGCAGGTGTTGTGGTCGACGTTGTCGTTGTCATTGCACTGGGGTTATGGGCCGTGGAGGACCCTCGGCTAAAATTGTTACCATTGACGCTGGTATGTGTTAGGGCGGAAGTTACCGTGGGTAACTGCGTGTCACAACAGCGTAGAGTTTAGTAAGTTTTTAGTTTTGCACATACACCCCCACAAAAAGTGCCACATTTAGTTATAAACATGAAATAGAAGAAGTTGAAAGAAAAAAAAAAGAACATCAAAGTAAGTCAAGACATATATTTAGTAAACACACACATACAAATACAATACATGGAATAGTTATACATAAAAAACAACATTGCCAACAGAGAACATAAATTAAATTTTCAAACATCCTTTAAGTCGCAAATGATGTCATGTTGTTGACAAATGACTAATACAAGTGATAAGAAACTGTTAAAAGAGGTACAGGGGGGTATAACACAGTGAATCATAAACAGAGATGTTTAAACTTTTTGAATGTGATGGAAACAAAATAAACCAAGAAATGTTATTTGGTATCTGATACGAAAAAAAATCCTGGCGCATGTCAACACCTATGTGGGTGTTGACAAGAGCTTCGAAACTCGTTAAACTCCAGACTATGGAATTAAAAAAAAACTATTTTAAAAATACAAAAAATCTCTATACCGCATTTTTCCAAATTTCGCCAAGATCTGACAGGCACACCCCCGAAAAGTGTGAGTTTGTACGGGAAGTGCGAATAGTTTTTGTCTGATCCCGCTCATCTTAGGACTTAATTTTCGCTTAGGTCATAGAATCTTACATATCTTAGTTTAGCTCGACAGCGCATAAACTACGGCTGTCATCGCGAGAGCAGACGGACAACCCCAAAAAGGGGAAGTTTAAATGGTAGGTGGTCCGAACATGCCCATCTTAAAACTTAACCTCGGTTTTGAGGACATCAGATTTGCTTACGAAATTTCAGCTCAAAACTTCTTAAACTATTGCTGTAATCGTGAAAAAAACAAATACAAACAAACAACCCCACAAAAAGGGGAGTATGTGTGGAAGGCGGGTGTAGCTTTTGTTTAATCTCGTTCATCTTCTAACTTAACCTCCGCTTAGATATCTCAATATCTCTTGAACTACGACTGTACTCGTGGGGACAGACAGACGGACACCCATAAATAAGGCGAATTTGTATTGGAAGTGCGAGTATTTTTCAATTTATTTTATTCATCTTAAAACTTAACGTCCTTTCAAAAGATAGAAACTTCAGCTTAATATATCTTAAACTACGGCTCTAATCGCGGGGACAGACAGACGGACACCCACAAAAAGGATGTTTGTATAGGAGGAGGGAATAGTTTTTGTCCGATCTGGCTTATCTTTGAACTTAACTTCCGCTTAGAGGATAGAGCTTGCACATAAAATGTCATTTAGATTTCTCTTAAAATACTGCTGTATTCGCTAGGAATAAATACGAACGTCCCCCAAAAAAGGAAATTTTTATGGGAGGTGGAAGCAGTATTTGTCAGATCTTGCTCATTTTAGAACTTAAACTCTGCTTAGAGTATAGAAGCTGGCATACCAAAGTGTGGCTCGATCGCTCTAATCTAAGGCCCAAAAAGTGTGAATTTGTATGAAAAGTGGGAGTATTTTTTGCCTGATCTCGTACATTTTTGAATTTGACCTTTTTCTTAAACTATGGCTATGATCGTAGGACAGACGGACACCCCCAAAAAGAAAAAGCTTGTATGGGAGGTGAGAGTAGTTTTAGTCCGGTTTTGAAAATCATAGAACTTAACCTCCGCATAGAGGAAAGAGGAAGATTGCATAGCAAATTTTAGCTGACAGACAGACTGACATCCCCAAATTGGGGGAGTTTGAAAGGGAAGTCTGATTAGCTATTGTCTGATGTCGCTCATTTATAACTTAACCTTCACTTAGAGGAAAGAAGATCGCATAGCAGATTTCAGCTCGACATCTCTTAAAACACGGTTTTGAGGAAGTTTGTATGGGAGGTGGAAGTAGTTTCTGCCCGATATTCCTCATCTTCGAAATTAATCTACGCTTTGAGGATAGAAGATTGCTCGATAGCTCGGCAATCGATTACAATCGCAGGCAGAAGAACAACCCGTAGTAAATCCTATGTTTTTTACTAATGTTTGATTAAGGAATTGTATTTTTTTTCTCGCAAATATATAAGTCATGCGAAGCCTCTGCAGTTTCTGCCAACTTGGTTCCTAATAGCCTGGGTATATCCCTATAGACGTCTATGGTTATATGTATACATGTTATAATGGTTATTTTAAATGGGGCGTGGCACATCCCACTTACACTCTGGCATACTATATTGACAACACATACGAAATATCAGCTTTAAACCTCTTATAGTTTATGAGATACAGACTCTTAAAGTTTCAAGTTGTATACCACGCCCACTGATAAGATCCCGCCCATTTTTTGTAAGATCAAAAACTTTGCTGGCGAATGTATCCACACATATGTTCAAGGCTATTGGAGTCCTATAGATATTGCGGTTTCAAAAATAGGGTCCAATGGGCGGGGCCACGCTTATTTCATAATTTAAAAATGAAAGGGGGTATGTTCAGGAAAAATGTTAAGAGCGAAATACTAGTGGTGGTCGGTCATACATTTTACCCTTATTGGAGGCACCAAGGAAGCAGCAGTAGCTAATTTTATAAAAAAAATTATAAAAACAAAAAAATAAAAATGTATGGGTTGCAAAAATATTGGGGGTCGGTCATACATAACACGTGGTGTGATTGAAGATGGGGGTTAGGTATGTTTGAGAAAAATGTTCGGATTGAAAAATGCCTAAATCGTTCATACATTTGAACCTTGTAGGGGTGATTCCGAGACAGTTAGGGGCTTGTTGTGGGTTTTTTCCACCATACGAAAAGTTTCTCGTTAAAAACCGGGGGTTCGATTTTAATTTAAGACCAATATTTTCTTTAGCAAATTTTGATAGAATTCATCGTAGATTACGATTTTGATAACCGCTTCATACAAATTGACCCACTCAAATGTATATTGTTCTACTTATCACGGCGCCTTATGGGCGTAAAGAATGGAGGAGCAAACTGAAAATACTCTTCGGTCCAAACGTCTTTCAAAGGTAACACACAGTTAAATATTATGAGATGTAACTGCAGTCTTCTCATAAATAAGAATTACTCACCTAAACTCCAATAACATATACACAATAGTATTACCGTGAATGTTCTAAAACACAACTTCGCCACTGTCACTGTAGTGTAACAATTTCTTATCACTTTGTTTCACATTGCCACATGCAATTTTATACACACACACACACAATCACCTACTCAGCCATATATACAACCATCCATACGTACATCACAAAGCTTTAAAGAAAACAACATTTGCCAAAGTTGTTGTTTCTGGTTGTTTACTCCACATATTGTTGTTGTTTTTGTTTATTTGTTTTTTGTGTGTTTCTTTAGGTATATTTCAAGAGCAACCAACATCATGTCATAACTTACCTGCACTTGTTCTAAGCCACGTGTATATGTGGGATTCTCAAAAGCCACTCCAGTGGCTGCCTTACCATTTGCACGATGCCGCCTGTAGAAGATAATGGCGGCCGCTGCCAAGAGAACCGCCAAAATGCTAGCAACAATGCCGCTTATCGTGCCCACAGCATTCGAGTATGATGTCGTTGCGGAGGTAACATGATGCTCGCCAAGTGTGAATTTTATCGGTTCAGTTAAAACGCTGGCACCTGCAACGAGAGAAACACACAAACACATGCACGTGAACACACATATCTACAGCAATATTAAATAGGCGAATATGTTTGTAAGCGTAGCGCTGAGAACTCATAAAGATGCCAGGTCCCGCAACAAGGCTCACGTTAAGCTCAAAGGGATAATGGTTGCAGGAGTGAGTTTGTAAGAGGGGAGAAGAAAGAAATAATAATAATAATATGAAACTGTTTTTGCTGTTGTGCTTTAAGGATGTGTGAAATAATTGCAAGTAGAGTTTAAAGTGTATAAATAGTACAGAGGGAGTGGTATAATTTTAAAATACGGAAAAGGTCTCAGAGCTTTAATTTGATACGGTTGGACAATTATAAGTTTCTAAATATTTAGAAAATTGTAGAGTATCGCCAAATAAACTGAAATTATTCTATGTTGAGTAATGAAAATTAATCACTCGAAAAGAGTGAACAAATTTTATTCTTCAGCAGCTTAAGATATCAATAAGTTTTTGCTTTAAATTTGTTTTTGTAGAGCCACAATCACATTGAATCCTTAACATACATTGACACTTATCACTGTTGTAGTGCAGATTTCATACTAACTACACCTTAAATTTGACGCCCTCAGAAATTTCTATCCCCAAATCACATTAGATACATTCACCCCTGTCATCACTTCGAAAAACATGTTGACAACTCTTCCGTGCTACGATTATCAAATTTTCATTCCATCAGCAGCTAACACTCACATACATACACATACACGACTACTTACCATAGGTATTGCCGGCTTTAACAACCAACTCATACAAGACGTCCTTTTTGAGACCATCTATGTTCACACTGGTCTCCTTGACATCAATGCGTCGCACCTCACTGCTTGTAATTGAGGAGGTGCCATTGCCCATTTGCATGCTTGTTGCATTATTAAGCATTGTTGCTTCCACAGAGGCAGCCGAGGAGGCACCTCCACCTCCACCGCCGCCGCCGCCGCCAGTCATTGTTTCACTGACTGTCACATCGTTACCTATTATGGCCGCTTCATGGTAGAATATACGATAGCCATCTACAACGTTGGGATTTTTGGTTGGTGGGTCCCATCTGTGAATGAATAGGTAAAGAGACATAAGATAGAATGAAAATGCTGCGTATAAGGAGTAAAAGCCAGCTGGCCAAGGGAAATGTGAAGATGTTTTTGTTGTCGTTGCATAAAGAGATATACAATAGATATGCACACGTACTTAAAACCCATTTAACTGAAGGGACGCTGGCACGCACACACACACACACAAACCTCAGATTTGGCTTGGGTCCTTCTGGCCGTAGCGAACACGCAAACGAGATTTTTAAGGATTTTTATTGTACAATGTGCTCATGTATGCATGAGTGCTCGTGGTTTCAGTTAAAAGTGGCGTGTGTCGTAGTTTAGGGTACAGTGGCTTAGAGAGATCAGGAGGGAGCTAATGTAATTACATTTAAAAAAATATTTTCATAGAACTGGTGAAATTTATGAAATCCAAAAAATTTGTTAAATTCATTAAATTCGTTAAATTCATTAAATGCATTGAATTCATTTAATTCATTAAATTAATTAAATTAATTAAATTAATTAAATTAATTAAATTAATTAAATTAATTAAATTAATTAAATTAATTAAATTAATTAAATTAATTAAATTAATTAAATTAATTAAATTAATTAAATTAATTAAATTAATTAAATTAATTAAATTAATTAAATTAATTAAATTAATTAAATTAATTAAATTCATTAAATTCATTAAATTCATTAGATTTATCAAATACATTAAACTCATTAAATTAATTAAATTCATTTAATTCATTAAATTCATTAAATTCATTAAATTCATTAAATTCATTAAATTCATTAAATTCATTAAATTCATTAAATTCATTAAATTCATTAAATTCATTAAATTCATTAAATTCATTAAATTCATTAAATTCATTAAATTCATTAAATTCATTAAATTCATTAAATTCATTAAATTCATTAAATTCATTAAATTCATTAAATTCATTAAAATCATTAAATTCATTAAATTCATTAAATTCATTAAATTCATTAAATTCATTAAATTCATTAAATTCATTAAATTCAATAAATTCATTGAATTCATTTAATCCATTTAATCCATTAAATTCATTAAATTCATTAAATTAATTAAATTCATTAAATTCATTAAATTCATTAAATTCATTAAATTCATTAAATTCATTAAATTCATTAAATTCATTAAATTCATTAAATTCATTAAATTCATTAAATTCATTAAATTCATTAAATTCATTAAATTCATTAAATTCATTAAATTCATTAAATTCGTTAAATTCATTAAATTCATTAGATTCATTAAATTCATTAAATTTATTAATTACATTAAATTCATTAAATTCATTAAATTCATTAAATTTAATAAATTCATTAAAATCATTAAATTCAATAAATTCATTAAACTCATTAAATTCAATAAATTAGTTAGATTCATTAAATTCATCAAATTCATTAAATTCATTAAATTCATTAAATTTATTATATTCATTAAATTCATTAATATTATTATATTCATTAAATTCTTTAAATTAATTAAATTTATTAAATTCATTTAATTCATTAAATTCATTAAATTCATTAAATTCATTAAATTCATTAAATTCATTAAATTAAATAAATTCATTAAATTCATTAAATTCATTAAATTCATTAAATTCATTAAATTCATTAAATTCATTAAATTCATTAAATTCATTAAATTCATTATATTCATTAAATTCGTTAAATTCATTAAATTCATTAGATTCATTAGATTCATTAAATTCATTAAATTTATTAATTTCATTAAATTCATTAAATTCATTAAATTCATTAAATTCATTAAATTCGTTAATTTCGTTAAATTCATTAAATTTATTAAATTCATTAAATTCATTAAATTCATTAAATTCATTAAATTTATTAAATTCATTAAATTCATTAAATTCATTAAATTCATTAAATTCATTAAATTCATTAAATTCATTAAATTCATTAAATTCATTAAATTCATTATATTCATTAAATTCATTATATTCATTATATTCATTAAATTCGTTAAATTCGTTAAATTCATTAAATTCATTAGATTCAATTAATACATTAAATGCATTAAATTCATTAAATTCATTAAATTCGTTAAATTCGTTAATTTCATTAAATTCATTAAAATCATTAAATTCATTAAGTTCAATAAATTCATCAAATTCTTTAAATTAATTAAATTCTTTAAATTCTTTAAATTTATTAAATTCATTAAATTCAATAAATTGATTAGATTCATAAAATTCATCAAATTCGTTAAATTAATTAAATTCATTAAAATAATTAAAAATATATTTTTTGTGAAACATCGAAAATTTGTTACTGTTGAGTAACCCTTTCACTCCTTGAAGATATTAGCACTAACTATATGCCTACTTATAACGCCTACCAGCGCCACTGTACATTTTTCACTATCTGGCACTTGCAGCATCTCCACTCGCAAGTTAAAGTTTTCTCAAGGGGAATGCCGGTTGTGCTCAAGAGTCCTTGCCGACGCCAACGGTGATGTTGTTATTGTTGTTGCTGTAGTTTTAGCACGGACCACTAATGTGTGAGTAAGTGTTAACAGCTTTCTTTTTGCTTCACCACCACCATCACTACCTAGACCTTAGGGAGGAGGGGCACAAACTTTCGCAAAGTGGCAGTTTAGCAGCCAACTAGCAAACAAAACAAAGCACAGCCCCACTTGCGCCAACAAATACAATTCTCAAGATAACCCGGACCCGGATATGCCAGCCAGCAACTTGCCAGTTGTGTGTGTGTGTGTGATGCGAACGAGTAACGATAAAACGAGAGATGCTAGTGTGTAAGCGTCAGCGTATGCGTGTGCATGTGTGCGTTTCATGAATATTCATGGATATTTAATTATTTCTTATGCAAAACTCGTTGAAGCTTGAAAAAGCATTTCGATTTCCAACCGCAATGTACAATTTCCGTTACGTTATCATATCCGGCTTAAATGTTTTCTCTGTCATTTAATTTTTGTTTGCGAACACACAAACCTCACCAGACAACGCCACACACGCACACCTCTCGGCGAGAACTGTCCTCTTTTGCTTAGGACTTTTCTCAAGTTAGTTTTATCTAAAAGGGATAAATGCTAACATGCATATTAAGTAAAACGGTCTTAAATGTTTTCTGGATTTGTTTGCAAAAGTCCTTTTAAACGAAACAGGATATCACACGTCTTGTGGCAAAACATGAAAGGCAAAGTTATGAATGGCTTAAGGAAACGCCGGAAGGAAATGAGAGGGAAACGGATTTTGGATTATTGGGTTTTCTTAAACTAGGGAACTTTGTGTGACTGCGTGTATGTGTGAGAGATATCCGTGGAGAATTAATAAAATGTTTAGGAAAGATCAAAGTGAATGAAGCGAGCGCTCATGCGATGGGGAATGGAAGGAGATATAAGGATTGCCGGGAAGTAATGGTCTAGGCGTTCAAAGATTAGATGGTCAAAGAAAAAAATTAAATAAATATTTATAGTGGGTCGTAGAAACTGTGCAGATTCATAGAGATAACGTAAAGGCATTGTTGTCTCTGTCTTAATAATGATCCATAGATAGAAGATATCAATCTTTTAGGTGAAAACATGAAAGGACTATTATTTACCATTAATTTTTCTGGGATAATCTGATATAAATTTCCTCCAACGACCTAATAGTTAGTTCCCAACTTCTAAAGTGTTAGACCTTTAAGTGAATTTCTTCCCCTAAGTCAAAAACGAGTTATTGAGGTAGTCATAAGTATCTTTAGTATTTAAAAAAGATTAGGTTTTAAACGCATATTGCATCTGAACATAGTCAATTACAGAGTACACTATTGTACTATACATCATATATGAAATCTTAAATGCCCTTAAAGTAAGGAACGGAGTATGG
Organism: Muscina levida; assembly: GCA_964034835.1. NCBI lineage: Eukaryota > Metazoa > Arthropoda > Insecta > Diptera > Muscidae > Muscina > Muscina levida. The sequence goes on along the minus strand of OZ035883.1, from coordinate 131,966,167 downwards.
CCCAAATCTACCCTATAAACTTTTCTTAAAGGATTTTATACATAACCAAGGGTAAGATGATACACAAGTTAAAATGCCGGAAAGAAGCTAACTGTAAATGAAGATGGATGAGATATGCCGCCGCTAACGTGAGACTATGGCAACCGAGGAACTCAACCTCTGAGCATCTTGGCCTGCTTGTGGGAACTTTTCTAGACACTTGAGTGTATACGTTTCGATAATAGACACCTGAAACGTTTAGATGATTTACGTACATTTTTTGTTTAATATTTGTACTCAAGTCTGCATTTATGATACCAGATACAAATAACTGGATGGACTAGAAGTCGGTCAGACTAAAAGTTGGACGGACTCAATGTTGGACAGATTTAAAGTTGGATATACATAGTTTTCAACGAAATTGAGTCAATTTCGATTGTTCAATTTCGATCCCAACGTATTACATAATAAACTACGGAGAAGATACAATTGAGGTTGGACTAAAAAGTATTAAGAAAATTAAATTGGCTGAAAATTAAGTTTAATTGAATAACTCTGAGCTTAAGTAGATTCTGGTGAGAAATTCTTATGACTAGATTTTGTATGGACTAAAAGTTGCGCAAACTCAAAGTTTGACAGATACAGATGTTGGACGGACTGAAAGTTGGAGTTGATAATGGCTATCAGAACAGTAGGCAGAGCACTTACAAATAACCTTGGGCCATGCATTTGCATGGCAGCAATATAAAAAGTTCAAATACAGTTTTTTTGACGCTTTATTATTTCTACAAAATTTGTTTGTGTTCTAAATAACGCTCTATGGAAACTTATAGCAAACTTTCCTATAACACTATGTATCGGCCCTTCCTTCGGCTTCAAAATTGCTCGAATTGCTAGTTTAATGAATTGGAAAGACTTAAAATTGGTGAGACTTAAAGTTAAAAATTCTTAAAGTTGGACAGACTTAAAGTTGAACAGATCTAAAGTTGGACAGTTTTAAAATTGGATAAACGCAAATAACAGAAAATATAATAATAAAAAAAAATAAAATATATAATACAGTTTATATAATACAATGGCTATATATATTGATCAAAATAAAAGTTAGACAAGTGGACTACTTAAAATGTAACAGTGTAAAAGTAGGCAGCCAACTACAACGTATTATATAATTTAATGCAGTGCTTTAAGCGAAGAAGATAAAACCGAGACTGTGCCTTGAAAATACACACTTTATTACAAAGTGGAAAACAATTGAGATCAACAAACGCTTCTTTAATGGCTGCACTAAGTTCAATAAAAGTTGAACAGACATAAAGTCGGATAGTCTTGAAGTTGGATGTACGATGTAATGGAAAATATTAAACTAGAAAATATTTGGACAAACTTAAGTTTGCACTGATTCAAAGTTGGATGTACGAAATACTGGCATAAACTTTACTAGCAACCGGTTAGTATGGCAGATTACAAAAAGAGGTTGGACTCTATATTTGCTTGATGACCATGACAAAAATGAAATATGGCACAAAATGTTTGGCATATGTTAAGTTAGAAAACTTTACAGTTGCACTGACTCGATGTTGGTTAGAAAATATTATACTTATTATATACTCGACAGACACAAAGTTGGATGGGCTTAAAGTTGGACAGACTTAAATTTGGATATATATAGCTGGATATAATCTATATATATAAAAGGCTTGGGTGACTGAATGATCACTCCCCAGCCCAAACGGCTAAAGATAGAACCGTGAAATTTAGAATGTAGGTTTCTTTTATGATGTAGGCGCGCACTAAGGGTATTTTTGGAAATTCGGACTGAAAGGGGGTAAAATGGGCGTGGCACCGCCCCATACAACTGGAATTTAAAAATGACTGTATCTTTTGAACCATTATAGGTACGAAGTCGAGATTTGGTACCTATATCGGTCGTATAAGAATAAATACTTTGTTTGTAGAATGTGGGCGGTGCCACACCCCTTTTTTAAAAAAGTAATATTAGCTACGTTAATGGACCGATTGCAATGAAATTTTCACTGTGTAGTACTCTCCGTAAGGTACATGAAAACATACTTAGACAAAGAGGAGTGGCACCGCCCACACAAACCAAAATTTCAATCGGTCATATCTCGCGAGCCATTAAAGGTATGAAGATAACAGTTGCTACATATGTTAATGGTACATGGGGGATTAGGTCTGGCTGGGAAATGGGCGGTGCCACGCGCCATATGAAAACATTTTTATGACGGTCATATTAATAGAACGATTGTAGTAACATTTTCATACTATATATAAATAATTGCTTTACTAACTGATTTGGTGAAATGGCTAAAAATAGGATGATGAAATTTGGGGTGGTTGTTCTCCTTTTCGTGTAAACGTCAGCTAGGAATGGATTTTTGGAAATTTGTACTTTTAGGTGTTAAAAAATCGAAAAGGGATAAAATCATGGTAATTGATATGGGCTTGTTCCCCGTAGAATTAGAATGAAGCAAAGGCCGTAAAGGGATAAAACCGGTACTAAACGGCTACAGGTATAGTCGGGAAAATTAAAGCGAATATTTAAGTTGTGCGATATGAAATGTCCAACCTTAAGTCTGTTCGACTTGAAGTCCATCATACTTTGAGTTTAATCAAAAAAGAGCTAGGGTTGTGCATTTTCATGGTGGCAGTTAATTGGACGGACGGAGTTAGACTTATAGAAGCACAGTGTCAATTTTGGATGGCAAATATCATACTGCTATTGATCGGAAATTACATTGATTTTACATTGTAAACCTATCAAATATGAACACGAATAGTAAACTTATACTCCATAAAGAGAATAAACGTCATTAAAAATATTTTCCTGTTGTTCGATTCTTCATTCTGTTGCCACATTCGATATTGGCAGACAGTGCATTCAAGGCAGACTCAAAGTTGCACAGACCAAAAGTTTGACAGACTTTAGGTTTGACAAACTTAAAGTTCAATAGACATAGGCCTCAATATACTGATTAACTAGCTGTCGATTATTTCGTATTACGTTATATCGTTGCGTTCGGAGTATAAAACCTTGTGTCCTATAGATGAAAGTTATCTTTGTTAAATAAAATTCTAGTCCAGTAGTGACCTGAACTCTAATATGCCGAAAGTGTGAAATTGAAGAGTCAGAAAGAATACAAAGAAAAAAAATGAAATAGACGCTTTTGGATGAAATAAATCCCATTGCAACACAGTAAACATGTCTCTTATTCACTGCTATAAATCAGGTAAAATTAATTTAAATTTTTACTCACCTTATCACCACCTCACTATCTGATATCACACTAACGGCTATATTCTCTGGCGGTCCCGGCAAACGATCACGATTTGACTCAAAACAACCGACTATGGTGCGTGAATACTGCAAACTACAAATTTCCTTAGAACGCACCGGTTCGCCACGACACCAATTCAAACATTTACGTGGAACATTCATATCCGCACAACATGTGCGATGATCTGAACCATCAGCTGCACATTTCATTAGTTTATCAAATTCTAAAATACATTCAGGTTTATCGGCCACTGCATCTATATCTACATAATAACTGCAGGCACTGCGACACGACATCGAGACGTTCATTTGGGCACAACAATCGGAAACATTATGACTTAAAGCCGGAGTGTTGCGAATGCGCACTGAGACGGGTATAGTGGTCGAACCGAAAGGATTCTCAGCATGACAGAAATAGTCGCCCACATCACTGGCTTGCAGTTTGTTAATGCGCAGCACCATGGTGTAGACATTGGGACGTGATTCATTGGTACGCTGTAAAATATCATAATTGCCGCCCTGTATAACGGGTACACGGCCATCGTGGTCGCGCCAAAAGATGGTCTTGGGTTGAGGCTTTGAATCGACCATGCAACGTAATTCAACCTCATCGCCTACAGAGGCTACAGTAATGCCGGCCGCTTGGATTTTGGGAGGATCTGGTAAAATGAACAAATAAAGAAAAATAATAATATTAAATTGTTAATAATCAAGTAGCATTAGTATTATTAATTTTTTATGTTTTTGTTGTACTTACAACATATATTTACTCTTCGTGTGGCTTGCATGGGTACCCCATAGCCATTGTCGGCATAACAGGATACATGCTCCATGTCGGCTGTTACATTGTGTATTACTGTTACCATATGTCTCGAAGTATCTTGACGCACTAAATGTCCACCCACATATAAAGAGATCGTGGGCGCTGGGTTACCCAGAGCTAAACAAAGTATAGTCATTGAACCACCTTCGGGTATGTTATCAGCAGGATGTACTGTAGGGGGCTAAGGTTAAAAAGAAAACAAATAATAATAGTTTGTTAATAGGCAAAGTCGATTTTGTAATTTGTAATTTTTCATATTGTATCGCAAATAAAAGTGTTATTTTTTTCGCTTACATCCACAAAGGCTGGCAATGCTGGATCTGTCCATGCTACTAAGGTCTCTGAAGGCAGGGAGGTGGCTTTTTCACCTATGGCTTCTACATACAGTATATGTTGTGAGCTGGGTTTCAGGTTATTCATACGCAGCCATGCTACTTTTGTCTCGATTTTATTGAATTTCTCAGCTTTCATGGCCTTGTGGTAGACTCTAAAAGGAGATGAATAAAGAAAACAAATTTGTTAAGAATAAAGAAACATTTTGCAATTGTCAAAATAGGGAAAGATTGCACCCGTCTATACATAAGATTCAATATACAACCATATGATGAATAAGCCCAGAGTTTTAAATTAATTTTCTTAGACTTAATTTACTTCATTAGAGAATCATTCCCTTCTGTTCGTTTCTTCCATCTGCTTACACATTTCTTATGGGCAAATCGTATTTTCTAAGACAGTATTACATAAATTACAGCCATCTTTTATATACTCCACTGATAGACTAAAAATTGGATGGACCTAAAGTTGGACGGACTTGAAGTTGGACAGACTTACAGTTGCATGCACGAAATTATGGCGAATATTAAACCAGCTGTAGGTTAGACCATATTATGACCATTACTGCAAAACTAGTAAAAAAGAGCTTGGGCCGTGCAATGTATTGTGAACGTGATGAAAAATACACCCAGACTTTAAGTTGGACGTACGTAAAGTTTGGCGGATTTAAAGTTGGATGTCTAATTACTCTAATTATGTCTGAAGATTCCATTAAATTGGGCTTGAAGTTGGACATACTTTATGTTAGACGGACTTTAAGTTAGACAGACTTAAGTACGTAAGTTGGAAGTACGAAGTACCAAATAATAAGGAATATTAAACTAGCAAGTTATTGTGGACCATATAATGTCCATCTGTGTAGAGTAGATAAGAAATGACTTGGGCTGTGCAATGGCATTGCGAACGTGACGAAGAATAATCTCAGACTTTAAGTTGAACGTACTTAAAGTTTGGTGGTTTTAAATTTTAATATTATTAATAATTTGTCTGCAGATCTTTGGATGGCTTAAATGGACACTCCATAGCCATTTTCGGCATAGCAGGATGCATGTTCCATGTCGGAACAGACTTGAAGTAAGACAGACTAAAAGTTGGATATAAGAAGTAATGCGAATATTAAACTAGCAGCCAGTCAGTACGGACCATATAATGTCCATCTGTTCAGAGCAGTTATAAGAAAGCATGGGTTGTGTGATTGCATTGTAAACGTGACGAAAAATAAACACAGACTTTAAGTTGGACGTAAACGTTAAAGTTTGGAGGATTTAAATTCTATTATTATTCTTATTATGTCTGCATATCTTATAAAACCAGGCTTAAAGTTGGACAGGCAGAAAGTTGGGTAGACTTAAAGTTGGACAGACTTAAAGTTGGATGTACGAAATAATGGCGGATTTTAAACTAGCAGCCATCAGTGCAGAGCAGTTTACAAAGAGCATGGGCTGTGCATTTGCTTTGTGGGGCAATTGCTCTGTGTAATTACATTGTAAACATGACGAAAAATAAACTCAGACTTTTAGTTGGATGTACTTAAAGTTTGAAGGATATAAATCTTAATATTATTCTAATTATTTCTGCAGATTTTATAAAACCAGGCTTAAAGTTGGACAGGCTGGAAGTTGGATAGACTTAAAGTTGGACAGACTTAAAGTTGAATGAACGAAATAATGGCGGATGTGAAACCAGCAGCCACCAGTACAGATCAGTTAAAAGAGAGAGCATTGGCTGTGCAATTGCATTGTGGCACGTGACAATAAAAAAACACTAAGATTGGTGGACTTTTGGATGTTAGCACACATTGTTGTAATAATGTTTGCATATCACATAAAACCAAGTTTTGAAAGTGTTTTTGCTCATACCCCAAGAATTACCTATGAGTTTTAAAATAAACTTCATAGAGGAAATTAACTTCATTAGAATATATTTTATTACTGTTCGATTTGTTCTGCCTGCTTCCTGTCGCTATTGGCAGACAGTGGATTTGAACTAGTGATGACCGCCATCTATTTTGTATTTGATAGTCTAAAACTTTGACTGAATAAAAGTTAAATCAACTCAAAGTTAGACAGACTTAAAGTTGGACAGACCTAAAGTTTGACAGACTTAAAGTTGGACCGAATCAGTATAATGAAAAACTAGAACTCGATGATTTTGGCTTGTAAAATGTCATACGATTATTATATTAGACACGACAATGTCTGGTCCCTACATTTTTATTTTACACATTAAAGAACTTAACCTCCGCGGGGACAGACAGACGTACGAACAGTGGACTTAAACTAGTGATGACTGCCATCTATTTTGTATTTGATAGTATAAAAGTTTGACTGAATAAAAGTTAAATTGACTCAAAGTTGGACAGACTTAAGGTTGAACAGACCTAAAGTTTGACAGACTTAAATTTGGACCGAATCAGTATAATGAAAAACTAGAACTCGATGATTTTGGTTAACAAAATGTCATACGATTATACATTGTCGTGTCTGGTCCTTATATTCTTAATTTTCACATATAAGAACTTAACCTCCGCGTGGACTGACAGACGTCCGAACATCTTTAAGGCCTTATGGGCATTACAAAAGGAAGAACAAACTGTTCTATTAATGTTTGCAGATCACATATTTTAGCGTATTTTAGCGTGTTTTTGACATAACCAAAGAATGATCTATGAGTGTTTAAATAGACTAAAAGGAGGAATTTAACTTCATATGAATTTTTATTGCTCGATTTGTTTCGCCTGATTCTATATTTGTTATTGTCAGAGATGGGATTTAATGGACTAAAAGTTTGACTGACTAAAAGTTGAATCGACTAAAAGTTTGACCGACTAAAAGTTGGACAGACCTAAAGTTTGACAGACTTAATGATCAGTATAGTGAAAAACTGGCATTCGATGATTTCGTTTCATAAAATGTCATACGATTATACGTTGGCGTGTCTGTTCCTTATATTTATATCTTACACACCTAAGAACTTAACCTTTGCTCAGAGGATAGATAGCACTTAAAGTGCGGCTGAAATCGCGGGGACAGACAGACGTACGAACATCTTCAATTCCTTATGGGGTTTACAAATGGAAGAACAAACTGAACATACCATTGGGCCGTGCGTGCTCGTGGAGAAGTGTATATATGATACTGATGTCGATTTTTTTTTTATTCTGTTGCTTAATGCAATTTATCAACTCTTTCAAATATGTAATATTATTACTACTATACCAATAATTATCCACTAGCCAGCTATCGTAAAAATCTCACAGATTACCTCTAACAAATCTCTTCCAGTAATGTCCTGTCAATATATCCTGTTCGAAATTCAAACCAAAATACAAATCTCATACCAAACGTCGATGTGTGTAGATTACTATCAAATAATTGACGTTAATTACTATCTCAATTACTAGTCACAAGTAACTACACCAACCCTCTGGCTAGCACAAAACTTAAACTGGTCACAACGCTCTCCTTCCACCGCTCTCTCAGTCTTTCTCTATCTTACCCTACCATGTCCATTTGCTCTATACGTAAGTTTATCCTTTTATCCTTGAGGAATCATGTACAGATTATCCAGCTCTTATGTACAACAACAAGTACCAATAAACTCGTTAAATGATTTCTCAAATCAATTAAACTTTGTAAAATTAACAACTTAACCCAGGATATATCAACAAAAAAACACAGAGAAAGGGAAGTAAAGAAGAAAGTAGAAGGTAACAAGGGAGAGATAGTCACAACCCGTACAGAGAAAAAATAACAGCAATTGAAGCAAGTAATATAACAAATAGACCACCACAACAGTACTTCATCGTTGTTGGATGTTTATCAAAAATCATGATTTCATGACCTAAAGAATCTTTATATCCACTTTCTCTGTTACTCTAGCTGTCATTCACAGAGTAAACAAGCGTTTAAAGGGAGCTGGCACCAAAGAAAAAGCAACGAACCCGCAACTATGACAACAAAATCCTGTTAACGTCCCTCTCCAGTTTAATCGATCATCGTATGACACACACAAGGACATCTGACGGTTACTGAGTGTCCTTAGGTCGGGTATGTTGAAAAGTTGTTGTGAAAGTTTTATTTTTATTATGGCCCCCACATACGACAATTCACATGGCAACGATAATCACTTCAATTTTTCATAATTAAATAAAAAAAGGACAATGACTGGCAAAAAATACAGAAACAAAACAACAAGGATATCCAGCATAATACAATAATGATGGCAACATATATATACATATGTGTACAGATGTGTGCTGCTATGCAGCTGCTATATACGATACATTTCGTTACTTATAACATACCTGTAGGTGATTTTCTCATGTGGATGTGAGTACTCCGGTGGTTGCCATGTCAACTGCATCCATGTGGCACTGTGCGCTATAATAGCCAATGAATGTGGCGGCGATGGGGCACCGTAAACATGTTGATCTACGGAAAATGAAATTGTGGAAAAACGAATTTTAAATATTAAAGACATGTTAATAAATAATAAACAAAAAATGCAAGGAAAATTATGGCAAAAAATAAATTTAAAAATCTGGGTTTGCCTTTAGCTATCAGCGAGAAGTCTTTGCAAAAAGTATACTATAATATTGTTATAGTATATACGACTTCAGTTTATGCATCTGGAATGTCTATCCTTTGGTTTGGATGAGATATATGTACGTCTAGATACAGCTCTTATGGTGTCACTAAAATGATTCTCACTTTTTTTGCTGGGTTACTTACTACTCATAAGCATAGTTGTTTTGTATTTGTCATTGACTTGTAATTAACAAATTTGTCATTTTGTCACATCTAAAGTTGTTTGCCAATATTTTGTGCCACTATATTCTCACTCACATACGCGATGATCTGTAATTAAAACTAAATTTACCTTTTTCGTTGAAATTGCCGCTGCTGCTGCTGCTGCCAGTGCTGTTGACCATTTCGGTGGTGTTGATTAATAGCATCGAAGATGGCAACGATGTACCAAATTTACCGCGTGTCAATACCATGATGCGATACAAGGCATGTGGTTCCAAATTCAACAAATCAATCGATGTCTCATTGGTTAACAGTTCCTGCAACGAGAAAGACAGAGAGAGAGAAGACGCAAGAGACAAAATGTTAGTGATACACAATTGAAAATTGTAAAACCAAAATAGGAAAAAATTCGTAAATTTTCAACAACACCACAATTGCAATGTAAGTGTTTATCAGTAGTCACAACCCTCCCCTTCTCACCCATCCCAAAATGTTTATATATAATGCTTTTTAAACGCTTTTGTATAATTGCAATGTAACGTTCAGTAATTTGTGGTATTTTTGGCTACAACATATTGGCAATTGTTGCAGCGTAGTGATAAGGAGGGCTAGAGGAAGACGAAGTACCCAAAGTTGGTGTATGCACGCACTTTGCCACTGGTATTGTCGCAATTGTTGTTGTCGATGTATGCAGCAGCATTTTTGACTGTCGCTTATATGTTGTATTTAAAATATGGCCGCACTTTAAGCCTTTTTAAGCGTATTACATTGTGTTGGTACATTGTCAATATTTGGATGCCAATATACCGCCATGTATGAAGGGGGGGGGGGGGGGGGGGGGTTGTTCAGTACAGTATTTTTATATTGTGCGGGAAAGAGGCAGCACGAACCGGAAACATTTTTGGGCAATTTTTGGCCTAGCATATACATGTGAGAAAGACGAAAGTTTATATCGATGCCGTGACATATGAAATGAACTGTGGTTTGAGGGGAAGATTTGAATAATTCACTTCTTGTGTCATGTCATTATTCGTCGGCTTTTGGGAAAGCCTTTCCCAGGTAAAATTCGAAATTATGTCAAATAAAATAAAAAAATTTAAAAAAGACTGCTGAGTATAGTATAGTTTCTCCAATAGAATACTCCAGCGAAGGTCATCTTGATGCTGTGACTTACAAGTATGAAATGAACTGTGATTTCAGGGGAAGATTTTACAAATTCTCTCAGCTGAGGCAAGGGAAAAATCCTGCAGCAAAACTGACAGGAAAGGCTAAGCTAAGCCACACTGCAGATATTGCGACAAAACTATTCAACAAGGCGAAAAGGGATGGCGACTGGAGCGCATAAAGGCAAAGCTAAGCCACACTGGTGGAATGCAGATATTTCGGCAAAACGCAGGGAATGCAGGAAACTATTCAACAAGGCTAAAAGAGATAGCGACAGGAGCGCGTATAAGTCTTCAGTCAACAGTTTCAAGGACCTGATCAGGAAGGCCAAAATACTGCAGTAATATAGAAAGCTCTTCGAAAACTAGTCGGCTACGTAAGACCTTATCCTCTAATCCAACAATACCATCGTACATACAAAGGCCGGATGGAACATGGACCACTAATAGCCTCGAAACTCTGGAAGTGCTGATGGAAGCACACTTCCCAGGTTGTCTGGAAAGTGACTACCAGTTTATGGAAAACTCGATCATCTATAACTTTGATACCTCCGACATACCGATTACTGAACATTGAATTCAATGGGGTATCAAAAGTTTCCATTTTTTTAAATCACCGGGACCCGATGTAATTATTCCCGCGGATCTACAAAAGAACATCGAAGTATTGACGCCCTGGCTTTTGACAACCTTCAAAGCCTGTCTAAAGCTGTCGCACATTCCAACGAGATGGACAACCTAAAAAATTGTATTTATCCCTAAAGGGGTTAATGCATCTCACACTAAAGCCAAGGATTTTAGACTAATTAGCCTCTCTTCCTTCTTACTTAAGACTATGGAGAGAATAATTGATGCATATATCAGATCATCTCTTAAAGCGAATTTCCTGTCCAAGGCTCAGCATGCCTACACGAAGGGCAAATCCACGGAAACTGCTTTACATTCGATAATCAGCTTCATTGAAAGATTCCTGAACTATAAGGAATACGCTTTCGCTGCCGTCCTGAATATAGAGGGTGCTTTTAATAATGTCAAACCTGAATCGGTAATTGACTCAATGGAAGAATTAGAGATTAAACCAGTGGTCATCGCCTTAGTTGATAAACTACTAAAAATTGGGCGCATTGGATCCAGTCTAGGCGTGTCAAATATTTCCAAAGTAGCGGTTCGCGGTACTCCACAAGGAGGAGTACTCACTCCATTGCTATGGAATCTCAACATCAATACTCTCCTGAGACGATGAAAAAAACGAGCTGCACAACCGTCGATAAATAAGTAGGTGCCGTTAGTTGTGAATCTATAAATAGAAAGCGTGTTAATTCACAACAACGCGAGAAGCTATCCCATACCTCATTCATGGGGTGCAAGGGAAATTAAGTTTTTTTTTACAACCGTTGCTTATGCGGATGACATGGCACTAATAGTCACCGGCAAGGATACTAAACCACTCTTTGAGCTTCTGGAATCTGCGCTGAAACTTCGTTTAAAATGGTGTCATGACTGTGGACTGGGTGTAAATCCGAGTAAAACAAACTGGTCCTATTCACACGGAGATACAAAATTCCTCAATTTGCCAAACCCAATACCTTGGGCTAATATTGGACAGTAAACTGAATTGGAATCTGAACACTTAGAAGAGGATCAGCAAAGCGGCAAAAGGGCAATCGACCTCAATTGATCTTATCTTATTCTACGGATGGGCATATGTATGTTAACCAAGGGGCTGATACGTTGGCAAGGGCCGCCACAACCGTGAACTCGGGCAAGGTTTACGGTCTCATTGGGATTCCCATAACAAGGGTGAAACAGCTTATTGCGGGGAAACTGAACCTCATTGCTAAGAGAGATGGGTGAAAGAACCCGCTTGCACGGTGACCAAACAAATTTGGCTTACAATGGATATATAAAGGACACGATTTGTGCTGAACTTGTGCAGAACCCACCTGAGGAACATCATAGTTGTAGCAAACGCTCACTGGCCGGTTGGTAAACCCGCTAAGGCGTTGAAGCTACCATACAAAGATTTTTGTAGAAGTTGCAATTATGACGAAGAAAAGGAGACCACGGAACATCTTCTACGTTACTGCCCTGCTTTTGGTGATATGAAAAGCTTGTCATCGTACACTTCTAGACAATACTTGTCTATCAGTATTTGATTTGCTGAAAATTTCGAATTTATTCAAGTAGAATATAAGTTTTTCACAAAACTCTACTCATTACTTCTCACTAACTCTTAATAAGATATGTCTCAATACTACTGTTGCCCATCGCATCATCAATATTTAAATTATTGTGGCTTAAATTCCAGTGCGTTTTTATTTCGTTCCTGTTTGTTTTGTTATTGTTTCATTCTTTACGTTTGTATTTAACAGGGATTTATTTAAACCTAAAATAAATGGGTTCTCATGTTCTCGCATACAGGTGCATCGGTTGATGTGATGGGTGGTGGAGGGGGAGTGTATAGTGTAACGCATCACTGGATGGCTGAAAACAACACATATTGACCATTTGCTGCACAAGTGCACTCGTATACTCGAGTTCATGGGGCCATTTAACATGAAAGAAACATATGCAATTTTTACGCGGCATTAATTGTTTATTTTAGTGGCTGTTAAAAACTGCGTTTACTTTTGGTGGAGGGCAGGGGAAGGAGAGGGAGTTTGGAACAATAAAAGGGAAACTTTATTCAAAAGTCACTATTGTATATGGATTATATGGATTTTTTATATGGAAAAATCAATGTTTGAATATAAGGTGTTCTGATAATAGAGATTGCGGTTTTTTTTTAATTTCAGTTTGCTTCTCGTTATTCACTTGGAAAAAATCAGAATCTCTCGTTGGAGTTTCCCAAGCAATGTTTGGCAGATCACGTGTTCCCCGGGCAATGTCGATCGGACGTGATCAAGCAACGAAATAACGTGTATATAATTTATATTATTCATACAACCCATATGAAAGACATACAATAACGTATTAGTATTACGCAATTAGAAATGCACATTAATCATACGCGATAGTCATAGGTTATTGAATAACTAGAATCTGTCTGTGGAGGTGGTAGGAAGCTCTTAAGGGTTACCTCCGATAACGGTTTCAGACTGGTTAGCTTCGATTCGGTAAGAAAAATGGTAGTAAGTGGAGCCAGATTCGAGCATAGATATCCACAAGGTAGCCTATAATGCCCCAGGTCAAAAGAAAAGAAACCCGAGTGATCAGGTGGTGGAGGGCAATGCACAGCACAAAATATTAACACGCCCAGTTGCAGCCAAGCTACGCACGCGATTAAGTAGTGCTTAAAAAAGGTGTTAAAAACAAAGGAAGCTAGACATCGCAAAGCTGCATACGACCGATATAGTCAATGCCTACTCTAAACAATTCTTTCATTTACTGCAAACAAACCTCCCTAATTCTGATGTTCCCGACAGACAGTGGCAGCATATTGTGAGTTCAATGACCACTGCAGCAACGATCGTAATGGGTTATGAATACCACACTCAGACAAGGTATTCCTAAATGGATGCTGTATACTGCAGCCAAGGGAAACGCGTGCTGTGACAGGCGGAAAAAGCGCCTATGGAAAAAAAGAGAGAGCCAGGTTATGGAAAATGACAGGGCTAGAGGTGAAGCTCGGAATTCTTTAAAAAGGTACAGACAAAAAGGTTTTGGAACAGGAATCCCCACATGTAATGATATAGATATAAATAAAAATCAGCATAAGTGACGAAATCACGCCAAACATCGACGACGCAGTATATTGTCCACCACCACCGAGCCAAAACGAGATTAACACGGTAATTGCATGGCTTAGAAACAATAAAGCAGCAGAAGCATATGCACTTCAGATAGAGCTTTCTGAGGCCAACGGCCATGAGCTGCCAGCAGCTCATAAACATAATTTTGCTAAAGGGATGCATGCCCGATAATTTGAAAATGAGTGTTGTCTGTCCTGTGCCTAAGAAAGGTAATCCAAGTATGTGTACCAACTACCGCTATATTAACATATTATCCAACGCATAAAAGGTACTGTGGAGTTCGTTATGTGAAAGATTAAAGTTCATCTTAAATATCCTAATTAGACCTTATCATTGTGGCTTTAGACCTGGAAACTCCACGATACACCAGATATTCAAGCTACGACAACTCCTAGAGAAGACCTAAGAAATGTAGAACGATACCGACCATCTGTTTATTGATTTCAAGGCGATTACAGTCCGATATGACAAAATGTAATATAAAAACAAAAGGCAAATATAAGATGCTTTAGTTAAGTTTGCTATCCCCGCGAGCTGATACGAATTAGCGGGCTGACCCTAACCGACCCGAAGGCTTTAGTGAATGTAGACAGGGCAATTTTCTACCAAGCTAAGCTTTAGACAAGGCGATAATTTGTCATGCCATCTCTTTAATTTCATAATCAAGATGATCATGTGGAAGGCTGCAGTAAACAAGACTGTATCAGTCGTGTTAACTTTAGTAAAATTCATATGGTGCTCGCGTATGCCGATGATATAGATATATCTGGCCGAGAACTGTGGGATGTTACTGCAGCCCTTTCAAAGACAATTTATTTGTTTTAACGAGCAAAGAGTCTACTCGTTTGGATCGTTGCGTGAACGTTGACAACTATAGATGATTTTGTCTCCCTTGGCTCCGCCGTAAACTAAAATAAAATTGTCAGCTTGAAAATTACAAAGCTCTCTCTCTCTCTTGACGAACAAAGATCCAACTCTATCAGACACTGATCCTACTTGTCTAACTCAACATTGCAGAATCCTGGGAAACAAAAGGATCAAACTATTCTGTGAGTTTCGTAGAGAAAAACACTTTGCAAAATATTTGGAGCCACTAGCGTTAACGGCGAGTACCGTTGTCGAACGAACCATGAGATATACAATGACATCAATGTAGTCAAGATTGAATGCATTGTCTTGGCACATTGTACGAATGGAAACTGATTGAGAAGTTTCGGCATTAAATTAATATTTAATTTTTAATTTTTAATTTTAAATTTTAAATTTTAAATTTTTAATTTTTAATTTTTAATTTTTAATTTTTAATTTTTAATTTTTAATTTTTAATTTTTAATTTTTAATTTTTAATTTTTAATTTTTAATTTTTAATTTTTAATTTTTAATTTTTAATTTTTAATTTTTAATTTTTAATTTTTAATTTTTAATTTTTAATTTTTAATTTTTAATTTTTAATTTTTAATTTTTAATTTTTAATTTTTAATTTTTAATTTTTAATTTTTAATTTTTAATTTTTAATTTTTAATTTTTAATTTTTAATTTTTAATTTTTAATTTTTAATTTTTAATTTTTAATTTTTAATTTTTAATTTTTAATTTTTAATTTTTAATTTTTAATTTTTAATTTTTAATTTTTAATTTTTAATTTTTAATTTTTAATTTTTAATTTTTAATTTTTAATTTTTAATTTTTAATTTTTAATTTTTAATTTTTATTTGTTTTGTTAAGTTAAGCAGATAATTTTTTTTGGTATTAAAAATTCAAATATAAAATCTAAAATTTTGTGACTGTTAAAATTTACGTTGATGGCCACATATCTTGTTGATCCTATTACGTTCTGAGTAATGATACTCGTTGCAGTGAAAATATAGATAAAATCATTATTGTTTTCGAACTAAATTGTTTATATATTATTACGAATGAAACTGTTAAATTAGTTGCAGTTTTCCTCAACTTTGTAAGACTTGTCCCACATTCAACTTTAACTATAGTTATATTCCTATCCCTCACACACATTTAAATCGGCATGTGCCACATTGCTTTGGACAACAACCACTTTACGCTCCCGTACTGCCATGGCATTCAACACATGTCCATCTGTCATAAACAATTTAACAATTTTATTTATAAATACCCAAACGCAAGTGTATCCACAAGAGTACAATACACACACACACGTACACAAGTGTACCCAGTATGTATGTGTAGTTTAAATCATCGTTACTTTGTGTTTGTTCTAAAGAACAATGTTTATATATTTTTTAGCAGAACTACAAAAAAAAAACAAAATTCTATGCGTTTTTTTCTGCTGGATTTTTAGCACACACAAAAAAACTAACATTGCTAAAAAATAATCCAAACTTCGTTATGCGGGTAGTGTTTTTTTTTATTGCTGCATTTGTGCGATACAACTGCGACTACCAAAAACATTCAGTGGAATAACAAATCGAAAACCCAAAAGATTTCTAGCTCTACATGGACACAGAAAAATTTAACGTATCTGAGTCAATGGCATTCGGTCAATGGGATTTGGCGTATATGGCGAGCGGACGAGTTTGTCGTCACCGCTTATACTGTTTCTGTTTACGGATTTGGCGTGAATCTGCAACGTTGCATTTATGCGTTGGCTACATGATTTTATTTGTTTTAAAGTTTTTTTTTTTTTGTATTTTGTGTAACGTTTTGTTTCGATTGGTTGTTGTGTGGCGATGCGTTTATTGTTTTTTCTCTTTTGAACACCACAGACTCGAGTATATGTTCGATTTGTTGAGAAGGTGTAAGCCGGGATGGAGTGATGGATATTCTAAAATTGACTGTCAAGTTACAAATAAGTAGCGATAGGACTAGGTTGTCTTAATAACTTACTTGAGTTAAAGAAAGTCAACTATATATTTTTTTCAGAGATACAAAAACTATGTTAGAATTATGTATTAACAATCATCATTCCTATAACCACCAACTATAACACCAACTCCCCGTTGCTGTTGTCCAACGCATTGTCAACACATATAAATATTTTTTTTCGATACAATACCATCATGGTTGTTTCTATGTACGTTAGTACGTACAATTTTAGTTTCACGTTGTTTTTTTTTTTCTTTTTATCTGGCATTGCAGCAGCATTGTCCTTCTTTTTTGTTACCATTATTATTATTTGCTTCGCATCTCTCTGGTTGCGTTTAAATCTGTATCTAGCATTGGGATGTTTGTAAATCACTGGATTTTATTGGATTTATATTGTGTGAATTGTTAAACTAATGTACTATGTACTAGGAACGTATGTACTAATGTACATACCAATGGTCTGTACACTACAGTCCACAAATACAATGGGACAATATGACTATGGTCTCTATACTTTATACACTGTGGCCGCTGAGCCATTAAAAATGCTGCGACTAAGAACATGAACATCCTGCAGCATGTTCGGTCGGCACCATATCCATTCACCGACCCCCCCTGCTGAGTTAATACCCCCATAGAACAGCAAGCGAGTTTAGCAAAATAAAAACGTAAATAAATGGTTTAAAGGTCTGATCATGATTTATATTAATATTAGCGTTTAATACAACGATAGCGACAACACACAAACAAATTACCAATGTTTTGCGTTATAAATACAAATACATATAAAGTGCACATGGAGTAAAAGCCATCTAATGAATAAATATGGTCAACTATTAACATACTGAGGCCATGAATATAAATAAACCGAAAAAAAACAAAAAATTTTTATACATAATGGCAGATGTAGAAAGGAGTAAGAGCATGAGCATAAATCTCATATGTGGCGGTACAAATTAACATTCAGGGATTAGTGTAGGAGGAGGAGGAGGAGGAGGTGCAAAGGGCATTGGTAGTAGTAGTTTGTCAAATGGCCGGTTGTGGATTAATTGGGTTAGAATTTAGTTTTGTATAGTGAAAATAATGTTTAGAAAAAAAATTTATGAAAGCCTTGTGGCAATTTTTATAGTATAACGTGGTCGTGGTAGACGTATGTGTAACACTCGGGGATTTATTAATCATACGTCATACGTATGCTAATTGTTGTCTTAATAAACAAGGTGGTTGAGGTAGGCTTATGTGGAATACAAGCGGATGTATTGGTCAATGTCATACGTATGTATAATTACAGTAAGCTACAAAAAAAAAACATCAGGAGGTCCTCCCTGAAGGGCGTCAAGTAGTATCGTACCCTCGTATGGGTGATTACTACAGGTGCACCACTTTCGGACTCTGCAGCGGCAGCAAGGGCGTTGTCCTTTGTGACTTCCCACCAAGACATCGCAAGATAGGTATTTCTTACTAACCTTCTTGGTCGAATCGGTAAGGATCCACTTGTGTGGAATCACGTAGGTGATACCATGAACCAAAAATTACGCTGGCAAATCGAAAGTTTGATGTCCGAGTCATGAAACTGACACCATACGCGACTTACATTTGTCATTGTACATCAATATATATTTTTGGTTGTTGTGACGTTGCACTCCCAAAGCATATAAGGAGATTAGAAAGCGCCGAACTTAATACAAGTGTGTACCTAAGGCAGCAGGATAGAATGATCGTTCATATTAACATTGATGTTTCCTATCAAGTCGACGGTAACGGCATCACGAGATAACCCCCAAAGAAATAATACACAAGTACAAAAAAAGTAAGTAATCTTCTTAAAAAAAAAATCATTGGGCATTATTTCTTATTTTTCGGGAGTTATTTCATTTCTAATTGGGGAATTTTTTTCATAATGATAAATTTATTAAGAAAAATACCCCAAATGAAATAAGCCCAAAAAAAACTATTTCTGGATAGTTTCATTGCGGTTTCGGTGTGGTACCTTTACTTTATCCTTTTTGGTATTTAGGTCACTTGTGGTTTATATGGGTTTTTATACCTTCACCCTACGGGTAGGAGGGTATACATCATTTGATACGACCCAAAAGTGTAACACATAGAAGGAGTCACTTTAGACCCTAGGTTTCTTTGAACCAAATTCGATTCATGACTTTTTAAGTAGTTTGAGCCATGTTCGTCTGTCTGGCTGTCTGGCTGGTGCGCACGACAACTTTCGAAAGACGCATCCAAATGTTTTGAAATTTTGCACGAGTTAATATTTTTCCAAAACAACTTACGATATTGCAAATGGGTTACATGGCCCCGCCCCTTCTGTTACCTCCCATACAAATACATCATTCCGCCCACTTAAGAAATCGAGTGATAATGTCAATACACCCAACGTACACAAATTCTGTATTTAGTAAAGCTATAACAGGATAAATTTTTGGAAAAAAAGTGGAAGTCTAGCCCCGCCCCTTCTGGTACCTCCCATACAAATGTACTTTTCCGCCCACTATAAAGATGGAGTAATAATATCAATAAATCCAACGTGATCGTTCTAAAATTCTTTATTTAGTAAATCTATAACAGGATAAAGTTTTGGAAAAAAAAATTGGAATCTGGTACCTCCCATACCCATCTGGTACCGCTCACTTTAGAAATCGATTAATATTATTAATAGACTTAACGCGACCGTGCCCAAATTCTGTATTTAGTAAAGCTATAACAAGATAATGTTTTGGAGAAAAAAATCTGGAAGGCTAGACACGCCCCTTCTGGTACCCCCCATTCATATGTACCACTCTGCCCACTTTAGAGATGGGGTATTAATATCAATACACTCGACATATCGAGTGTATCAGAAACTTCTGATAGCTATCCTTACCCTACACAGTACAACACATGATTTTGGGACTCAATTCTGAAAACTGCATGTGAATGTAGCCCAAAAGAAGAAGTTCTGCATCATTTGTTTTGTCAAGTTACATGGCATAACAATTTAATATCGATTTGAAGTTAGTAAGTATCATATAGGGGAATTTGTCACGTTTTAGGTTCTTTTATTATATAGTTATATATTGAGGTATGTTTAACATCAGAGAACGTCAAGGGTGTCACTTTTTGGCACCCGAATCACACTTATAAATTTGGAGTGCTTGTCGCACTCACAAACAGCAAGAAAAGAATAACACACCCAAACGCACAAATCGCTTTTCGTGTTTCGTGTTTCGTGTTTTTGCATTTCGTCACTCATTCAAACAGTAAGCGTCGATTCTATTTCACCTAAAAATTTTGCGTAGATAAGTGAACGGCACAGTGCACTCAAAGCAAATGTACGAAAAGCAACCATAGATCACAAAAAGCAATGCGCAATAATGCGCTGTGAGCGAAACGCTCATGTTTTACAGTTATGATTCTGCTCCGACAATTGTGGTGACGATTGGAAATCCAGTCCCGAAAAAATCGTGATCGTCAAACAAACGTCCAAATGCTAGGTGGGTATTCAAAAACAAATATGTATGCATGTATGAAGCTAATGCAAGAATAACAACAACACACATGTCTCTCACATATTGCTTGTCTCAAGTGTTGTGCTCTCAATTTCGCTCATTCCTTTTGCTTTAGCATTTTGATCGGCCTCAACTCATGTATACATGCAGAAGAAGAGCAGGAAATCGGTTTGCGATTGTGCGTATGAGCATGTTCGAAATTATCAGTACAATGCAACAACCCTTATTTTAGAGTGCCGATCACACTCTAAGTGTCGTAAACGCACAAATGATTCGGGTACACTTATTGTTAATGTGTACCCTTGCCGTTCTCTGATTAACATAAGTAGTATTCCACGGAGTACAACAGTTTTATTGTAACTGCTACAAAATAAACCAAAATCATTTGATAAATGGAAAAGTGAAACTGTTGCTTATATAGGGAAACGTTATATAAACAGATTAAAGAAATTGTTATTCTTAATTATTTTAATATTGTTTCAGCTTAATCGGACTAGTAGTTCTCGAGTTATGCCAAACAAAAGAGTCTAAAACGTGACAAAATTCCCCAATACGATATTTACAAACTTCAAATCGATATTAAATTATTATGGCATGTAACTTGAGAAAACGAGTGATGCAGAAATTCTTCGTTTTTGGGCTACTTTCACGTGCAGTTCTCAAAATTGAGTCCCAAATCAATGAGCTGAAAAATTTTGTACTGTGCTATGCATGACATGGTTTCACACTTAAGTTATTGAAATTAAAAGTTTTTTAAATGAAATTACTTATGTACTATTATTTTCTGCTTGTGGGGCATAAACGGTAGGAAATACAACTGTCGGTCGTATCGCCAGGCGATTACTGACATGAAGCAAAACTGTCAACATATGTTAAAAGTTCAATTCAATATCTCTGTGCGTATGTCCATATTGTATGGTGGTACCGAAAGAATCTTTTGAGAATTTAGAAAAACGTCTTTAATTGATTCGCACAAAAAATCATCATTTGTAATACTTAGGTGGTGTAAACCTCCCGGTTTTAGAAGATTCATCTATAAATACAAAATATTAAAAGTTAACTTTTTCTAACATTTTGAAGCGTTTCTTTTACATAATAATAGAAAATAAAATAAAATTTAACTGAATTCAGTGTACTTATAAAAAGGGTATGCATGTAGATCTAAGACGTTTAGAAGTTATAAGAGAAAAAACAGGTTATTTTGTATGGGAGGTACTAGGGAAGCTCGGCCTTTATAGTCCATATTAATATCTGAATCAGAGCGTTTTTCTTGGGAGAGATTTGAGAGAAATATCTGGACTTCCACGAGATTTATGTATGTAAAACTATGAGGATGATTTCGGTCATTTATATGGCAGATACCTGAAGGGATGTCGCAAATGTTTCGGTTTTCTAAGGATTTGTCTACTATTATAAGGTTGTTGCAGTTGTCCCTTTGGACGTAATGAGAGATATATAAATATCCAAAAAATACGTTATATTGTTTGAGAGGTTAGCCCCGGGAGCAAGGGCGTTATTTCTCGTTTATGATTAATAATATAAATTTACTATAATATTGATAAGTTTGATACTGTTTTTGTAAATTCTGTTATTGAGGTAATACTGTGTAGTCTTAAGTATACCTCACATTTATTTCTAAATTTCTGTTATTATTTAATATGAAGGCTCAATAAATAATTTGAATTTATTTGATAGGTATCAGAAGGGGTCGGTGTATAGTCAGATTTTTTTTACCATTTAACTTGCGCCAACTCTAACGGAATTCAGTGATAGATATGCATGTAAATGTATGTAGGTGAATTTGGTCTTTTGTATTTGGAGGCACCCGAAGGGGTGTGGCAGTACTTTCAGGTTTCTGAGATTACCCCAACAAGGTGACTCATATGACAAAATTCAAATATCTTGCAGTTTGCCGCTAGAAAATATGGGAGCAGTGTAAATTTTCTAAAAGATGGGTTTTTTTTGTATTGGAAGGAGGTACAAAATGGGTGGGGCTATTATGTCATTTAACAATGCTATAGCTTCATTTAAAAACACTTGCAATTTTTCATGAGGATCAATGAATTTTTACTCGACTTATCGTGAGTACCAGCCAACAAGACAGACGGACATGGCTCAAATGTTTTAAAACTACTGAAAAGAATTTGGTCTTAGGATGCTAAGAGTTTTTTTCGTATCATGTGATATACACCTATGGGTGAGGGTTAAAAAAATTTAGCAAATAAACAACAAGGGGTGCCAAATCGGACGGTGTACAAGCCCCGAGCTTGTACTTGTAATTAGTTTTTAAATGTACCTGGGCATTAGAGATATGAACGATTTGAACATCTTATTGCATAATTGGATTATGTACCGGGTCTTAGCGGTGACAGTGTATTAGTTCTATTGGGGTGGAGTCCACCATCTAGTCAGGTCTTTGAGACGATACTAGATGTAAAGCAAATGTGACATATGTACCTTTTTGATGTATTATGGTATTATGATCCATTAATTAAAAATGAATGAAGTTACATACTCGATTACAGAATGATGAGTATTAATATATATTACCAGCACAGAGTTATAATTTTCCAAATATTCACTATTTAAAAAAAAAAATAATTTCCCATTACACCCCATGAATGAGGTATTTGATAGCGAATTAACAAGCTTCCTATTTTTAGATTCACAACTAAAGGCACTTAATTGTTTATAGACGAATGCGAACGTCACTGTTCCTGGGATCTCCCGCATGGTAGCCACGTGTTCTAACCATCATGCCACGGCCGGGCTCCAATATTCACTATTACTAAATTCAAAAAAAATCATCAATATCCGGGCCATAAGTTTATTTGGCTTAAAATGAAAATGCTCTCAATCAAAAATTCCAAATTCTCTTTAAAATATCATTATTTTGCATAACATCGAATTTTCTTCGTCGATTTTTTTTTGAAAGTTATTTTAATACGCAACATCTCTGACTACACGACCAAAGTGCTAATCTAAGTACACTTGACGTTTTTCTATTTTTAATTAATTTAATATTTTTATATTGTATAAAATTTGAAAAAAGGGTTGTCTGATAGATGCTGATAGAATGAAATATAGTTCAGTTCTGACGTATACTGAATACTCAGGGATTTATTAATCATACGCCATTTGGAATATAATTGTTGTTTCTACACAGTACTGAAAATTTTCAATTAAACTCAGTAACTTGATAAAGAAAATACAGCCGAGTTCGTCTATGGCGAACAAATTTCATTAAGACAAACGATATTAATAAAACTATTTTGCACTTTTTCACATTTATGAGTTAGTTTAGACTATTCCATTTCATGCATTTCCTTCCAATTACATTCCACCTATGCCACTGGCATCTCTTTTATCTCAAGCATTCTACGCTCTTGTCTCTTCGCCACTTTGTCATTGAATCCTGCACTAAAAACCACTGACAATGCATCGCCTGCAGTGTCATATCATATTTCTTTCCTACCACTAGGAGTCAGGAATCTGCAACAATACACCTCTTAGGATTTTGTTGATGCATCGCCAGCCAACCATAAAGTATTTCAATTAAATTGTGTTTTATTAAATATCACTCTGGGTTTTTAACCAGTTTTTAAACGTTTAAGTAGGACACTTTTTGTTAAACGTTTACTACAGCTGCCCTGTTGTTGTTGTCGTTGTTTGGTATGACGACGACGAGGACGAGAGTTTTTTTTTCACTTGTACCAAAATAGTTTAACAATAATAGGACCCATTGGTGTCATACACAGATGCCGCTCGTAGATGGTAAGAATTTTTTTTGTTGGTGTCTGTGTGTGTTTTTTTGGGTATGTTGGGAATGTATTGGATTTCAGGGCAACACACGCGGGTATACATTTAACATTTATTATAGTCACACACATAAAACATAGAAAAATGCAGCTATTGCACAATTTATACACAGCGTCAGTTAGAACAATCAACGTGTGGTACAGTGGGGGAGCTGTTATTTAATAGGGTAATACTTCTCTCCGACTTCTGCCAATTCACAAATTTTTAACATTTTCTCAAAAATATTTGCTCTTACAACACAATATCAGCTAAGTGTAAATGGAAATGTAATTTAATTATAACGATTAGATATTTAAAATTTCTGCCACTGTTCAATGTCACACTTAGACACACTCTCTACTTGCAGATACACTGCCATATACACTTATCACTCATACATAGCCGTTTTAACACACACTCGCACACACTCACACGAATACAAATGGTTGTTTCATGGTCTCATAATACATCGAATGAACACTACAAGGACCTCTCACACAAGCTCGAACACACACACATACACTGACTCATAATAGACGTTATACCAGCAGCATGCGGCGGTGTTGTGTGTTTGTATGTATATGCGTGTGTGTGTGTGCATGAGTGCGTGCATGTTACATGCAAACATGTGAGTGCAACATGACATCACGGAATGGTTTTAAATTCACTTGACATGTCGCATGTGTACGTGCAGCAAAAGTTGATTGCAATTGTCATGTATATGGATATAAGTATGTATTCTACTTGTACACACATACATACATGCATGCATGTGTGTTGTTATGCTCCTATTTTTGGGGGTTTTATTTAGTACTTTAACTCAGTTTTTGGTTAGGATTTGCAGAAGATTTTCGGTAACGGTAGGTCGTGTGCTATGGTTTGTAACAGAAAAGGTTCTACAGAGAGGGCAATGATTTTTTTAAATAGAATAGGACTTCAACTGACGTCAGTTAGCACAAGAATTACTACATATCAGAAGAAATATTACAAAAAAATATAAAAATGTTTAAATATAAAAATATGAAAATATAAAAATATAAAAATATAAAAATATAAAAATATAAAAATATAAAAATATAAAAATATAAAAATGTAAAAATATAAAAATATAAAAATATAAAAATATTAAAATATAAAAATATAAAAATATAAAAATATAAAAATATAAAAATATAAAAATATAAAAATATAAAAATATAAAAATATAAAAATATAAAAATATAAAAATATAAAAATATAAAAATATAAAAATATAAAAATATAAAAATATAAAAATATAAAAATATAAAAATATAAAAATATAAAAATATAAAAATATAAAAATATAAAAATATAAAAATATAAAAATATAAAAATATAAAAATATAAAAATATAAAAATATAAAAATATAAAAATATAAAAATATAAAAATATAAAAATATAAAAATATAAAAATATAAAAATATAAAAATATAAAAATATAAAAATATAAAAATATAAAAATATAAAAATATAAAAATATAAAAATATAAAAATATAAAAATATAAAAATATAAAAATATAAAAATATAAAAATATAAAAATATAAAAATATAAAAATATAAAAATATAAAAATATAAAAATATAAAAATATAAAAATATAAAAATATAAAAATATAAAAATATAAAAATATAAAAATATAAAAATATAAAAATATAAAAATATAAAAATATAAAAATATAAAAATATAAAAATATAAAAATATAAAAATATAAAAATATAAAAATATAAAAATATAAAAATATAAAAATATAAAAATATAAAAATATAAAAATATAAAAATATAAAAATATAAAAATATAAAAATATAAAAATATAAAAATATAAAAATATAAAAATATAAAAATATAAAAATATAAAAATATAAAAATATAAAAATATAAAAATATAAAAATATAAAAATATAAAAATATAAAAATATAAAAATTTTAAAAATATAAAAATATAAAAATATAAAAATATAAAAATATAAAAATATAAAAATATAAAAATATAAAAATATAAAAATATAAAAATATAAAAATATAAAAATATAAAATATAAATAAAAATATAAAAATATAAAAATATAAAAATATAAAAATATAAAAATATAAAAATATAAAAATATAAAAATATAAAAATATAAAAATATAAAAATATAAAAATATAAAAATATAAAAATATAAAAATATAAAAATATAAAAATATAAAAATATAAAAATATAAAAATATAAAAATATAAAAATATAAAAATATAAAAATATAAAAATATAAAAATATAAAAATATAAAAATATAAAAATATAAAAATATAAAAATATAAAAATATAAAAATATAAAAATATAAAAATATAAAAATATAAAAATATAAAAATATAAAAATATAAAAATATAAAAATATAAAAATATAAAAATATAAAATATAAATAAAAATATAAAAATATAAAAATATAAAAATATAAAAATATAAAAATATATAAATATAAAAATATAAAAATATAAAAATATAAAAATATAAAAATATAAAAATATAAAAATATAAAAATATAAAAATATAAAAATATAAAAATATGAAAATATGAAAATATAAAAATATATAAAATATAAAAATATAAAAATATAAAAACATAAAAATATAAAAATATAAAAATATAAAAATATAAAAATATAAAAATATAAAAATATAAAAATATAAAAATATAAAAATATTAAAATATAAAAATAAAAAAGTATATAACTATTTGTAACACAAAGTAATTTCTGAATTGATACGACCACAGAAATCCGCCCCTTGTGAGTCGTTGCTTGCCAATATTAGCATAATACAAATTTTCCTTAAATATGTTATGGCAGCACAAATGCCACAATATCATTCATATATATACAAATGTGAGATAAATTCGAATACATATGTGCATGTAACTATGTGTATAAGAGAGAAAGAGTGCTTGCACCATATGTGCATCAATATGTGCGACACACTTCTGCTCCACGTACACGTCGCTTGTGCCTGTATGTGTTGAAATATAAGGTTTCATTGTTAAATTCGAGGATAATATGTTGGATAAATGTTGGGTGTATTTGACATATGAACTATTATGCGCAAACATGCACTTTCTGGTTTGCCCTCCCAACATCATCATATAATTTTACTTATTTTTCACCGAATTCTAAGGAATTGCTACTGCCCTCCTTTATTGAAGAGGGCATTCTGTGAAAGTAACGCATGAAATCTTATGTGCTCACTTCTAGTGATTTAGTAACAAATCACTGCTATCACATATGACCATAAAACACTTTGAAACGTAGCTCAAGGAATAAAGTACAATTGTTCGTTAGACTGTGGTATCAAAATGGAAAAAAGAAAACAGTATAGCACCCATTCTGGGAAATCTGTGCAGCTGTTTCTCCTTTTTCAAAGAATTGGCAAATATTTTCTTTGACACAACCTTTCACCCAATATTGCTGCTGATGCTGTTGCTGATGGAAGTTCTTATGTAGTGGCTGCTTGTTAAGAGACCTCTCAGTTTCGAATATGCGTTTGATGAACCACTCACACAGCAAACCAATCAAGGAACCACGTCATCAGTTGTATTATTTTTATGGTTTGTACGGACTGCCATTTTTATCACATGTCGACGAACGCTTATGTTCGTCGTCGCTCCTTTGTGTCATGTTTTAATATTGTTTTGTTTGTTGCTGCTGCTGATGACGTAGCCTTCAAACTGATGCTGTCCCATCCGTTTGGTGTTTTGGCATTGGCGTTCTTGTATACCATTCGAGAGTCCTTTATTGTCACTGTGTGCGCGGGCACAAGAATATCTGGTGGCGTGCGAACGAACATCCATTACATTTTCGATGTTATCAGCCATGTTATTTATTTCGTTCCATATCGTTGCACTCACGTTCCTGTTGTATTCAACAGTTAATATTATTTTATATCTTGTTCCTCCCACTCTTCTACTTGTGTATTATAGGAAAGAACGAACTCTTATAGACTATTGCCTTGTGTGACATTGTATGTCACTTAAGAGCTTTTAAGAGTTGCTTTAAGGTCCTTTTATGGGCAAACAAACATATGTGTGTAAGTGGGCGAGAGTCACAGCAGTGTTAACACACTCACAAGAGGTCCTTAGCAGTTTCAATACATGGGAGTAGTATACTTAAAGGATTCCAAAATTTCAAAGAAATGCAGTCGAGCATAAAGTGTTATACGGAAGTCAAAGTAAGAATTGTATTAAAAAGTAACAAAATGGATACTAATTAGAATCATTAAATTTATTACAGGAAAAGAAGTTAGACGAACAAAGGAACAAGCAGCAATTATTAAAAAGCAAGGGGCTGAACTATAATGTATAAAGAAGATACTTGAAATTTTCGGTAATTGGATAGTCGTATGTATGTTTCAAAGGTGAAGGACCCACAGTTTGAAAATAGATAAAATAATTATTTTACGGTTAGGTTAAAGCATTGGCCATTAAGAAAAATTGCCATGGAAGGTCATACTGTTGCCCTCAAAAAATCTTACAGTTTTTAACTATAATTTAGAAGAAATTTGAAACTCTTTTAGGGAATCTAATGATTTAGGTCCGGTTTTCATGGTCTTATAAAATTTTTATATTTAATGGTATTTTATGGTAAAATACATATCAAACTGTATGAGAGTTAATGAAAAAAATCGGTATACTTAAATATTTAAAAAAAGGGAACAAGGAACAGTGGTACTACCATCTACTGGACAAAACGGCTAAAACAATAATCGCCAGAAATTTGGGTGGATATGCATCCTACAGAGTTGCCTAGATATACTAAGGGACATTTCGAAACTTTTACTTCTAGAAGTAAAGAAGTACGACAGAAAAGGACATACGTAATACAATCGCAAATAGGTTATTTGAAATTTGTACTTTTATTGCAACAAGGCAAGTTGTTGAGCGATACGAAGGAATTTTTCCAAAATGTATACTTTTCGGGATAAAAAGGGACGGAAGTTGCACCATCGCCAATACCAAACGATTAAATCTAGAATCTAAAATCATTGGGATTTTATGGTGTAGTTGTGTGATATGAATGAATTTTTCGGTTAATATATTTTTGGGGTTAAAGAGGGACAAATATGCCACCATCGCCCAGAAAAAACTTATAAAGCAACAACCACAAATATTTTTGGTGAACAATTCAACTTATATATAAGGTAGTAGTGGGAGACTAATACGAATAAAAAGAGACAATGGCGGTACCATTGTCTACCTTAAACGACAGAAATTTCTCATGGAGTTGTTGTGTGCCACAAAAGAATTTCTGGATATTTTGCCACTCAGGGATAAAAAAAGGCAAAAGAGGTACCACCAGCCTGAGCGTGTAGATGTACGATACGATGTGATTTTTCAGCATTAGTATATTTAGGGTTACTAACAAATTAACGCCGTACCCTCACCCGTAATATACAGATATTGCTACAGTTACTGGAATACGGGGTAGTTTCTCTATACTAAAGTAGTTCAGGAAAAAAAAAATTAGCCAGCAAAAGTGATAAAATTCGTATAGTGTTAGTAGCAATGCGAGCCGAGACAACTACTGTTTTTATATTTTTATATTTTTATATTTTTATATTTTTATATTTTTATATTTTTGTATTTTTATATTTTTATATTTTTATATTTTTATATTTTTATATTTTTATATTTTTATATTTTCATATTTTTATATTTTTATATTTTTATAATTTTATATTTTTATATTTTTATATTTTTATCTTTCTATATTTTTATATTTTAATATTTTAATATTTTTATATTTTTATATTTTTTTATTTTTATATTTTTATATTTTTATATTTTTATATTTTTATATTTTAATATTTTAATATTTTAATATTTTTATATTTTTATATTTTTATATTTTTATATTTTTATATTTTTATATTTTTATATTTTATATTTTTATATTTTTATATTTTTATATTTTTATATTTTTATATTTTTATATTTTTATATTTTTATATTTTTATATTTTTATATTTTTATATTTTTATATTTTTATATTTTTATATTTTTATATTTTTATATTTTTATATTTTTATATTTTTATATTTTTATATTTTTATATTTTTATATTTTTATATTTTTATATTTTTATATTTTTATATTTTTATATTTTTATATTTTTATATTTTTATATTTTTATATTTTTATATTTTTATATTTTTATATTTTTATATTTTTATATTTTTATATTTTTATATTTTTATATTTTTATATTTTTATATTTTTATATTTTTATATTTTTATATTTTTATATTTTTATATTTTTATATTTTTATATTTTTATATTTTTATATTTTTATATTTTTATATTTTTATATTTTTATATTTTTATATTTTTATATTTTTATATTTTTATATTTTTATAGTTTTATAGTTTTATGTTTTTATATTTTTAATATTTTTGTTTTTAATTTTCTTTTATTTTTAATTTTATATGAAATTTAATTTATATATAAACGTTTGGTTATCTTCAGTCTCTTCTGTCAAAGGTGTCATAGTTACGTGACTATGCAATATTGTAACAGCATCTTTGGCAATAACACTTTCTCATAATTATCACTTTAGTCTTCATCATTACAGGATCTGAGATATTTGGCCTGGCAGCTTTGAAGAGCTTCCAAAATTCAATTGAATTTAGAATTATTGAACATGTCATGTATTGGGTGTGCTCTATCCTAAATTTGAGCCACTAATGTTGCTTTCGAACATCAGCGAAAAAAATAGCTTCGAAAAGCTGAACTATCACGAGAACGTGTTATAAACCCTCTTATGTACAATAGCATTCGCTAAGCAATACTTCTGTCACAGGAACACAAAGTCACATATGTTTGATTCGTGCTGGTAATAGGGCTCTTCTCCTACTGCCAACGAAAACTCGTGTAACTGCAATATTCAGCTGCAATAGTCCAGCAACCATTGGCCTTTAAGGTGCCACTCAAAATTCAGTTTTCGTAGTTTTTTCGTGGTAGCAATCGCAGGACTAAGAGTCCTTAACTACTCCGAAAACCGAGTATACGACATGCTATAGCATTCTCCTTTTGCAAACACGACTGCACTTAGGACAACGAATACTTCTTTGTGCCTGAAACAAAGTTAAAGTACGACGAGTATGATGTTCAAGAGCAGTGTTTTTGGTATTTAGACGAAAATCTATGGGAAGTAGAAGTTTGGCAGTGTGTACAGCACTTTGTAGGATGTTAAACCATATCCAGTGCAATATTGCACTTTAGAATTTCTGGGCAAATTTTCAATTTCCGTTTTAATTGTTAAGATTGGAGAAAAGCATAGCCCCAAAGCATAATGTCAGAAGTGAAGTGCTTGGGCAAATGTTAGAATGGTGTTGGTGATGTTAAAGAATTTGCAGTTTCAAATCGTTAAGTAAGAAGTTTTAAGCATTTAAGCAACACTTGTTGTTATATATTAAGGTATTGTTGCAGCATATTAGAAGGAGAAATGCACTGTGGGTAAATATTTTTTATGTATAAATTTTTTTTAAGGCAGGAAAGTTAAGCTCTATTATATAAATCTGAACACTAAATACCAGTTACTGAAATATTAGTAAAAAGTTTCTTATATTTATTTTTTCCTTTCCACTGTGCAACATGTTAGCGACAACGGATACTTGATCATGATTCAACGTACTGTTCTTTGTCAGCAAATCTCTTTTTGACCATTAACTAAAGGCAATAGGGTTAAAACTGGCAATTGACAGCCTCCCCCACCTCCTCTTCTACATCATCAGTAGCAGCAGTGCAATCAGTTACAACGTGATACAACTTTGACAGTTGTTGTTGTCAGATAAAATATAATTTGTAGTTGTTGTTCTTTTATTGTCCTGCTTCTTGTTGTGCAGTAATTTTCGCCAAACTATGTTGCCGTAATAAAGCAAGAATTTTAGTCTAAATTTTGTATTCAGTCATGTCTTTGCTTTTTGTATGCATCGTGTTCCCTCCTCCCTACTTGGCTTTGGCTCTCAATAATTTGGAACTGTGTCTGGAATTTGATAATAAACAAAATATTTGCTGGGCAAATAACTAGGAAATTTCGTTACAATTAAAACTTTATGCTATTGACAAGGCTAGAGAATGTTAGAGAAGGAAGATACATGAAAAGGGGGTGTGGAAATAAGGTAGTGGAGAGTAGGAGAGTAGGGGTTTTTATAAGGGTGTTGTAGACAGAGCATGTAAAGCAGTGCAGGGGATAAAGGGGGAAGCTTTTGAGATCCATGAAATCTAATACGATTGTTAAAAATTTATGGACAAAAATTTGGTGTAATTTGAACACAATGGAAGTACCGAGAAAATGGAAGTCAAAATCGCAAATCAATAATTATGTTCAAACTTACAATATGAAATTACACTATGCAGCTAAATTAAAACAAAATTCGACATTAGTAGCCATGTCAGTAGTCATGATAACAGGGCCAGTAAGAACTACTCCAACTAAGGCACTGTTTAAGATCCTGACCTGGTTACACCCAGAAGTTGAAGAGAGTAAGATATCAGTGAACATCGCAATACCTTAAGACGCCTCAAGAGGAGGGATGCCCGGTGCAATGGCCATTTAAAAATTCTGCACTAAACCAATGTGTACCAGTATCTGTTTTCGATCTGGTTTTTATGAGGAACATCCCGGATAGGTCCTTCTATGATGGTAATGATAAATTTAACGAACGGATTGTATTTAAAAGAAAAAGCGAGCTGTGGGATCTTTTCGGGGGAGTTGCATTTGAAACTGTCGATCAGGCTACCTGATCTCTGTAGCATAGTTCAGGTCGAAATAGCGGACATTAGAATAGCCGTAGAGGAAATTCAGTATCGTGGGTTATTGCGCGGCAATTTTCATCTACTTACTGATAGTAAAGCCGTTATCGGATCTTAGAGAACGTATACACCAGTTCGAGAAAAGTACAAGAATACCGGTCGTTTCTGGAGGAGATAGTGAGACATTTGACGGTAAGCCTTACATTGGTTCCAGGACACGGGGACATATATGGTAACCAAAGAATCAATGCACTAGCAAGGGTCGCCCCTATTTTGATTTCGGGGGAAGTTTACGGTCACATTGGTGTTGCTCTCACAATCATATTGCGATGAAACTGAACCTCATTGCTAAGGAAAGCTGGGTGCCGAATCCACTTGCACAGCGACCAAGCAGATTTGGTCTACCATGGATATACAGAGGACCCGATTTGCGCTTATCCTGTTTAGAGTCCATCTAAGACGTTGAAACTTCCGTACAACGATTAACGTAGAAGCTGCAATGATGAGAAACAAGAGGAAATTACAGAGCATCTTCTGTATCACCTGTCCTGCTTACAGACAATTCCTTGCTATCATTAGAAGATTCGTGGAACATCCTTGTTTATCAGAGCAACGAAAAGGCTTGAGAGTGACGCTGACCGAATAGAATAGGAACAATTCGTGCGTGAATTTAAAATGATATCCCAACGGGACCTACACTAGGACCCAAGTGAGCTATGCTATGGGCGGCTACCAAGTTAACCTAACCTAAACTGCCAAATTAACCTAACCTACTCCAGATGCACGGGACCGGTTGTGACATAGTTGTTAGAACACGCGACTACCATGCGAGAGATCCGTGGTTCGATTCCCGGCTCTGGTCATCTTCATTTTTCTATCATTGCCGGCCTCCACGCTGTTGTCGACAGCAACTTTGCAGTATAAGTTTCGAGATAATTGGCATGTCTAGTAAAAGCTTCTTAAACAGTGACGTTCGCATTCGTCGATAAACAAGTAGGTGCCGTTTGTTGTGAATCTAAAATAGAAAGCGTGTTAATTCACCACAACGGGAGAAGCATCACATACCTCATTCATGAGGTGTAAAAGAGAAATTAAGTAAGTAATCTAGATGCACAGTATGGAAGCCCATGCGGAACACAAAGACAATAACATATTACTTTGGCTACATGTTAATATTTCAATTAATGTGGCGCCATCCGGTGATCATTGTAGTGACTCTATTTGCTGTATCATATAAACCTAGACATATATGTTAGCAGTGAATTACCAAAAGTATATCTTATTCTTACGACTGGCACGAGAGCTTAGGTGAAACACACAGACGGTCTGCAATTTTGCATTACTCATAAAATATCAAATACTAAGCTTGAATTGTGTATATAAGCTGAGAATATTTTTATGAATTTTTTAAACCCCAAAGAGAAGCATTTATTCGATCATGCCCATCTCAGAACTTAAGCTTCACTTAGAGGATGGAAGCTTGTAGGGCAAATTTCGATAGACTCAGAATTCAATGCTGATCATTTAAATATATAAAAAGTGGACCAAGTACAAGTTTTTTTTTAAATCATAGATTCTTTTGCAACAGACAGTCATTTTCCGATCAAAATCTTGACAGAAATTCAGTATCATACCTCCCCAAACCGAAATGACTTCCTTTACGCTCGAAGAGACGTTAGGAAATATTGAAAACTGATTTTCAATGTGAGTGCTGTGCGCCTGCTGGACGATAGTTTGTAGAAAAAGTGTAAGAGACTGGCATGTTAGTGGACAACACTCATGGCCCCTGTCGTCTTAGAGCAGTTTTTGAATTAAACGACGATTTTGGACGAAAAATCACAAATAAAATTGCCGCATCTGGGGCTCGGAAAATCCGCATGTTATTACCGAGAGAGGGAGAGAGAGAGTAACAGTTTGGTACGGATTGTGGAATGGTGGCATCATTGAACCATTTAACTTCGAAAAAGAGGCTGGGAACAACGTTTAGGTCAACAGTGGGCGTTACAGAGCCATGTTAACCGTCTTTTTATACCCTCACCCTACGGGTAGGAGGGTATATATTATTTGATACGACCCAAAGGTGGTTTGTAGGTTTCTTTGAATCAAATTCGATTTATGACTTTATAAGTCGTTTGAGCCATGGCCCTCTGTCTGTCCTGCTGGTACGCACGATAACTTTCGAAAGACGCAACCAAATGTTTTGAAATTTTGCACGAGTCAATATTTCCCCAAAACTACTTACGGTATTGCAAATAGGCTACATGGCCCACTTTAGAGATAAAATAGTAATATCAATACACCCAACCTGAATTAATGTCCGATAGGTGGCGCCTGCTAAATCTATAGGAATAGTCCAAGATTTAACAAATTGTTTACAATCCAATTATCAGCTTAATTTAAATGTCTAAAAATGTTATTTAATTAAACTTCCATATGTCAGTAAGTTGGTTAATAACTGTAACGCGTTGCAACTGATAATCTTGAAAATCTGGCAATATATTTGTTAGGTAACTAAAATACTTTTAAGTATCTTACGCTAATAGTACTGACATGTTCCATTTCAAATTTTATTTATAGTCAAAGCATCAACTAAGGTAATTAAATATCTTCTTATGTATATCTTTCATTCGGCTTTAAACTTCAATTGGTTGTCTTTACTACATGCTTTAATTAAAAATCCTTTTATCACTTTCAAAGCAAATAACATTACAGCTTCTCAAAAATGGTTTCCCAAATTGTGCAAATTCATACCATTGCCGCAAAGATACATCACACATTTTGTAACCCTCATAATAATTTTCAAATTGACATTATCGATATGCTTTAAATTGCAATCGTGTTGCAATTACACTTTAATACCAAGGGCAAAAAATATTTCTTCACAAAAAAATGCGTTTAAAATTCCTTGAAACATTATTGCGCACACACACACACACACATAATATCACCGGCATGCAACCTTGGTAACATTGGCACTGGTGCATCGCACACAGTGATTAACACAACTGATGCTCTGATGGCATCACAAACTGCAAACGGGCAAGTGGTAGTTAAAGTTTCATGCGATACCAAAATCTACATCTAGAGTCAACAAAGCAAAGCAAGGCACGGCAAAAAAAAACAAGAACAAGAACAAAATCATGAAGTGAGGAGACAGCCGCAGCTCAACCAACCTGCAACCACAAGTCTAATATTTACAAAGCAATTATCATTTATGATTTACCACAAATGATGACAGTGTAGTCTATACAGAGATGGACGTACAGATAGACTGATAGATAGACAGAGCAGACAGTCAGGCGGTCGCTCGGTTGGTCGGTCGGCTGCGCCATCAATGTATTGCATGGTTAGATACATGCACTTCATAAGCATGAGCCATAGCATCGACAACCAACAGCATTTTAATGTTTTAATGCCAAAATATGCATAAATGCATAGAAAAGTACATAAGCTGAGGGAGGGGGACGGCTGGCAGGTACGCAACATGGCAGTTGTTAAATGGTTGATAAGTAAACAGATAACTCAAAAGGGTAGGTGAAAGAAATATTTGAATTTTTCTATGGTTTATATATCATAAACCTAAATAAAAGTACAATTATTTGATAGAAGATTTGTTGAAACATAATAGAAATTAATTTGACTCAATAACATCTTTTTTTCAAGTTTTACTGTTGCAAAGAAATCTTTATCTTAATACTTTTTAAGTCATTTTTTTAACAAAAGCAATTTATAATAATTATGTGGCAAAAATTTATCAATATGGCATATACGGTGTATTGAACTTGTACGCCACTCATAGTTACATAACATAACTAATTATATGTTTTAAACCTTCTAATATGTACTGACAAACGGCAGCTTAAAAATATTTCCTATTAGGTGGACAGTATAGAAGCCTATGTGAAACACACAGACAGCCACATATTAATAATAATAAATATGAATATCTTAATTACTCCAGCGCCATCCATCGGTCGTTGTTAGTACTTATTGTAGTACATAAACCATGGCGCATATGTTAGCAAATAGATTCCAGAAACCTATCGTAATCGAAAAAAAGATCGAAGAGGTTATGCAAAACACACAGACAGCCTACATTAATTTTTGTATAAAATGTGTGTTGAGGAAAATTAATTCAACTTGATTTTTTTTAATCAATGAAATATATAATGTAGAATAACCACTCAGTAGTCAATGAACAGTAAAACTTAATTTCTAATATTAAGATGCAAAAATTATTCATCAACGAATAAAAAGTCTATTTAACTTGCGCAACACTCATAGTCAATTGTGTTGCTAATTATATGCTCTTAACCTTTGTGTATGTGCTTTCTTATATCAACCAAAATATATATGCAATTAGATTAATGGTACAAAAGTACATGCAGAACACACAGACTGTAACATATGCACAATAAATAATGCCAATATCTAAATTACTCTGGCGTCATCGGTGGGTTGTTAATGGTATTCCATTTGCTATGATACATAAACCTTCGATTGTATGTTAACAACAAGTTATCAAAATCTTATTTAAATCCAGTGACTGGTATACGAGCTTATGAGGAGCACACAGACAATCTATATAAATTTCTGTGCAAAAGTATTTTAAGTAAAATAAGAACAACTTTTTTTTTAAATATCGAAATATGTAAGTTCTATAACAAGGCTCACGTTTTTATATAAATGAAATGTGGTGATTTGTATATGTTAATAAACGACGTTTTCCCTTTTCAGACAACAATTATATGGTTAACAATGTAGAGTCCAGTTGATTCTTTTAAATAAAACCCTTTATTGGTAGTCTAAGTGTCCTTTCTCATGTAAAAAAAAACGTAATTTCCCTTTACACCCCATGAATGAGGTATGGGATGCTGCTCGTGTTGTTGTGAATTAACTAGCTTTCTATTTTTAGATTCACAACAAACGGCACCTACTTGTTTATCGACGAATGCGAACGTCACAGTTAGAGAAGCTTGTGCTAGATATGCCTATTTACTTGACACTTATACTGCGAAGTTTCTGTCAACAACATTCGAGGGGAGCCGACAATGAAAGAAAATTTATCTCTTAAGATGACTGGAGCCAGGAGATGAACCTGCGATCTCCCGCATGGTAGTCGCCTGTTCTAACCACTATGCCACGGCCGGTCCCAATCCAAACCATGGTTTTAATGATTAAATTTAATGTTAAATTTTTGTTGTAATTTGGAATACTGAAAACACAGCTACATAATTTAATGCTGTACAAATACTCTTACACCTACCAAAATTAGTAGTCATTATTATCCTTGACGATCAAGGCCCATATGAGGATTAATGGGAGAACATTAACAAAAACTTGACGATTTCTTACAAAAATAGCTAAGAGTAACATGTTTATGACTAGAGCCGGGTATTGAACCACGGATCTCCCGCATGGTAGTCGCGTGTTCTAACCACTATGCCACGGGCGGCCCTTATGTAGTCTATATCTATTCAAGATAAACCGAGCAAGTAAGATTTTAATATTTTAAAACATTTCGAAGTTGAAGGAGAACCTTGTAAAACAAACTTTTTAACTGACACAACGCCACCTATCGTACACGAATTGTACTTTTAAGGTGAAATTCGAGATCGGTGCCTCATTCTTATAATTTATTTTAAGCCTTTTATTAAGGTATTCCCACAGCAATCCTTTGCCTTCGTAGAAGCTATACCAGATAGGTAAAAAATACCCTACCTTAGTTTCATTGAAATCGCTGGAAAGCCTATGAGTTTAAATCTAACATACAGACACACATTTATATGTACAATGTATAAATATACAGATAATTTTGAACTGACTAACCGCCATCTATCGTCCATCTATCGTTGTATGAACAAAGAAAACTTTGATAGAGCTTATTTGTTACCACATTAAATAAGTTGGTCTCAAGGCTTTCGTTAAGGTATTGTCACAGAAGTACTTTGCCTATATAGAAAATATACAAACTTTACCACATATGTTAAACGTAACCCACCTTAGTTTCATTGAAATCGTTTGATAAGTCTACAAGTTTAAAGCCAACACACAGACACACTTGTATAATGACATATTGTAAATCTACTTATACTATACATCTTTACTTTTTGCTAACACTGTATTTAAGTGCATCGTTTACTCCACTCGTAAGTAATTTAGTAAAGTGTACTATTACAAAAAATTTACACCTTCAAGTTTTTTTTTTTAGCTGTTGCTATTATTACTGCTGTTGCTGTTGTGCAGCCGCTTCTGATGTTGTTGACATGTAACTCGTACTTGTATTTATGCTAGAAAAGCATCTGGTTTGTATTTCATGCGAATTATCAAGATACCAGTTAGTCTGCCAGTCGTCCGTCAGTTCAGTCAGCCAGTGAGGCAGTTAGTACTGCATGAATATCATTAGAACACCATGCTGACTCTGTACTATGTGTATGATGAGATATATACATACATACATACGTACATATAGATGCAATGGTTGAAATGTGAAGCGTTAGAAGAGTTGTACTCTCGAATATGTCGACTGGTTCAGATATCAGACTGCAGGTATTTTCATTACCCAACTCATGCAGAGAGAAAATTGAAAAACAAAAAAAAATATGATGAAATTCATGAAATGAAGATGAACAGGAGAGGCAATACAGACTGGTAAAGGCACGCTATAATAA
Organism: Muscina levida; assembly: GCA_964034835.1. Classification (NCBI taxonomy): domain Eukaryota; kingdom Metazoa; phylum Arthropoda; class Insecta; order Diptera; family Muscidae; genus Muscina; species Muscina levida. The sequence continues at coordinate 131,926,449 of OZ035883.1, read as the reverse complement.
CAGTTACAATGGCGGTGGTTATAAGTAAAATTGCTGAAAAATTGTATATGTAAGGTTCTAGATAACCTCTGTGGAAACCCAAAGTCCGCAGACAAAAACAATAAGTAGAACCTGGATTGAAAAGCTAAACATATAAAAAAATTGTATCGCTGCGAAAATTATAATTTTCCTGTAATAGATTACATTGTATGAATTCTAAGTGATTCATGAGTCATCTTCCTGAAGTACTTATATAAAGTTGTTCCATTTCAGACATGTAAAGTTAAAAGAGTCCAACAAATAAAACTTGTAATTGACTAAAGGTAATATAAAGGGTTATTTAGATGTCTTGTGCTTCACATGATGAATATTGATAGAAAAACTATTTGGGTATACACAAAAACCATTGCTGCTAAGTAATTAACAAGTTGGCAAAGTTAAGCATCTATCGGATAAAATGTATAAAAGTTAATAGAAAACACACAGACATACAAATTTTCAGCCGAGCTTTAAGCTTCCTTAGGTATAAAACAGTAATTTTCAAATATAGTTCTTAGACTATCACATTCTCTTGTAACTTCCTTTAAACTCTTTTAAATCTTAGCATATATCGCCAAGGTCATATGTTTAATGGTCCTTTTTAACATACAGTAGGGTATATCTAACATAAATGTAACCAAATAATCGGCAACAGCAATTTGTGTGTTAAACAAACCAAATATGAACGAACGAACGAACGGACGAATGAACCAACGAGCAAGCGAACCAGTTTGAGATTGCAACTTTATATAGTATCGGAGCAGCATATGATGATGTTTAGATGTTACAAATATATGCGACATACAGACATATATAGGTATGTGTGTTTGTATGTCAATGTGTCTGTAATTGCAGTCAGTGTCGTAATGCCAGAAAAAACGGGGTTGAGGTTGGGTGTTACTACGATACCAATAAAACCCAAAATATCATCAACAACAACAACAACAACAGCACTTACAGCAGCTTTAGCATCAATAGCAGCAACAGCAACAACAACTGCTGTGATATCAACACTGACATTATCGTCAGGTTTTTAGTTTGCAGCACCAGTAGCATAGTCGTTGCCGTCATCATCATCATCGCCATCGCCATCATCTTCTTCATCTTCATTGCCATCAATGTCAATTGTTGTTAACATCAGACAAAATGGACAGACACGCACACTCATACAGACACACACACTCACATGTAATCAAACATACATATTACGTATTTAGCCATCTCTCTGGCGCGGTGTAACCCCAACAATTTGAACAGCCATTCAATCAAACAACCAACCGAACCCATTCAACTTAAGCATTTAGTCAGTCACAGTTCTAGCGATTGTTGCAAGCATCAATAACTAGAACTAGACATGATGGGTTATGGTGTGCATTGCATACAACCCAGCGGAGGGCGTTGCGAGGTATTGTAGAGGACGAAGCATAACAACAATAGCAGTGGTGGCGTCGTCAGCGGCTCATGTGGTGTTTCATGCCATAAAGCGCATCCATAACACACGACGACTAAACCAAACCATAACATCTATCTCAGCTAAAAATCAAATTTACACGTCTGTCCTTCTGTGTTATGCAGTTGAGCACGCGATGCACTGTGGGCAGTAGGCCGGTGTGAAGTCGTGGAAGTTGTGGCAAAGATAGCAGATGTTAGAGGAGGGAAAAAAGTGAAATCATATCAAAAATTCCATCAGCAAAATTGTATGTCAGTGTATATTACGAGATAATGCGCGGTTGAAAAGATCACACCTATCACTTAATGAAGGTAATATTACGGCTGTAGCGGAGATTATGGCTGAAGTATCGTCGCATTGTGAAAGAATTAAAGCCGTCTCACTTTGATTTTAGTCCATGGAATGTACAACAGCACAATGAAGATTCAGATTTGAAAGAAAGAAAAAAGTCAGAGATTTACTCTGAATCCTTCGGATCATAATGCATTTTCCAATGAATGCTTATGTAAAATAAAAAACAGACTTACAACTGTTAAACCTTTACCACAAAAATCTGGTGGTATGATTAATATTAATACCTTCAGCAGATATACGTATGATGAGTGGATATTAATCATACGTATTTTTGCAATCCCATCAATATTATAAGTGTAAATGTCCGTCAGAATATGCAGACCAAATTTTAATTTTGGATGCAATGGGCGGAGTGGGTGTGGCAAAACTTTTTTTTAGAGCTAGAGACATAAAATTTGATACCCATATAGTACTCGGCAACACGAATATGAATATGCTGACGAAATTATAATTTTGGACCAGTGGGCGGAGTGGGTGTGGCAAAACCTTTTTTTAGAGCTAGACAGATAAAATTTGATACCTAGATAGTACTCGACAACACGAATATGAATATGCTGACGAATTTTTAATTTTGGACCAGTGGGCGGTGGGTGGGTGTGGAAAAACTTTTTTTTTAGAGCTAGAGAGATAAAATTTGATACCTAGATAGTACTTAACAACACGAATATGAATATGCTGACGAAATTGTAATTTTGCACCAGTGGGCGGAGTCGGTGTGGCAAAACTTTTTTTTAGAGCTAGAGAGATAAAATTTGATACCCAGATAGTACTCGACAACACGAATAACACGATTAGGTGTGGCAAAACTTTTTTTTAGAGCTAGAGAGATAAAATTTGATACCCAGAAAGTACTTGACAACACGAACATGAATATGACGACGATTTTTCACTCAATGGCAAACAATTTTTTAGAGCTAAAGACATACAATTTTATACCCAGATAGTACTCGACCCTGTAGGCATAGTTTTGGACCCTGTAGGCATATTGGTTATGGCAAAACTTTTTTTAGAGCTATGATATATACAATATGATATGTTATAAATATCCAGTCAAAATTTTAATTTTCGATGAATGGGCGGATTTAACGTAGCCAATTGTTATTTAGCGCTAAAGGAACATTTTCTGACCAAATTTTTATTTTTAATCAGTGGGTGGAGGGCGTGGCAAAACTGCATTTTAGCCCTAAAAAGGTAACATTTGATACACATATATTACTTGGCACTGCAATTAAAATTTTGCGGAGGAAATTTTTTTTATTTTAACTTTCGAGAGATGCAACACAATAAATAGATAATAATATGCGCAACAATTACAAATATTCAAACAGTGGGCGGAGGGGGCAGATAGTATTGGGCACAACAATTCGAATATTACAGACGACAATTTTAATATTTTAATCCTAGAGACATGAAATTTGGTGTACAGACAGTACTCGATCAGCGGGCGGATGGTCATAGTGGGATTTAACAATCGACACAATCAAACCTTGTTGATTGAACTGGTTTGGGAGTTACTTGGGATAACGAATTGTTTACCGAGGGCATTGTTTACATATTATTCTCGAGTTAAGAAAACGTTGCCAAAGTATATTCGAAAGTGGCATATGCACAGCTTTTATAACTGTGAACCAATTTTATTTGATATTTGTGTATTATATTTAGTTAATTTTGTAATATTAGTCAATTGTGCAATAGCGAAACATTGCCGGGTTCACTAGTAGGTTATAATGTTAATCATACTGGCTTTATGAGAGCTCATTTCAAAGAGCACCTAATATCGCGTTTCAGATCTGTCAACTGGCTTAGATCCCGAATGTTATGATATAACAACCCAAATTTGTTTTTGGGGTAGTAAAGTCAACAACCTTCATCGATACGCCAGCTACGATTGAAGAGTTGGAAGTCAACATCTCGCAATTGTATCGAAATTTAGACATTCCGTATAAAAAATTAATTTTCTTAAGAAAGTAAATGATGGTAATTTCGACATGTAATTATGGCATATTTGAAGTATTTTTTAGTCAAAATAAAAGTTTTACATGAATCACCCGTCTCCATCAAATTCTGGTGTTAAGATCGATGAATGTTTTATTATTATTGTACGTCAAGGGTCGATAGCAGTCTTGATTATTGTATGTGTCCAGAACATCTGTAAAATGCATCCTTGATAAAGATTTTCTTATATCCTTACAAAGATTTATTTATATCCATATATGGTGACAGGCTACAATTTGATAACGAAATGCTAGAAATTTCACTATTTTATTTAGAGGACGCTTACTTCCTTCTAAATGGGAATATTACGCGTTGAATAATAACACTATGACACAATTTGAGGGTCATTGTCTCGAGGTGAACCAAACCAATTTCAAACGATAGCATTTGACCTCAGTAGGAAAACCCTAAACTCTATTTTTCTCCACTACGTCACAAAATTTTTTTACAGTGGTTTGAAGTTTGAATTTTTTGGTCAAAAGTCGATTCAAAGAATATGAAAAATCATCTATAAAAGTACATTTGGGGTATTTCATGTCTAAAATATTCAGGGGAATATTTCCTCGGAACATTTTAACCCCCTAGCTGCCACCCGTGTGGACATTTTTGACCCAATTTTGAAAAACTGTTTATATGTCAACTTTGGAGGGAGGTCAAGGCTTAGAATCTTCGATAAAAATATTTTCCGGAAAATTTCACTAAGTCACCGAAAACAAATAACCTCTACGAGTCAAAGTTTATAAAATAAAATCAATATTAAATGTTAAAAATACTACTTTTGAGCAAAGAGTGCAACAAGCTTTTTCGGGAGTGAACCAAACTAACCTCAGTGACCAAACCCTAAACTTAATTTTGTTCCACTACTTCAGTGGTTTTTTTTACAGTGGTTTCAAGTTTGATATATTTTGGTAAAAAGTCGAATCAACGAATTTGAATAATCATGTGTAAATATACGTTTGGGATAGTTCATGTCTTCGGAGACAAACATAAAAATTTTCTGGGGAATATTTCATCAGAACATTTGAACCCTCTAGCTCCCACCCGTATGGGACATCTTAGGAAGAATTTTAAAAAACAGCTTAAAAGTCAAATTTCTTAAAATGTTCAGCATGGGTGGCAGATAGAGGGTTAAAATGTTCCGAGGAAATATTCCCTGGAAAGTTTTAATGTAGGTCTCTGAAGACATGAACTAACCCAAATCTATTTTTACACATGATTTTTCATTTTCTTTTATTTAACTTAAACCAAAAAATGCAATCTTTAAACCACTGTAAAAAAAAATTGTAACGTAGTGGAGCAAAATGGAGTTTAGGGTTTTGTTACTGAGGCTAAAATCTATTGTTTGATATTGGTTTGGGTCACTGCCGAAAAAGTGTGTTGCACTGTGTAATCAACGATCGTGGTTTCAATAGGATGAGGCAACAAGTCACTTCATCCGAATATGTTGACATTAACTCGCAGCCTAGACATAAACCCAATGAAATTGTTTTCTTGGGATTAAAGGAATTTTCTGGCAACAAAATTGACGTTACCGAAAACGCCTACGTTCCTATAAGTATCGAAAAGGTATGCTCTGCCATGTTAATGACAAATTGGAATTTTGTTTTAGAAAAAAATTCAAAAAGTTAAAATTTACATAAGAAGATTTGTAATGTGTTCATCTGGAATAATAAGCAACAATTTTAAAAGAGGCCAGGGACCCAAAGTTATTAAAGCCGGTACGAAAGTTTCAGTCGGGCAACCTGACTTACATATACCCTCACCCTCAGTAAACCATAAAATTTTCGATTATACTGATATTATTACTTGATTTTTAACGTTGGCGGAGTGGTACATTTTTATGGAAGGTATCAGAAGGGGCGTGGCTAGTCTTTCAATTTTTTCCTATAAAACTTTGTCCTGTTATAGCTTAACAAAATACAAAATTTGAGCACGTTCGTGGAGAGTGTTGTGATATTATAACTCCATCTCCAAAGTGGGCGGAGTGGTACACTTTTATGGGAGGTACCAGATGGGGCGTGGCTAGACTTCCACTTTTTCTTTCAAAAACTGTATCCTGCTATAGCTTTACTAAATAAAGAATTTGGGTACGATCACGTTGGATTTATTGATATTATTACTCCATCTCTATAGTGGGCGGAAAGGTACATTTGTATGGGACGTACCAGAAGGGGCGTGGCTAGACTTCCACTTCTTTCCAAAACTTTATCCAGTTTTAGCTTTACTAAGTACAGAATTTGGGTTCGATCCCGTTGGGTGTATTGATATTATTACTCCATCTCTATAGTGGGCGGAAAGGTACATTTGTATGGGACTTACCAGAAGGGGCGTGGATAGACTTCCAATATTTTTTCCAAAACTTTATTCTGTTTTAGCTTTACTAAGTACAGAATTTGGGTTCGATCCCGTTTGGGTGTATTGAAATTATTACTCGATTTCTAAAGTGGGCCGAATGATGTATTTGTATGGAAGGTACCAGAAGGGGCGGGGCCATGTAACTGTTTCATGTTTCAATACCGTAAGTAGTTTTGGGGAAATATTAACTGGTACAAAATTTCACAACATTAGGTTGCATCTTTAGAAAGTTATCGTGTGCACCAGCCGGTCAGCCAGACAGACAGACATGGCTCCAACGGCTTAAAATGTCACGAATCGAATTTGGTTCAAAGAAACATAGGGTCTAAAGTGACTCTTCCTATGTGTTACACTTTTGGGTCGTATCAAATGATATACATATACCCTCATCCCTAAGGCCGATGGTATAAAAAAGTATCCTATTTGTTAATGACCATGATTTAAGGATATGCACCTGGAATGTTAGAACACTGTATAGACCAGGTGCCTCTATCCAACTGGCGGAAGTCCTCGAAGAATACAAGGCTGACATAACCGCTTTACAGGAAATCCGGTGGACGGGACACGGGTGCTCGCGCATGAAGACGTGCGACATCTACTATAGTGGCCATGCGGACAAGCACGAGTTTGGATGTGGATTTGTGGTTGGCAAGAGACTGCGACACCTAGGTTCAACCCGGTGTGTGAACGTATAGCCACCATAAGAGTCAAAACAAAGTTTTTCCACATAACACTTATATGTGCCCATGCTCCGACAGAAGAGAAAAGCGATGAGGACAAAGACGAGTTCTACGAGAGCCTAGAAAATGTATATGACCGTAGCCCGAGCCATGACATTAAAATTGTACTAGGCGATTTTAATGCTAAAATAGGCAGGGAAACCGCATTTGAGCCTACCATCGGAAAATTCAGTCTGCACACCGAAACGTCGAACAATGGCATCAGACTGATTGATTTCTCTGCGGCAAGAAATATGGTAGTTAGCAGCACTAGATTTGACCATAAAAATATTCATAAGGCAACATGGTTATCTCCAGATCAATTGACGAGGAATCAGATAGATCACGTGGTAGTCGATGGAAGGCACGCATCGAGTGTTCTGGACGTACGAGTGATCAGGGGTGCGAACATTGACTCCGATCACTTCCTTACCGCAGTTAAGGTACGCACAAGGCTAAGCATGGCGAAAAACGTACGTAACCAGGCACAACGAAAGCTTGAAATCGGTAAACTGCGGACCACAGAGGTAGCAAACGCCTACTCCAACCACCTAACTCAACTGCTGCGGAATGCTCCAACCCCTGACAATATAACCTCGCAGTGGCAAAATATAGCCGACTCCTTAGAACGGGCTGCGAGAAGCGTACTTGGGTACTCAAAGCCGTCTCAAGAAGATGCCTGGTACGATGATGAATGTCGCAATGCCACGAGAGAGACGGTTGCTGCATACAGGGCGAAACTGCAGCCAATGGCAACGCGAGCTGTTCGTGAACGGCACAGGGAGAAAAGACGACAGGCAACGCGTCTTTTTAGAAGAAAAAAGAAGGAGCTGAAGAAGAGGCAGGACGAGTGCACTGAGTTGCTCCGAAGTAGAGGGGAAGCCCGAAAATTCTACAAGAGAGTGAAAGCGAGAATGCGTGGAACAGGGTTGCCCTCCTGCAAGGACAGCGATGGTCAGCTAGTGACGGACCCGGATAACGTTCTGAAGATATGGAGAGATCACTTTAGAAATTTACTGGATACTGACACCACTCCAGAAGACCCCGCTCCAATCCATGACGATGGTATTAACTGTCCACCTCCGAGCCAGAGCGAGATACGTTTAGCCATTTCCCGCCTTAAAAACAACAAAGCTGCTGGAGCCGATGGTCTCCCTGCTGAATTGTTTAAGGCTGGCGGGGAGGAGCTGATTAGGAGCATGCATCAGCTCATGGAGAACATCTGGCAAGAGGAGAGCATGCCCGGGGATTGGAGTCTCAGTCTGTTATGTCCCATATACAAGAAAGGAGATCGTAGTGAATGTAAGAACTACCGTGGAATAAGCCTATTACCAATTGCGTACAAGGTCCTTTCAAGCATATTGTGTGAACGTCTAAAGCCAATTGTAGAAAAACTAATTGGACCATATCAGTGCGGCTTTAGACCTGGCAAATCTACGATGGATCAAATATTCACCTTACGACAAATCCTGGAAAAAACCCATGAAAAGCAGATCGACACCTACCACCTCTTTGTCGACTACAAAGCTGCCTTCGACTCTCCGATAAGGAATAGGCTTTATGAGGCCATGTCTGAGTTTGGTATTCCTGCAAAGCTGATTCGACTTTGCAAATGTACCTTAGACAACACCAAATCCTCGGTTAAGATTGGTAAGGATCAGTCTGAACCATTCAACACGGAAAGAGGTCTCAGGCAGGGCGATAGCCTGTCCTGTACACTATTTAACATAGTTATGGAGAAGGTGATGAGAACGGCTGGTATCAACATGTCTGGCACCATATTCCACAAAAGCCACATGCCACTAGCCTACGCCGATGATATAGATATCATTGGCCGAAATCTGCGGGATGTTACTGCAGTTTTCTCATCGCTAGAAAAGGAGTCAGCAAAAATGGGTTTAGCGGTCAACGAGGACAAAACAAAAATAATGATTTCGACGAACAAAGAGTCCTCTCGATGGGGACGCACCGTGAACGTTGACAATTATTGTTTTGAGGTAGTCGACGAATTTACCTACCTCGGATCTTCCGTCAACAAGACGAATAATGTCAGCCAAGAAATTAAACGGAGAATAGTGCTAGCCAATAGATGTTTCTACGGACTTCGGCAGCACTTTAGTAACACCACCTTCTCTCGGAATACTAAGAAACAGCTATACCAGGTGCTTATCTTACCTGTTCTGTTGTATGGTGCCGAATCATGGGTGCTTACTACAACGGACATACAAAACCTGGGAGTATTCGAGAGAAAAGTACTCCGAAAAATATATGGACCTATCTGTGTCGAAGGCCAGTTTCGCCATCGGATGAACCATGAGCTGTATGAGCTTTACCACGACATCGACGTAGCTAAAAGAGTCAGAATCCAACGACTTCGATGGCTGGGACATGTTGCCAGGATGGATGTAAATGCTCCAGCGAGAAAGGTGTTTGAAGGCGAACCTGAAGGACGGCGCAGAGCAGGGAGACCCAAACTCCGCTGGAAGGACCAAGTGGTAGGCGATGTGCCATCATCTGGTAGGACTAACTGGAGAACACACGCAGAAGACCGAAGCGTGTGGAATTCTTTATTACTTCAGGCCTCAAATTTATGAACTACGTTTCGTAAATTGTAATTGGCCACTTAAGTAAGTAAGCATTTGTTAATGTCCCCGTATATTCATGATCTAAAAGTGGTATGATTAATATTAACTACTGTTGTAGGTATGCGTATGATGAATATTCAAACACGTATCTATTATAAGTTAAAATTAACTACTGTCCTTAGATAACACACTACAACACATGATTTTGGGACTCAATTCTGAGAACTACGCGTGAAATTAGACCCAAAAAGAAGAAGTTCTACAACATTCGTTTTGTCAAGTTACATGCCATTATAATTTAATATTGATTGGAAGTGAGTAAATAAGTATCGCATATGGGAATTTTTCACGTTTAAGGCTCTTTTGTTTGACTTGACTCGAGAACCACTAATCCGATTTAGCTGAAACAAATTTAAAAAAAAATTAAAAATTACAATTCCTTTAATCGGTTCATATAACGTTTTCCTACATAACATAATAGTTTCAATTTTCCATTTATCAAATGATTTTGAAATTGGTTTATTTTGTAGCAGTTACAATAAAACTGTTGTACTCCGTATGATTTATGTGGAATATAACTTATGATAATCATACGCCACCATACAGTATTTATGTTATGTCAAACAAAGGAGCCTAAAATGTGACAAATTCCCCTATACGGTACTTACTAACTTCAAATCGATATTAAATTATTATGGCATGTAACATGACAAAACGATTGATGCAAAACTTCTTCTTTTTGGGGCTACTTTCAAGTGCAGTTCTCAGAATTGAATCCCAAAATCTTGTCTTCAACTGTGTTACTTAATACTTAAATTTTGGAAACATTTCTTAATAACTTTCTACACTAAAATCAGGTAAAACTATTGTGTGGTGCAAAAGAATAAACCGCACAAAATTTCATTGGCTGAACGAGGTTGGAAAGAAAGTAGTGAAAGATTATTTTTCTTTTAAGTTTCTGACGTTTATTTTGCTTCACTGTTCACCTGAGCGATGATGCAGCACTCACATGCAACAACGAAATTTTATCTAACGTCGTCAACGCGCAATTTTGTTGTTTGTTTTTTTATTTTTGTTAGCTGTGTAAATTTTTCTCTGTCATTTTCTATTTGCTTCGTAGAGTTTTCATTGAAAACATGTTTTAATTTTTTTTGGCGCGCAAATTCTAAAAATTTTGTTATTTTGTTTTGGATTTTAAACTATGATGGTAAGGTTTCAAACTAGGGTGTTAGTTTTATTGTTATTGCATGGCGGCGCGACTTTTTTATGTGTTCAATCAGTTTTTTTCGTTTATTTTTGTGCCGTTTCAGCAATATTTTTGTGTTGTGAAATATTGAAAACATATCAGAAACGTTTTGGTTATAATGGAATTTCATGAATGGGACAAGACAGTATATATTTTGTTACATGGCCATGACAGTGAAGGATTGCAAAGGATTTTAGATGAAGACAAAGGACATGGAAGGACAAAACACCAGAGTTACAGAAAATGTGGAAAAGATTTATAAGAATTTAAAAAAATATTATGTAAACTTTTTGTTTGAAGTTCTTTTGAATTCATTTAGAATATCTTAATGTGCCTGACAATGACAACACACTTCGATTGGCATGAAAATTGGGTATCCTTCATATATGATCTAAGAGAAAATTAGTTGGTTTCGATCAAGACTTGGCCTTCTGGACCAGAAAAGGTAATGAAAATCTTCTTTTCAAGATTAACAATGAAAAGTGATACAAAATCCATTTCATCGATTAGCGACACAGCTGGAGAAATTCATTTCCACCAAACCTTAAATCGACATTAACCTTTGACATATAATAAGTTCAGCCTTGCAAAGCATTATGTTCTATAAATTATAATTAGAATCATAAACATTGTCCTTGTTCTATAACGACTCAAAATCTTAGACGATTTATGCCTCTACCATTAGCAAGAAAGTAAGACGACTATGAAAAGTTTCATTTCCCTCTCTTCTCCCCCAGGCGAATCAATTTAAAACTTTAGCTCATCATTGCCAATCGTGCTCGCGCTGTGGCGGTTTGTATTTATTATACAAAATTATAATGAAAACTTTAATTTGAACCAAATGTCAGTTTTCCCTCCATTTTAACATTTTAACACAAATATCTTAGCACTCTCTAGCTACTTGCTAAATTTAGAACCATAGACATTTTTAAACATAGTCCGCAGTATATTGTGTAGAAAAGGCAGCAGGAGTGGGAGTGGGCACAACAAAAAAATGACGTCTCATTTAAGTTGGAAAAGCTAAAACTTTTTATTTTCTTTTCTTGTCGCCGTTGGAAAACTTTAATAATGGCGGCATTTGATGCCAGAAACCACTAAAAACTTATGATGGCATAACAGTGAAACAACGAACTTTGTAGCTCTATTGAGTACGAAGGAATTCCTAGGGATATTATGTGTGTGTTTGTAGGTATATGTATGTGTGTGTGTGTGTGGTTGTCAACTTGATGAGTCCTATGTTGCATTTGCAGCTACAACGTTTAGTACAATGGCACGGCGACAGGACTGTAGATGTCGATGTGTTATATTCAAGAAATAAACAAGTTGAAACTTATGGTTAGATAAGGTCATTCAAGTTAGTTGATAACAACAGACTGTGATAATAAGATATTTAGTCATTAGAAGCTAAAGGGAGACACAGGGAATTCGTTTAAGAATATGTGTAAATATGAAGTACTTCAAGGGGATTTAGGAAAACAAGGATAATGTACAAAGAATATTTGTAATGCAAACAAAATAAGTAACAACAGTGGTTTTCACACTTGATGAAGACCATATATACGTGAAACTAGAGACTTTATGTAGTAAAACTCCGTTCTCAGTTTATCGCCAGAACATCAGGTTTATTTTAAAAGGTCTTCAAAGTTTCAAAAAATTTAATCAAATATTTCCACGAACCATATGATAACGATATGGTTATCAAATGAAAGGTAAGAATCGCAGTAATGTAAAGAATTAACTGATTTTAATGGATCTGGACCAAAAATTTTAAAAATGTCCTTTTAAATTTTTAAAGCTTAATAACCTTTAAATAATTTTTCCTGAACCAATGCAGTGTTGTTGTTGTTTTTTTTTGGCTAGACACTGAGGAATGAAAGAGTTGAGGTTTGCTGCATCTTATTGTGAACAGACATACCAGCATATAAACACGCATAGCATCCCGTTAGAAGATGTAGACAAGTCTATGAACAAGGTGATGCAGGCAAAGTGGTTCAGAGGTGACAAAAAGGACATTTTTGAAATTTTTGGTCCAGATACATTAAATTTTCATATTTGTTTGCATTGCTGAGATTCTTACCTTTCACTTGATACCCATATCGTAATCATATGGTTCGTGAAAGCGGTGTATCCGTTAAAACTTTGAAGTCCTTTTAAAAAAATCCTGACCTTCTGGCGATAAATTGAGAACGCAGTTTTACTACATAAGATCTCTAGTTTCACGTATGAATGGTCTTCATCAAGTGTGAAAAAAAAAATTGAAAATTGTAGCAGGGTATAATCGAACAATTTAAATTTTTTCAAAAACAAAACTACATGAGATCATCCTTTGGAGTTTACATACACAGTACCACAAATGATTTTGGGACTCAATTCTGAGAACTACGCGTGAAAGTAGCCCCAAAAAGAAGAAGTTCTGCATCATTCGTTTTGTCTAGTTACATGCCATAATAATTTAATATCGATTTTAAGGTAGTAAGTATCGTATAGGGAAATTTGTCACATTTTAGGCTATTATACTATTATAGGGTGGCGTATAATTATCATAAGTATTATTCCACGTAAATCATACGCCACTAGGTCCAACAGTTTTATTGTAACTGCTACAAAATAAACCCAGTTTAAAATCATTTAAAGAATGAAAAAGTGAAACTGTTACCTATGTTGGGAAACGTTATATGAACAGATTAAAGGAATTGTAATTCTTTATTTTTTTTTTTAAATTTGTTGCAGCTAAATCGGACTAGTGGTTCTCGAGTTATGTCAAACAAATGAGGCTAAAACGTGATACATTCCCTTATACGATTCTTAATAACTTCAAATAGATATTAAATTATTATGGCATGTAAATTGACTAAACGAATGATGCAGAACTTCTTCTTTTTGGGGCTACTTTCACGTGCAGTTCTCATAATTGAGCCCTAAATCAATGTTGTACTGTGCTATTTATACCCTCACCCTACGGTTAGAAGGGTTTATATCATTTGATGCGACCCAAAAGTGTAACACATAGAAGGAGTCACTTTAGACCCTAAGTTTCTTTAAACCAAATTCGATTTATGACTTTTTAAGTCGTTTGAGCCATGTCCGTCTGTCTGTCTGTGTGTCTGGCTGTCCGGCTGGTACGCACGATAACTTTCGAAAGACACAACCAAATGTTTTCAAACTTCGCGTAGGTTATAATTTCCCCAAAACTACATACGGTATTGCAAATGGTCTACATGACCAAATCTCTTCTGGTACCTCTCATACAAATATACTACTCCGTCCACTTTAGTAATCGAGTTATGATATCAATACACCCAACGACCCATTATTTGGTAAATTCCTTCTTTTGCTGCTATGGAGATGAAATTTTGGTATTGTGATGTTTTGATATTCTGTTTCTGATATGTGATTATATTAGCATATAGTGATTTTTGAACACGTTGAGGTAAAACTGTCATATTATCTCGTCACTTGGGTGGTTAGAACATGCCAACTTATATACTTCTGTGGTTTATTTAGTATTTGGACGTTTTATTCAGCCTTAGGCCCCCTATCGTTCATAAAGTGAACTATCTGCTAATTATTTCTGATGAATAGACAAATCTCGAAATTGGTTGCACTGTGTAGAAACCTACACGCAACACACAGCACTTAAATTTTGTGACATTTGCCAAATATTTTCCCTTTAAACAAAAAATTCATGCATTACCCTATGCATATTGTTATCAGACACCTACAATTTTTCATTGACGTTTCTTATTAACGACTGAATGCACAAACAATATGATAATGCCAGTAAGTATGCATGTTCTACGTTTACCTTAGCCGCACGTCCTTACAAATTATTTCTGATAGATAAATAAGACACAGTCAACGTTAAAGCTTCATTAGCTGAATTGTGTAATAACCCATAGGGAGCGCACATAACTCCTTAAGAAAAATACTAAATTAGAAGACAGATCGCATAATATTTGGCAAATTTGTCACAGAATCGGTTCCTAATGTCTTATCGACGACTGCATCTCCATTATGAATATTCAATCCAGTGTGAATTTTAATGCTTACCACGCCCTCTATCCTTCATAACGTATACTATCCTAGAAACCATCCCCCATATGAAAGCAACAATCCCTCAAGATTTCACATCAATCAGAAAAATAGTAAACAAACTTATGCGTAGCATACAGAACTTTAGTTTTGTTTGGATTTCTTGATAAAAATTCCTACAAACTGGCTCTAAGAAATAATTTTAAATAAGGTGAACATTTTATTGATTGCCACATCATTAGTAAATCGCTACAAGACATTCCAATTTATAATGCTGTTAAGCTAACACAGTACAACATTTTTCAGCTTATGATTTCGGACTCAATTCTGAGAACTGCACGTGAAAGAAGCCCCAAAAAGAAGAAGTTCAGCATCATTCGATTTGTCAAGCTACATGCCATACTAATTTAATATCGATTTGAAGTTAGTAGGTATCGTATAGGAGAATTTGTCACGTTTTAGGCTCTTTTGTTTGACTCGAGAACTACTAGACCGATTTAGATGAAACAAATTTAAAAAAATTAAGATTTACCATACCTTTAACCTTCTTATATAACGTTTCGCTACATTAGCAACAGTTTCACATTTCCATTCATTAAATTATTTGGAACTGGGTTTATTTTGTAGCAGTTACAATAAAACTGTTGTACTCTGTGGCGTATGATTTACGTGGAATATTACTTATGAATATCATACGCCACCATCACCGCCAGAACTCTGTTATTTGAATTTTTTTTTAACCCTAGTTTTTGTTTTCTTTTATGACTTTCTTTTGAAGCCTTTTGTGTGCAGATATTGAAATCACAACGTCAAATCAGTACGACAGTCCGATCATCACCCACGCTTAATTCGAAGGCGTCGCTGTTAACACAACAGACAGCACCGCTAATAGGCGTCGCACTGCTAATGGGGTCACTGCCGTACAGACAAACATGTTCCTGGATGGATAGACATGGTAGACCCGCCTCGCCGCCCGTGAAGTATGGGGGTCGAAAGTAATAATCTTAAGATTCTATGTTACAATAATTCTATGATTCTATGATTCTATGATTCTATGATTCTATGATTCTATGATTCTATGATTCTATGATTCTATGATTCTATGATTCTATGATTCTATGATTCTATGATTCTATGATTCTATGATTCTATGATTCTATGATTCTATGATTCTATGATTCTATGATTCTATGATTCTATGATTCTATGATTCTATGATTCTATGATTCTATGATTCTATGATTCTATGATTCTATGATTCTATGATTCTATGATTCTATGATTCTATGATTCTATGATTCTATGATTCTATGATTCTATGATTCTATGATTCTATGATTCTATGATTCTATGATTCTATGATTCTATGATTCTATGATTCTATGATTCTATGATTCTATGATTCTATGATTCTATGATTCTATGATTCTATGATTCTATGATTCTATGATTCTATGATTCTATGATTCTATGATTCTATGATTCTATGATTCTATGATTCTATGATTCTATGATTCTATGATTCTATGATTCTATGATTCTATGATTCTATGATTCTATGATTCTATGATTCTATGATTCTATGATTCTATGATTCTATGATTCTATGATTCTATGATTCTATGATTCTATGATTCTATGATTCTATGATTCTATGATTCTATGATTCTATGATTCTATGATTCTATGATTCTATGATTCTATGATTCTATGATTCTATGATTCTATGATTCTATGATTCTATGATTCTATGATTCTATGATTCTATGATTCTAAGTTGCTATGTTGCATTTATTCTATGTTGCTATGTTGCATTTATTCTATGATTCTATGATTCTATGATTCTATGATTCTATGATTCTATGATTCTATGATTGTATGATTCTATGTTTCTATGATTCTATGTTGCTATGATTCTATGATTCTATGTTGCTATGTTGCATTTATTCTATGATTCTATGTTGCTATGTTGCATTAATTCTATGATTCTATGATTCTGTGATTCTATGATTCTATGATTCTATGATTCTATGATTCTATGATTCAATGATTCTATGATTCTATGATTCTATGATTCTATGATTCTATGATTCTATTCTTGCTATTGTTCTATGATTCTATGACTATTGAAATGCTGCTTGCATTACATTTATTGACATTGTTTAGCTGCCTCTTAGTGTAAATAACATGTCCATGAAGTATAACGAACACGTATTTGATATTCCCATCAAATGTAATATGCTGTCGTGCAGTATCAAACATTTTCAACTTCCTGGCACAAAAGATCCTATATTTCGTTCTTCATTTCCATTCCTTCTTTGCCTTAAAAGAACAACTTTTTGCCGTCTGTTGCTTCCTGTCCTCCCCTCCCAAAACTTTATGTTAAATCGAAACCAAAACATTTATTATCATATCCTCTATTGTTGTCATCAAAAAATATTTTCTCTAAAATAAGTTTTTGTTTTCCTTTCCCCCACCACCACCATCAAACGATTTAGCTCTCATAACATCATCAACATCGATCAAATATAAAATCGCATAACTTTTCATAACAAAATCACCATCATTGTCATCAACAACAAATAACGATTTTTCTAAATACTTTGAAAAGGAATGTTGTTCATATCGTCCGTCTGTCTGTCAGTCCGCCCGCAATTGGTATGCATTGCATGTCCTGTGTCATGGATTGACAGCCATGAATGATGCGATATGAAACGGAATGAGAGGATATTTAGGACATGTTGGAAATTGAAAATTTTTAATGGATATTTTGTGTCATTTTGCAGGCAGTGAGGCAGGCGTTGTAGTGTATGAATATTGAAGAGCAATGTATATTTTTTTAACCGCGATACAATAAAAACTTTATGAAAATATAATGGCATAATGTTGGACATTTTGTGCGAGTACAATACAAAGCAGATGCGACGATCAGAGTCCATGCGATGGGGACGGGGAAACAAAGATGAACAACAATTAAAAATTTGTGGTCATCGATATAACTGCCATAGAAATTTTGGGGAAATTGTTATGATAGTATTGGCGATGTTGAGCATTTTTTCGAAATTCATAACAAAGTGCAGTACAAATTTAAATTCGTTAAAAATTTCTAGGTTTAAAATTAACAGTTGGTTTTTTGTAGGTATTTTTTAGTTTACTTTTTTCAGACCCCTAAGTAATAGGAACATTTGATTTTCATAGTGATGGTCATTATGTTTCCGAAAAGTGTGGATTTTACAAATTTTTTTCACATGTGAAAACGTAAATTTGTTTGTGTCGACCATGCTCTTCCAGCCGCTATGTATAATTAAGGTAATTCCAACAGTACCACGTTCCTGCCTGTTCCCATCTTGTACATTATACAAAGTATTAATACAGCCAAAGTACTTATGGAGACACTTTAGCCGGCTGAACTAAACCATTTAGAGTATAACCACATGTCCGGACACACAGACAATGGTCAGACGATGAACAACCAGAGATCCCCTACCCACACCAACACCCAAATATTCATTGATTGCGATAGCAAGTCCGCATACACTGGTGTCATGATATCTCAGTAGATTATCATGTGTAAACATTTCAAGTTTATCATAAAATTTTACACAACCAACTGAAAAACACACCAACAAAAAACACAGTAGTTTGTTTAACCCAATGGTACCCCCAACATGTGTCCATTGCTTTGTAAATATGCTAATGCCTATGTAAATTTGCTAAATCTTGTCTGTACTTACATTTTCCAACTTGGCCACCGTCTCATACATGGTCATATTATTGACTTTACCATATTGGACAATAAAATCAATATCAGTGTTGGCCGTAGCTACTTCAGATGCTGCAATGATAGCGGCCGCAGTTGCATCATCTGTTGTCATGGCCGCCGCTTCATCTGTTGTGGTTTTGGACGCCGATGATGTTTCGGTTGAGCCGTTGTTAGCCTCTGTATCTGGCTGTGACCATGATAAACTTATTGAGGTGTTGGTTACCGAAGTGGCATGGACATCTTCAGCGGGGCCAGGAATGCTTTCAGTGCCTGTTAAGGAAAGATAGAGAAAGAGAGAGACATACAATAAGCTGAGAATCTACATAAATTAAGCAATAAATGAAGTGCTAATAAAGTCATTCAGCTGAAATTCAACACCTGCTGCAACATGTAGCCAATTATGTAACATACATGATGACAGTTTTGAAGAAGTCATCGTTTTATTAGTAGAGGACGAAAAATTTCTAGTAGAAGAGAATTTCAAAGAAGTCATTGCAACAAGGAGGAGAAACAGTTTATATACACGTGGGAACAAAAGTCCTATGTCGTAAATGATGTTAGTAATGAAGATGCAATTGCACCTTCAACATATCACAAACATTTCCTTGATTTGAGTTTCGCAGGAATCGTTGTACATAACATAGTACAAAATTTTTCAGCTCATTGATTTGGGATTCAATACTGAGTACACAGTACAACACATGATTTCGGGACTCAATTCTGAGAACTGCACGTGAAAGTTGGCCCAAAAAGGAGAAGTTCTGCATCATTCGTTTTGTCAAGTTACATGCCATAATAATTTAATTTCGATTTGAAGTTAGTAAGTATCGTATAGGGGAATGTGTCACGTTTTGCGCCCTTTTGTTTGACATAACTCGAGAACCACTAGTCCGGTTTATCTGATAATTTAAAAAAAAAAATTAAGAATTAAAATTCCTTTAATCTGTTCATATAACATTTCCCTACATAAGCAACAGTTTCACTTTTCCCTTCATCAACTGATTTTGAACTAGGTTTATTTAGTAGCAGTTACAATAAAACTGTTGTACTCCGTGGCGTATGATTTACGTGAAATATTACTTATGATAATCATACGCCACCATATAACAATATAACAAAAGAGCCTAAAACGTGACAAATTCCCCTATACGATACTTACTTACTAACTTAGCTGGCACTTCTTTGCAATCCCACTGGATTATATACCGCACTTAGAAAAATATTATAAGCGCCTCGATCTTTTGCGCTTCTTCTCCAGTTAGTCACACCAAGTTCTGTAAGGTTCTCAGTAACCTGGTCTTTCCAACGCAGTCTTGGTCGCCCTCTTCTGCGCCGTCCATCGAGACCATTGTCGAAGACTTTTCGAGCTGGGGCAGTTTCGTCTATGCGTACAACATGACCTGGCCAACGCAACCGCTGCACCTTAATACGTCTGACCATATCAATGTCGTTAACGATGATGGGCCCATATATTTTACGGAGTATTTTTATCTCGAAAACTCCCAGAATAGATTGATCCGCTTGTGTCATTACCCAGGAATCTGCGCTGTAGAGAAAGACAGGTAGAACCAGTATCTGGTATAGCTGGATTTTTGTTTGTCGAGAGAGGGCTCTGTCATTGAATAGCTTGCTTGGTCCGTAATAGCATTTACTGGCAAGCAGGATTTCGAGGCTGACACCTCGATATTATAGTTGTCAACGTTCAAGCAGTTTTCCAAACGAGTAGATTCTTTGTTCGTTGAAACTAATAACCTCATTAACCGTTAGACCTAATTTCGCTGATTCCTTCTGTATACCTGAGAAGGCTGCAGTTGCATCTCGAAATTTTCGATCGATAATGTCTACGACAACAGCATACGCGAGTAGCATGTGGCTTTTGTTGAATATCGTGCCACTCGTGTTTACTGCAGCTTTCCTCATTATCATCTTCATCACTACGCAGAAGAGGTCACACGTTAGGCCGTCGCCTTGTTTTGGGCCTGGTCTGGTGTAGAATGGCTCCGTAAGATCATTGCCAATCTTCACTGAAGACTTCGTGTCAGTCAACGTCATTTCGCAAAGACGTATCAGCTTCGCTGGAATACCAAACTCAGCCATGGCTTCAAGTAATTTCTGCCGTATGGGGCTGTCGAAGGCAGCTTTATAGTCGATAAAAAGGTGGTATGTGTCGATCTGTTTTTGTGGGTTTTATCCAGGATTTTCCGAAGTGTGAATATCTGGTCAGTTGTTGATTTACCAGGTCTAAAGCCACATTGATAAGTCCCGATCAGGTTGGATAACACTGGCTTTAGTCTTTCACATAGCACACTCGACAGGACCTTATATGCGATGGGTAAAAGCCTGATCCCGCTGTAGTTGGAGCACACACTTGGATCACCTTTTTTCACACATGACATAATACGCTTAGGTTCCAATCAGCGGACATGCGTATTAGCTGGTACATGCTCGTTATCAGCTCCTCATCACCGGACTTGAAGAGCTCTACCGGAAGTCCGTCGGCAATTTTTGTGCGCACCGTGACTGCAACCAGGTAATGATCAGAGCTAATATTAGCACCACGGATCACACGCACGTCCGTGACACTACGTGCATGCCTGCCGTCAATTACCACATGATCGATTTGATTTTTGGTGTTTTGATCGGGGGATAGCCAAGTTGCCTTGTGGATATCTTTGGGCTGGAACCTTGGTTCCACTCCCACTACTTACTAACTTTAAATCGATTATTAAATTATTATGGCATGTAACTTGACAAAACAATTGATGCAAAACTTTTCTTTTTGGAGCTACTTTCACGTGCAGTTCTCAGAATTGAGTCCCAACATCATGTGTTGTACTGTGTTATCAAAATCCTTGTGAGTGTCCTAAGTACCCTATAGAAAGCAGATAACCGGAGTGGTGCAGATAACTTTCTCTATAATACAAATATTTTATTTTCATGTAGAGTATATACATCTGTAGGTTGCACCATTCATGACACACAACGGTCTGTACTCAGCATCCCAACTCCAACGTCTGCTCTGAAAGAAAAATGCAACCATCTGGACCTCAAATGGATATCGATCATTTGAACCCCTGCTGAAAATGGGATCGTCCATAATCCATTAGTATTCCTCAGGGACTTTGATTGGCCCGGACTTTGGCAGTCTTTTCTGTAAAAGGACTTCTGCCATCCATTCTACTTTTTGACTTTAGTTTGCTCAACTTCAAAGGGACTTTCAGTTTCAGTTTTCCCAAAGGATCTTCGATCATATGTTTCCTATACGGGATTCATATGTAATCTGTATAGATCATGGGTCATCCGTACTCCAGAATAAGCTCAAAGACCATCCTGACATGACAAACGTGTTTCGTGGAATCCAAATAAGAGGAATGATGCGGATATCATTTCATGAATTTCATATAATTGAATAACGTGTGCAGTGGTAAACGGCCAAAATCCTTGTCTGCTCTGCAAAGGTCCTTCAACTGTCAGTACCTCACAGGAGTGCTCTCGTCTGTATCTCTATTAGGTAAAATTTCAGGATCTCAAGTCGTTCTTAGTCTATCCAAATTGGTTTCTTATTTTATGTGAAGTACCACAGGAACTTTTTTGCTTTTGTATTCCTATAGTCCTCCATACGACATTCTACCAATTCAACTGAATACAATTATTGGCTATCGGTGTATACAAATATGGAGTTGGAGACAACTTACCGAAGTCCATATGAATTCAAACAACCAAATAATCTTCGGTGTAGGGTACAACTGAGCGAAATAGCTATCTAGTGCCTATATGGTATTGAATTATCTGTTCCAATCGTTTTTATCTTACGGTAATTTTTGTTAATATACTAACAAACCGTTGTCTATCATACATTTTCGGATGACAAAAAAGCTGTATATTAGGATCGTGTAATAGTTTTATGCTACAGCTTTTACACGATCCTAATATACAGCTTTTTTTGTCATCCGAATCAGAATCTGGTGGTACGAACCTATACTCAAAATATGTCCAAGGACCTGCCATCCACAACTGTTATCACATCTTCTTGTTGTTAAAATCTTTTATCCTGGTATTGGTCCACTAGGTTTGTATTGCAGACGCGTATGACAATTGTACCTTTTTTGTGTAAATTATAATGTACGCCTCAATGGACCCTATTTTATAATTCGGGGGTCCTGGAAACATTTTGAGCGTCATTACTCCTTAGTAAAGGAAACGCACATTATGTGAAACAATTTCCAAGAACTTAACTTAATTTCCCTTTACACCCCATAAATGAGGTATGGGATAACTTACAAGCTTCTATTTTCGATTTACAACAAACGGCACCTACTTGTTTATCGACGAATGCGAACGTCACTGTTTGAGAAGCTTTTACTGACATGACAATTTCCAAGAAAGCCTTACATTTTATTAAAACAACTTTCCTTTAGGTATCCAACATTTGCACATAACAAACAATAACTTTGACAAATTACATCTTCCAACCACGTCATCCTCCCATTTATTCCATTATCGATTATTTTCATTTGCTTTCTCAAACTCCTATTCAAGTTGATTCTTCTTTTGTGCACACATATACATACAAATTAATTTAATTTGTATCTAATGGAAATTTGCAATTTTCATGTACTTTTGTTTGTTTACGATTCTTTACTTACCCTCCTCCAGACATTGTAGAATATTACCCGCATACGAAAGACAATCGGTGGATGCATTCGAATTGGAGCTGCTGCCTAATGAAGAGGTGTGAGCCATAGGTAAAACGCCACGACACAAAGACATACACGTCGGGGTTACACCTCTTCTCGAACAGCAGGGAGTATGATCACGACCTTCCAGCGGCACATCTGGCAATAACAGCTATAATGCCGACCATTCATTCGAACAATGTTAGCAGCACAATCAGAAGGCAACCAAACGTGTGTGATGGGTGGACCGGGGTCCAATGATTTGAAACCACATCACATGAAGCAAGCAATCAGCAGTGTGGTTAAGAGTGCGACACAGATTCCAATGGGGTGTATGTAGTGTTGGGTAGTAGAGTAGCGAGAAAAGAAGAGAAGAGCATAAAGAAAAAAACAGGGACGTTTATAAGTAACACAAGAAAAGTAATTATTTTTATTTTCTTCTATTCGGTGTTTTGTGCAGCGACCGGATGTTGAGGAGCTATTATGGTGCGCGTTGGCTTCAAGGAAAGGGGTAACCACAGCAGGAGCTGGTGTTGCTTGGGAGGGACATACACAATACACGATGCTTGTCCCCCCGGGTGTATGGGGGTGTGGGGCATATAACTTAATTCGTATGCATATCATGTTGCATATAAATCTTATTTAATGTCTTTTATTTCTTTGTGTTTTATAGTGTTTTGCTTATGTTGCCAGGCTCACTTGCTTGCTCGTACGTTGTTGCCATTTGTTTTTAACTGTTGTTGTTGTTGCTGCTGCAGCAACTACATGGTACACTCACAACAGCAGCAGCAACAACGACATCTGCAACATTATACGCTACATCATTGCACACTAGCACCTCTCTTTCTCACTCTCGACAACATCTGCCTCTTCTGGGGTTACACCATTTAAAACAGCCCCTTTAACATCCCTCGTTGCCAACCTCTCGTTTGAGTGCTACTTACACATTTGTGCCCGACACGCTGGTCCCAGTTTCTCAATGTCCGACAGCCGTATGTTATAACTGCATAATGGTGCACATTGTGGCAACAAGCCGGATGCTTTGCAACATGTAGTCATATTGTACTTGGTCTCCTGCTCCTCCTCCACTTCGAGCGGTTGGGTGCGTGTGATTAGACGCGGCGAGGGTTCACTTTTGCCATATGCATTTATTGAGACCACATAAAATTCATAGTAGACATCGGGCTCTAAGCCCTCCAATATAAGTGGTGGATTTTTCTGCAAAACAGAGTAAAGAAAAAAGGGAAACATGAAAGGGTGAAGTAGCATCGCCAGCAGCAGCAGCCACACCAACAGCAGCAATGTAAGAAGATTATTAAATGGAGATCCTTTTCAAGGAGCAGGAGTATATTAAACTATCGTTAAGAGGTTATAAATTTTCTTGATACATTCTGTGTGTGTTTTGGTTTATTTTTATATACAGATATTGTAAAATATTTTTTTATGTTGAAATGGAACGTATAAATAACGTTTCTTATAGGGATAATAAACATTAAGATTTTATTGCGTACAATTTCCGATATGATGGGCCGGCTGTAATGGATGTTTGATTATGTACAAGGGGTGGAGTTACGGTTTAGTAGGGAGTATTAATTCCTTCCTTTGAGCATAGGGATGTGATAATGCGAAACTAGGGTCGTAGTGTTAAAGATATCACTGTATTGTTCAGTATATACAAATTTCCTCAAGTTTGTAAAATAGCAGTCCTATCATCTGTAACGAGACATATTCTATTAATAGAATTTACTCATACGTACATTAAATCATATTAAGCTCATTAGCAACTGTCGTTACTCTTGGTATAAGCACTCAGTGTGAGTAAATCACAATGTGCTCATTGGAATTCTCATTCAATTAACGCGCTACATTGTATAAGTATACAGGCTTGTAGTCGTCAATCGCTAGCCTGAACTTCGACCAGTGCAGACCATAAGACATAGGGTCTTTTCAGAAACTGCAACTACCTTTTTTTACATCGCCTGTTCCTTTTGATCGGGTGATAATACATACTCACAGCGGGGTCTGTTGTCTGTTCCCCTATAGTAACTTCGGTTGTCTGTTCCCCCAAAGCGACTTCGGTTGTCTGTCCCCACACAGCGGCTTAGGCTGTCAGTTCCCCCACAGTGACTTCTGTTGTCTGTTCCCCCACAACGGCTTCGACTGTCTCTTCTCCCACAACGACCGGTTGTCTGTTCCCCATCAACGGGTTCGACTGTCTGTTTACCCACAGCGGTTTCGGCTGTCTGTTCCCCCACAGCTACTTCGGTTGTCTGTTCCCCCACCGCGGCTTCGGTTGTCTGTTCCCCCACAGCGGCTTCGGCTGTCTGTCCCCACACAGCGGCTTCGGTTGTCAGTTTCCTAACAGCGACTTCGGTTGTCTGTTCCCCCACCACGGCTAAGGCTTTCTATTTCCCCACAGTGACTTCGGTTGTCTGTTCCCCCACAGCGGCTTCGGTTGTCTGTTCCACATAGAGACTTCGGTTGTCTGTTCCCCCACAACGGCTTCGACTGTCTGTTCACCCCCCGCGGCATCGGCTGTCTGTTCCCCCACAGCGGTATGACTGCTTGTTCCCCCACAGCGCCTTCGGTTGTCTGTTCCCACACAGCGGCTTCGGTTGTCTGTTTCCTCACAGCGACTTCGGTTGTCTGTTCCCCCAGAGCAACTTCGATTGTCTGTTCCCCCACAGCGACTTCGGTTGTCTGTTACCCCGCAGCGGCTTCGGTTGTCGGTTGCCACACAGCGACTTTGATTGTCTGTTCCCCCAACGCTGCTTCGACTGTCTGTTCCCCAACAGCGACTTCGGTTGTCTGCTCCCCCACCGCTGCTTTGGCTGTCTGTTACGTACAGCGACTTCGGTTGTCTGTTCACCCACAGCGAGTTTGGTTGTCTGTTTCCCCACAGCGACTTTGGTTGTCTGGTCGTAAGGTAGTTTACAAGTATATGTATAACAATAACTGGTAGACCGAAACCGAAGCTTATGCTACAACCTGAAACCCGATTGTGAAATCCGAACCTGCTAGTCGTAGCCAAGCTTATTCGGCGATCCTGAACTTATTTCACGATCCTGAGCTTATTCCACGATCCCGAGCTTACTCCACGATCCCGAATCTGCTATTCGAATCTAATTCCCGATCTGGTCGTACGAATTTGGCATCCGAACCTGAAAACTGAAACCTAAAATCCGAAACCCGTAACCGAATCTGGTAACCGGACCTTATTCCAGAATACCATTAACCGTGCCAAAGTGACATCGTTAGCGACTCGCAAGTGTATCCAGCTCAGATATTTGGATTCAGCCCGAATAGCAATTGTGCGTTGCCGTGAACTAATAAGTTATTTGTCGTATTTCTAACACAAGTGTATTATAAGAAAATTAAACTCTAATAAACACTATTTACTAGCCCTAGTCTGGAAATTCACTTGTGTTGTTATTTCGTAAGATTGGGGGCCCTTATTACACAAGGATTGCGGTTGTTGTGACCACATAGAACGTCGTGACTACATAGGGATTGCTGTTATCTTTACACTACCGAAATTGTGGTCGTCTGTAACTTATAACTACTTATCTTAATTTCCCTTTACACCCCATGAATGAGTTATGGGATAGCTTCTCGCGTTGTTGTGAATTAACTCGCTTTCTATTTTTAGATTCACAACTAACGGAATCTAATTGACGAATGCAAACGTCACTGTTTGAAAAGTTCCCCTACGGGGAAAGTGGTGTTAATTTACCTGAGTGTACCTATCTCAGGACGGGTGAAGAAGGATGTGTCACCAAACTGGTTCTAAAGTGTTAAAGAAAAGTCAATTTGACTGATCTCTAGTATCAGTTAGATCGTTGTGTTTCCAACGGCGTTGTTTATAAATATGTATAAAAGTCAGAAAAATATAAAATATTTATATATAACTAGCTGGCCCGGCAGACTTCGTCCTGCCTCCAAATTATTTCAAAAGATGTTGAGTGCAGTTGAAATCTAATAACGATTCGTTTATTACTTGGCCTCTGAAATATTTAAATTTAAAGGGCGAAGTATTCCCGGACATATTCTGTACTTCATATAAATCTATATAAATCTAAGAGATTATTTTTGTAAGAAGTGCTAAAATGGTTCAGCAGTGTCCTCCAGGATATGATAAAAACTTACTTATTGATAGACATATATTCTAAAACCACATTTTTAAGCCGATTGACTGACATATAACTTTCTGCGTTGGTGTACTGGGTGATTGATACTTAAGGTGTTTGGTCTGAGGTGTTTGGTCTGAGCCATGATAGTACTTTGTCCCTTTTTATTCCAAGGAGTACCAATTTCCAGAGCAACAGTTGTTCCCATTTTCATGTTTGTCCCCTAAAAGATCGAAATGCGAAAACCACTTTGTGAAGCTCACTAATTCTATAGGAAGTACACCAACATAAATGTTCGCCATTCTACCTTAAGCCATTTTGCGGTCTGGATGACCATCTACAGCCAATGCCCAACTTTCACTGAAATTTTGGGACAAATGGGGTCAACCGCTTTCACAATTAGTGGTGACATCAAAATGTACATCTTTTTTATATATATATAGACTTCTGAATACCTATGATGTTAAAAAAAGTGACTAAATGACATTCCAAAAATTAAGTGTATCATAAGCTAAACACCGGCAACTGGTTCCAAACATACGTTCAAAATATTCTTATGCCAAAAAAATCATATATTTTAAGTTTAAGTAAAATCGGACAATCGATATAAATTTTCGAAATAATTCAACCCCAGCCAAATCAACTGCGGGTCCATATATACAAAAAAAATCTCATAATAAAACAAATATACATTCTAAATTTCAGTCAAATTTTTTAATTCGTTAAAATTTTCATTATAATTCCACCATAGCGACACCTAGAGGGGCAATTTATACAAAAAAATTTTTCTCAAGGTTCCACAAACATAAATACTAAATTTCAGTTAAATTGCTACATGCATTCAAATTTTCGATATAAATCCACCCTAGCGCCATCTACCGGGTCCATTTGTACATTCGATTTTTTCTAATGATCAAACAAATATAGATTCTGAATTTCAGTTAAATTGGCCCATTCGTTAAAATTTTGATTGTAAACCGACCCCAGCGCCACCTACCGGGTCCATTTGTACATAAAAGGTTTTCTCATGATCAAACGAATATCCATTCTAAATTTCAGTTGAATTGGTACATGCATTCAAATTTTCGATATAAATCGACCCTAGCGCCACCTGGATTTGATTTTTTTTAACATAAACAATCTACGGAAAATTTCGAATCGAATAAAAAATCAGCCAAATCGCTCCAGCCGTTCTCTAGTGATGGTATGACATACGTGGACCATTTCATTTTTATATATATAGATTTAACCCTAGACAACTAAGTAATTTATCAAAAAGTTTCATTTAATTTTTCCGTCCTATTTTGGGGCATATTACCAAAAAACAGATATCATAGTTAGGTGACTGGTTTTTACTGAACCTGTCATAGGGCTTGTACTGTTGAACCGGTTCAAGACACATCACAAAGTATCAGTTAGGTGTCAATTGACACTTTAGTGGCCAACCCCATATAAAACGTACCGGTTCTCTACATACAAAAGTTCCAGAACTAGAACCGGTTCATGCACCCCAGAGAACCGGTCCCGTGACTTGTACTGTACCGGTTCATTTTCCCGTAGGGTCTTACTAGACATTCCGATTGACTCGACACTAATACTGCGAAGTTGCTGTCGACAATATTCGAGAGGAGCCGACAATGAAAGAAATTTTTTTTTTCTCTTTTAAGATGACTGGAGCCAGGAGTTGAACCTGTGATCTCCCGCATGGTAGTCGCGTTTTCTAACCACTATGCCACGGCCGGTCCAACTTATAACTACTCTTCATGTAATTTTATGAGGTGGACTTTAATTGGGACGCTACTTGAATTGTGATCGCCTACAATTCGTAAGTATTCTTCAAGGAACTTGATCGACTGGATTTTGATAGTCTGGACTTATACTGTACAAGCTCTTCTGTTATCTATACCACATGGGGGATTTGGTCTGCTCTTTCCCTCAGAGACTTTATTATTCAGTTTACCACAGGTAATTTAAACATATGTTCCCTCTTACTGCATTCAGTCATAAACATACATTTTACATCTGAAGCCCCCCAGAATTAGATAAAATTTCCTGTTGGGTACATAAACTCAAAGACCCAGTGAACATTGCTACACCTTTCTAATCTGAACTTCGATAATTTATACTGTTAAGGAGATCTGCCATCCACACCACATGGAGACTTTGGTCTGCTCTACACGACAGACACTTTAGTCTCCAGAGACTCTACTCGACTAAGGAACATTGATCATGTGTTCCCGATACGGCAGTCAGTCAAGTTCTTACAAGATTTGGAAAGTGTAGAATCATGGAAGTTGGCAGATTGAGTACTGAATTTCTAACTTTAGGCAGAGCCTCACTGCTTAGTATTATCAAATGGGTGCAATAAAATCTACCTGCATTCTGGATTCAGCTGCAAGATACGGTTTTTTGTTTGTGTTCTCATAAAAACGCACGGGACACAATGTCGGCAGGTTTTAAACTCATCAGTCCTAATAACGAAATAACAAACCGATAGACCTGATATTGTCGTATTGGGTAGTCCAATCCAATCCAAGACATACTGGCAAATTCCGCATCTGTGGGCTCGACGAACTCGATACCTCAAGACTTGTTGGCGGTTAAAAAGACATTTGCATGAAAAGCACAAGATCTCATACCTTTAACAAAAAGTTATACGATCGACGCGTTATCAGCAGGTCTCAAACCTATCAGTCCCATTAAAAAAAACCCGCTCTCCCAGCGGGTACCCAACAATAGCTGGAGGTCGAAGTAAACTTGCAAAGAAGAAACTGTCCTGATAAGGAATAGGAAAATCGCACCTAGGTACTTGTCTGCAAAAGTTTAGCATTATCTAGCTGGATAACAAATATAAACTACTTTCTTAAAGAAGGCTTAACGGTTTGACTCAACTTAGGATTCTGAGGTTTTTGGAGCAATGTAAGTGATTATTCGGTGGGCATATCCCCATATTCTACTTCCTTAATAACCTTAACGTTTTAACTCGACTAAGGATTCTAAGCGTTTTGAAGCGATCTTAATGGTTATCCGGTCGGGCTAGAGCTCAATTTTTTAGCTCGTGGTATCACGGTGAAGTAAAAGGTTTAAGTAATTTCAAGCCAACCTGACACAAGCGGATGAAACTATTGTGGGATTCAGGATTCGAAAATTACCCCGAAGTAGAAGAGTCTTTTTTTATACGTAGCAGCATAAACAATCCGCCATAAAATAATTTCAACTGATTGCTGACTTTCCATAGAATAGCTGCATCTACAAATCGTTTTCCGGATTAAGTTGGTACCCAACCCATATCATAGGTAAGACAGCAATAAACTTCCACCTTATTTCTCCCCTTTCGACTTACCTTTTCTACAGTTTGATAATCATCACCAACTCCTAAGCGACGGAACTTGACATGGAACGTGCTGATAGTGTCGGCCAATTTCTTGGGTTTATTCCAGTCCAATATAATAAAGGTGTCAGTTTTGGCCACAGTGCGTAATTTGGAGGGAGGATCAGCCAACACGCCATAGCCCTGGAAAAGGCAACTACTAAACTCCGACATAAAGCGTAGACATCTAAAGAAAACATTAACAAATAAAATAAATACAATTTAAATTTATTGCATTGCCACGGACACAACTTCCAATATTAACTGTAACTCACTTAAACAAATTGAAATCCAACGTTGACACCTGACCCGAACACAGTGGGAAACACGCTGTCGGTATCCCTCTTGACCGGCAACAGGGCGTATGATCAATATTATTTGCCAAACAGCTAAATGTTATATTCGACCACGGTGCACAGACCATAAAATCCGGTAATGTTGCCAAGTCGGTCTTTTGTGGATCACACATTTTGTCCAGACACATGCGATGCGTCATGCCATTCGTTTCACAGCAGCTACGTATGTCCGGCAGATCAGGTACGTCCATTTTATTGTGTGGCTCCGATTCGGTCTCGGTGGCCAGGGCACTGGCGTGTGTAAAGACGCGCAAACGGTCACTGGGCAGACTGGAGCCGAAGTCATTGATGGCCGTTACTATAATGCCATACATTGTTAGACGCTTTAAACCCGTTACGGTTATTGACGTATCATTGCCCGACACTAAGCGCGTAATCACATTTTCGGCTTTTCTCATTTGCTTGGCTTTGCCGCCATTCGTCGTTTCGCTGTCTGCGTCGGCATCTGCATTGTCGTCATCTTCGTCGAATGAATGCAATTCCGTTAAATTGACTTGATAGCTTTTGACCATGTGTGCCAGCTTTTCGGGCGGTGACCAGCTAACGGTGACACGTGTTTCGCTAACCTCATCGGGCACCACGTTTATGGGTGTGCTGGGTATCTGCTGAACACCCTGCAATATGCACTGCAGGCCACTGAGCGTATGGTGGACGCAGGATACGCGCGTCCGCAGCAAATCTGTAAATGGTGTATACTCACCGCGACACATGTCCTGACACAAGTCCGGTATTTGTTTCTCAACGCAACATGGCACATGATTACGGCCATCCGCCATGCAGCGCACGATTTGCGGGAAATCTTTCTCGCACGCCTCCGGATCAATGCCCGTAGTGCCGTCCAAAATATTGTGGACATTACAAAAGCCCATGCAGCTTTGGCTAACGTTGACACGTTCACAGCACTCTGTAAAGTCATGCGTCACCTGGGGTGGCACGGTGCCCGTGCGCCAAAACGAACGGTTGTCGGTGGCATCCAGCGGCGGTGGCACTAGAAAAACATCACCCGTATCACTAGCTATAGAGCCATCACTATTGTTTGTGTGGTTGTTGTTGTTGTTGTTGGAGGTGGAGGTGGTGGTGGTAGTGTCGCTGTTTCTATCCTTAAAAGGCAATGACTTAACTACAAGGGGGTTGTGGAGAGCAGCGGGAAGAGACAATGGACGGACGGCAAAGAAAGAGGGGAACATTGAAATTGAATTTTGAACAAGAATTGATTTCAATTGATTTAGAAGAAGATATGAGGGAAAGAGGTAGAATGGTGATTATGTGGATAATTTAAATGAGATGCCTTAATGAGGAGTGTGAGGGGTTGGCGGCAATGTATTTGAATGAAAATGGGATCAATGTAAATATATAACTGCTTAGTGGAAATTTCGTTTGTACAGCGAGTTCCAAGTATATGGGGAGTATGTGAGTCTGTACAAATGGGTGTAAGGGGAGGGAACGTATTTGTGGTGCATAAGGTGCTGACCAAGTTTTACAGAATTCAAATGTCTGTTACTATTCTCAGTACTGTTACTAGATTAAAGTTTTGCTTTTAGCACAATTTCTAATACATGGAAGGGTTGACTGCAATTACCTCTTAAATTCCTAACTTACCTATTTCGTGCGTTTCTGGACTTTGGAAATATTCACTCTATTAAAAATTTCTACAAAATTTGTGCAGAGGCTATTCCTTATCAAATGCATTAGCTTATTTTTAAATTACTACTTATTTGTCAATTGTATGTTCTTGACAAGTGACAGAAAGGCGACACGTTCTAAACACTAGAACTTAGTGATTTTCTTTTTACATCCGATAAATGAGATATGGGAAAGCTTCTCGCATTTGTGTGAGTTTGTACGCTCCTACTCAGCAGACAAATTGCTAAGGATTATCTCGTGGAAAGTATTCAAGAAGACCTTCTAACAGATCCGGCTTAACTTATCGCAAACCTGATACAATGAGGCCTTCATAAAGGCCTTACTTTTTAGTTTAGTGTTCAAAAAAGTATTTTAACCAAAAAGTACTTTAAGGGTACTAAATGGGAATTTCATGTAACAAGAAGTGCCTAAATACTTTTGTTTTATTTAAACAAACTTTTTTTGTAGCGAAATGTACTTTTATTTTATAAAATAAATCTACTCTACACAAAAAGTAATTTACTATACTCAGAAAGTACTTTTATTGTACCTAAAAGGTATTTTCTTTATATCCGAATTTATTGTACTAAAAAGTACTTTTAATGTACCAAAAATACTTTTATTGTACCTAATAGTACTTAAATGTACCAAAAATATCTTAACTGTACACAAAAAGTTATTAAAAAAGATTATTATTGCACCAAAAGTAATTGTAGTGTACCAAAAAGTACTTTTGTTGTACTAAAACTTTATTTTACTATACCAATAGTACTTGTATTGTACCATTTAAGTACTTCTTTTTGTACAAAATGTTATTGTTGAAACCAAAAGTACTTTATGAAATAGTACTTTTATTGTACCAAAAAGTACTTTAATTTTACCTAAGAATTAATTTTATTGTACCACCAAGTACTTTTATTGTACTTTTACTTTTACTGTCCGCAAAAAGTACTTTTGTCGTACTAAAACGTTATTTTACTATACCAAATAGTACTTTTATTGTACCAACTAGTACTTCTTTTTGTACAAAATAGTATTGTTGAAACCAAAAGTACTTTATCAAATAGTACTTTATCAAATTGTACCAAAAAGTACTTTAATTGTACCAAAGAATTAATTTTATTGTACCACCAAGTACTTTTATTGCATCAAAAAGTACTTATTTCTACTAAAAAGCATTTTTTTTCTCAAAAAGAAAGAAAAGTACTTTTAATGTGTCAAAATGTACATTTATTGTACCCAAAAGGTACCTTTATTGTATAGAATGGTACTTTTATTGCGACAAATTTTACAACTAATGTTTTAAAAAGAATTTTATTGTACCGAATGGTACTTTTACTGTACCAAAAATACTTTTATTGTACTTTAAAAATAATTTAAGTGTATCAGAAAGTACTTTTATTGTATCAAAAAGTACTTTATTGTACTTAATTGTATTTTGTTAAATCCAAAAGTACTTTATTAAATAGTAATTTTATTGAACCAAAAAGTACTTTAAATGTACCCAAAAAGAAATTGTATTGTACCTGCTTGTATTGTATACAATAAGTATTTTTTTTTTGTATTAAAACTCATTTTTGTTAATTTTGTTCACAAAGTTATTTTATTTTATATAACAGTACTTTTATTGTGCCAAAATGTACATTTATTGTACCATAAAAGTACCTTTATTGTCCAAAAAGTACTATTGTTGCTTCAAAAATTACATCTATTGTTTTAAAGAGCACATTATTGTGCCATAAAGTACTTTCGTTGTTCCCAAAAAGTACTTTCACTGTACCAAAAGTTGATTTAAATGTTCCCAAAAATACTTTTATTGTACCTTCAAAATAGACTAAGTGTATCAGAAAGTACTTTTATTGTACCAAAAAGTACTTTATTGTACTTAATTGTATTTTGTTGGGAAAAAGTACTTTATTAAATAGTAATTTTGTTGAACCAAAAAGTACTTTAGGTGTACCCGGTATACAATAAGTACTTTTTTTGTATTAAAACGCATTTTTTGTTTTATTTTCACAATGTTATTTTATTGTATATAAAAGTACTTTTATTGTGCCAAAATGTACATTTATTGTACCATAAAAGTACCTTTATTGTCCAAAAAAAAGTACTATTGTTGCTTCAAAAATTACATCTATTGTGTTAAAGAGCACTTTTGTTGTAACATAAAGTACTTTCCTTGTTCCCAAAAAGTACTTTTACTATACCACAAAGTGATTTTAATGTTCCCAAAAATACTTTTATTGTACTTTAAAACAATTTAGGTAAACCAAAAAGTACTTTTATTGTATAATAAAGTACTTTTTTTGTACATGCCACTACTTTTATTGTACCAAAAAGTACTTTTGTTGAAACCAAAAGTTATTTATCAAATAGTACTTTTATTGTACCAACAAGTTATTTAATCGTACCCAAGAAGTAATTTTATTGTACTAACAAGTACTTTTATTGCACCAAAAAGTACTTTTTTAGTACCAAAACGTTTTTTCGATGTTTTTTTTTTATAAATTACTTTTTTTGTATAAAAAAGTAGTATTATTGTGCCAAAATGTACATTTGTTGTTTCCAAAAGTACCTTTATTGTATAAAAAAGTACTTTTATTGCAATAAAAATTACTTTTGTTACACCAAAAAAACCTTCCTTGCAGCTAAAAGTAATTTAAATTTACCAACAAGTACTTTTATTGCATCAAAGAGTACTTGTTTATAGCAAAAATCATTCAATTAGTACTTTAAGTACATATATTTTACCAAAAGTACTTTTATGGTACCAAAAAGCAACTTTAATCTCAAAAAGCCTTTTTATGGTACCGGCAAGTTATTTTATTGTACCACAAAGTATCAAATACTTTTGTTGTACCAAAAAGTACTTTTATTGTACCAAAAATTATGTTTCGTATATTCGTTACACGTACATATATGGTAGACAACAGTGTACTCTCACAGCCATCTTATTGTATCTCTTTGTACCGCAAATCAACCGGTACGGCTATGTACATTTCTTTTTTGGATATGTCAAAATGTGTAAGGCAGCAGTGCTCTAGTCAAAACATAAGTCATCTCATGAATTTATTGAATTTCAAAGCTGACACTCTTTTTTTTCTAGGTCTCATTTTAAGCGATTTAATTTTTTTAATATACGTTAAATCTTTTCTCTCTAATATTTATAATTATAAATTTTTTTGCTTGGTTGTAAACGTATTTTCTTTATTTTTTATAAACTCAAAAACCTAATATTTCACTTCTATGTATTCAAAATTTAGTATCTCGACAATATAACACTTTCTTTGTTAGACTCGCTTCTATTATATCAATTGACATTTTTAACCCCTGTCCTGCCTCATGATATGTTATCTAGTATATCTTCATAATTGCTCTAAGTTTATTAACAAAACACATAAAATGACCATGACCGATGCTACAGAGAACCAACAGAAAACACCACTTGTTGTTGGATCTTACTAATACTACTAATCCTTGTGGACATTGTGCTTAACATACCTGTTAATATATGTATACTACGTAATACTGGATCCGAATTTAATTCACATGTATATGTGCCCGAATCTGCAGGCTTTAAACGTTTGATCAGTAAAACCCAAACTTCACCGCCTGAATCGATTTTACCATTAGGATCTGAAAGGAGAGTATATTAAATATAAATGAGAGAATATAAAAAATACACAACCAAAATCAAATGAATATGCATCTAATAGCCGTTGAGTTACATACTTTCGTCATGTAAAACACTGATACGTTGATCACTCGTCACACGCACTTTGCCAGCGGTAAGAATTTCATCGGATTTCTTCCATATCACAGTATTGTTGCTACGATTCTCTGAGACAACGCAGGTGAGTAAGGCATCCTTGCCTTCGTAAATAATAGATGGTCCACCGGTACCTAAAAGAGAGGAGAAGAGAGAGAGAGAAAGAGAAGAAGAGAGAGGGAGAAATAATTATCAATTAAATATTACACTGAAATATCGTGACATGCATGAGGCAATAATATAACCAGATGGAGCTGTTGTTTAGGCAAAAATAAAACAAAAGATTCGAAGAAAGAAGAACAAAATTTTTGTAGTTTGAAATATTGATCAATTTTGTAATTGTGTTGGTAAATTCGCTATAACGCACTGACTATTCTGGTAGTTCCTCTTACTTAAAGTGTTCACTTTTTAGTGTTGATATGTGTATGTCAACTAACTGACATTTCTTTACTATTTTTTTATATTTTGTTATCAACGCTTTCATAGCTTAAGTTACTCTTGTTGTTATATCCCCTTTTTTGTAATTCTAACAAGTAATGCCATCTTCCACTGCACGTTTTGCTTTTATTTTCCACTTACCTATCGGTTGAACGGATTTAACTGTTGACAGCAAACATGTTGATGTTGTCAATACCAGCAACAATTTTAACATTATGACATCCGTCACACGTTTCTGTAACGACACAAAAAGAGAGAGAGAGATAGAGGTTGTGGTTAAACAATTTTTTTTGAGGAAAACCGGAAATTATTATATTTTTAATAACGACACTCGACAGTCGATTTAAAGGACACATTTGGTCCAGGATTTACATATTAATTCATTTAATGCATTACAACTACAATACATACAGTAACAATTTCAAACGCAACCATAAATCACTTTAACGAAAAAAATAGGATAAACATATGGCTTATTATAGCACCAGATGCGACAGTTGTCCACCAGGGATTGCAAATTATTTGTCACAGCAAGAGACAAAGAGGAAGAGAGGAAGGAAGGCACGGAGAGCCTCATTGAAAGGAAGGATATGCGAGGAAACCATGCATTAATTAATTTAAAATAAATAACAACCAAATATTATTTACGGCTGTTGACAGCCGAATGCCAGCCAACAACAAAAAAAGATGAAAATGAAATAATATTTATGTATGTATTTAAATGGATTTAAGTATATACATACGCACACATACGCACACATATAATAAATGTGACGACTTATATGTCTTTATAAGAGCAAGCTGTTGACCACAATAAGGAAAGGGCGTAGAAGGTAAGAGAAAACTTTAAAAGCCGTATATAAAAATACTAAAAATTTAAAAATACTAAAAATATAAAAATATAAAAATATAAAAATATAAAAATATAAAAATATAAAAATAAAAAAATATAAAAATATAAAAATATAAAAATATAAAAATATAAAAATATAAAAATATAAAAATATAAAAATATAAAAATATAAAAATATAAAAATATAAAAATATAAAAATATAAAAATATAAAAATATAAAAATATAAAAATATAAAAATATAAAAATATAAAAATATAAAAATATAAAAATATAAAAATATAAAAATATAAAAATATAAAAATATAAAAATATAAAAATATAAAAATATAAAAATATAAAAATATAAAAATATAAAAATATAAAAATATAAAAATATAAAAATATAAAAATATAAAAATATAAAAATATAAAAATATAAAAATATAAAAATATAAAAATATAAAAATATAAAAATATAAAAATATAAAAATATAAAAATATAAAAATATAAAAATATAAAAATATAAAAATATAAAAATATAAAAATATAAAAATATAAAAATATAAAAATATAAAAATATAAAAATATAAAAATATAAAAATATAAAAATATAAAAATATAAAAATATAAAAATATAAAAATATAAAAATATAAAAATATAAAAATATAAAAATATAAAAATATAAAAATATAAAAATATAAAAATATAAAAATTTTAATTTTTAATTTTTAATTTTTAATTTTTAATTTTTAATTTTTAATTTTTAGTTTTTAATTTTTAATTTTTAGTTTTTAATTTTTAATTTTTAATTTTTAATTTTTAATTTTTAATTTTTAATTTTTAATTTTTAATTTTTAATTTTTAATTTTTAATTTTTAATTTTTAATTTTTAATTTTTAATTTTTAATTTTTAATTTTTAATTTTTAATTTTAAGTTTTTAATTTTAAATTTATAATTTTTAGTTTTTAATTTTTTATTTTGTATTTTTAAAATTAAATTAATTTATTTTCTATAAAAATATATTATCGTAGTCAATAAAGTAACAACCCCTCTCTTAGCCAACATTATTATTAACCTCCGCTTCTGTTCTCACCTCGTCATTAGAGTTTATCTTTACACTTCATGCTGAATTCCCCACAATGTGACAAACTGTTACTGTAATTAAAATGCCAAATACATTGGAAATTTGTATTACCAAAAAGCAGAGCAAAAAACCACAACAAATTATTAACAATAATACAATCACACATTTCTTAATCTCGGTCAAAGGATGTGCGTGCGTGCGTAACTGTATGCGAGTGATTTCACACCCATACAACAGATGCAAGTGATAGCTTTGGACAGAAAAGAGTGAGAGAGAAGAGTGTGAATGTGTAACAAAATGGATGAAAATCAGCGAAACATGTGCATCCTTTGCTGTGTATGCGTGTATGTGAAGGCAAAGTGTTTCCGCCAAAATATTTAAAATTAAATATAATTTATGTTGTTTAAGTACGAAAAACGTTTAAACTCCAGAGAAAACAGTATGAAATCAGATGTACCAATACACTTGGGTATATGCGAGCAAACACACACGCTTATACACATATACAATTGTGCCGACACACATTAAGGGCGCTTGCATAGCAGACAGGACCAATTCTGCTATGTGAAGGACACCAACTCCGACACCGATACTGGCACTAGCACTAGCAAAAATTCGCCATAAATCAAAAAACCATTAAATACTTTTCAACACATCCTCGACGTTGGCGTATGCATGAATTCATAAAGAGTATGAATTTATAAATATCTCATCGTCGACCAGTGCATAAACGAATCGTTTGTATTTATTTTACTATATTCTCCATCTCTCTCTCCCATGACCTGCGGGCCATGTGGACATGATGAGCCTCTTGAACGCGTGTTTTTATGTTTCTCTGGCTCTGTTGCCAAAGTGGGTATTGAATTCATTGCAATGCAAAGTGATTGTGGCGCGAGCGAGCGTATGACGACTGGTCATCAAGTGAGTGTTACGGCCGAAAGCGTTGTGGCACTGTGTGCGTTGCGAAAGGATTGGCTTAAGTTTTGGATGCGGTGATGTCGAAAGCAAAGTAAATAAAGGGGCCAAGAATTTTTGGTATTTCTGATGTGAATTTTTTTTAATTTCTATTATTCTTAGGATTTTCTATATTTTTAAGATTTTTAATATTTGATATTGTCATAGTTCGGTTTGAGATCAGTTCTATTGGCAATTATTTATTATTGCCAATAGGTTTTTAGTCAAGAGTGTGAAATGTATTATGTTGACAGCAGGTTAATATTTTTAATATTTTTAATGATTTGAATATTTTGAAAATATTAAATATTTTGAATATTTTGTATATTTTGAATATTTCGAATATTTGTAATATTTTCCAAATTGAATGTGTGATTTGATTGAATTTTCTTTAATTTCTATTATTCTTAGGATTTTCTATATTTTTAAAATTTTTATTATTTTTAATACTTTTTAATATATTTAATATTTTTAATATTTTCAATATTTTTAATATTTTTAATATTTTTAATATTTTTAATATTTTTAATATTTTTAATATTTTTAATATTTTTAATATTTTTAATATTTTTAATATTTTTAATATTTTTAATATTTTTAATGATTTGAATATTTTGAAAATTTTAAATATTTTGAATATTTTGTATATTTTGAATATTTGTAATATTTTCCAAATTGAATTTGGCTCACGATCTATTCTATTATTATTAATAGAATTTGTTTTACAAGAGTTGTGTGAAATGGATTATGTTGACAGCTGGCAGGGCAGATAGCTATTTCGATGGTAGCCAAACCATCATCATCAGTACTCATTTGCTGTGAATTCTCCACTCATTATCACAACCTTAAGTGTTAAAAGCTTGCATATTTTGAATGTTTTGAATATTTCGAATATTTTGATTATTTTGAATATTTTGAATATTTTGAATATTTTGAATATTTTGAATATTTTGAATATTTTGAATATTTTGAATATTTTGAATATTTTGAATATTTTGAATATTTTGAATATTTTGAATATTTTGAATATTTTGAATATTTTGAATATTTTGAATATTTTGAATATTTTGAATATTTTGAATATTTTAAATATTTTGAATATTTTGAATATTTTGAATATTTTAAATATTTTGAATATTTTAAATATTTTGAATATTTTAAATATTTTGAATATTTTGAATATTTTGAATATTTTGCATATTTTAAATATTTATAATATTTTGAATATTTTTAATATTTTTAGTATTTTAAATATTAATTTTAGAATTTATCTCAAGACCAGGGGTTTTGAAAGAAGTTAAAAGCAGAATTATATTCTCATTATTAATATTTGTAATATTTTTAATATTTGTATTAATTTTAATATTTTGAATATTTTTAATATTTTGGAAATTTTGAATATTTTGAATATTTTGATTATTTTGAATATTTTAAATATTTTGAATATTTTGAATATTTTGAATATTTTGAATATTTTGAATATTTTGAATATTTTGAATATTTTGAATATTTTGAATATTTTGAATATTTTGAATATTTTGAATATTTTGAATATTTTAAATATTTTGAATATTTTGAGTATTTTAAATATTTTTCGTATTTGTAATAATTGTAATATTTCTAATGTATGTAATATTTTTCGTATTTGTAATAATTTAATATTTAAATTTTTAATATTTTTCGTATTTGTAAAAAATTTAATTTTTTGAACATTTTGAATATTTTTAATTTTTTCAATATTTTTAATATATCAAAAATTTTTTACTTCTCAACTTCCGTCTCTACCCCTCCTACACAGTGACCAACAGAATGTCGTGTCCTTTTATTTATTTGTAAAATTGTTATATATTTGCATATATATCTATAACTGCCACGATGTCGGTCTATGTGTGCATGTGTGCGTGTGCGTTTGAGTGAGTGTGTTTATTTTATGTGCATACAAATAAAACCAGATTAAGTGCAATTAATTTTCTGTCAGCAACAATTGTATAAAAGTATCACTAACAGATAAAACACAGCGGCTGCCATTGCAGCAGCAGCAACAACTGCAACTATAGTGGCAACATATAAAACAGCAACAGCTACAGCAATAATAGCAACAGCAGCACCACTGGCACTAACATATGCAACCAAGCGTATAAAGAGCAGCAACAACAACAACAACAACCAACAATTGCTGCGACAATCAGCAACGTTTTGTGTGCAACCAGCAACAACTAGTTCCCACAGGCTCACACACAAAGCAACAGTAGTATTATCCTTACAGCCAATATACTAATGGCACATTGTATTGTTGCTACAACTGTTAACGCAGAGTATTTACTTTACGCTATTGTTGCCACTAAATAAAACATTGTGAACGCGACAAAAAATACAACGCAACCAACGAAATGGACTGCGAGTTGTTGAAATATATATTTATATACTAAACACTCACGAGTAACCGGAAATCACAACATAAACATAAAAATTCGGCCAACTGCGAAAGAGGTCCTTTGTTTGCCAGGAACTTGAATAGATATTTTTTAAATTGTCAAGTTTAGTCAAGGCAGACAGTAAATTAGCTTTTGGAAATTGAAAATTTAAGCGAGTGATGCCATAAAAGTCCTATGGCCCTATGTTCCACATTGTAACGACAGGAATGAAAATAAATGCCCTAAAACCTAATGTTTCCTAGGGAGCAGGTAATAGTATTGGTTAAAACTAAATTTTCAGATATGCTTTCGATCGGCATATGTTTAGGTGTAAGAGGTATTTTGCAAAATGCTGTGAGATGAATACAAGATCATATAAAGATAGTTAACGATACCTTTAACGTGTTTAAAAGTCTTTAAAAATGTATTTTATTTCCTTTTTAACCCTGCTACTATGTTAGAAAAAAATCACACACGTTATGTTTGGGTCTTATTATGACCCCATATAGTTTTATTGAGAAAATTTAAATTTCTATAGTTTAAAAAAAATGTTTAAAGCTTGTGATCATAACAAAAAGCTGTCGTTAGAGAAATTGTGGGTCGGTGTGATGGACAAACAAGTTTTATTCATGTTATACACTCAGTAAAGGTATTTGTTATATCCTCACCCTACTCGTAGTAGGTGTTTGTCCTTCTGGTACGCACGATAACTTTCGAAAGACGCAACAAATTGATTTGAAACTTTGCATGGATTAATATTTCCCTAAAACTAATTACAGTATTGTAAATGAGCTACATAACCGCGCCTCTTCTGGTACCTCCCATACAAATATACCGCTCCGCCCACTTTAGAAATGGAGTAATAATATTAATATACATAACGCGATCATGGACAAATTCTGTATTTAGTAAAGCTATAGCAGAATAAAGTTTTGAATAAAAAATCTGGAAACCTAGTCACACCCCTTCTGGTACCGCCCATGCGAATGTACCACTCAGCACACTTCAGCAATCGATTAATATCATTAATACACCCAACGCGATCGTGCCCCAATTCTATATTTAGTAAAGCTAAAGCGGGATAAAGTTTTGGAGAAAAAATCTGAAAGTGGTTCTTAGTGGTTTTCTTCTTCGGCGGGCAAATTTTGCACATTTTCCGTTCGAATGCGCAGATGGCGATGCACTGTCCTCTGGCCGAATTATTTGTACTAACGATGCATAGGCTTCTGCGCCTATTGTGCAGTTTATGTTCTTGCCATTGAGGATTAATTTCGGTCCACATTATAAAAGCATTGAAAGCAGAAATATCCAGTAAGTTACAGTACAGAGCAGCTGGCCACCGATTGCTTTTTCGAACCATTTGGTCCAGTGTATCGACTTCGCCTTTTGTCGAGTTGTAGCATTCAATTATTTCAGAAAATGTTTTTTGTAGATCTTCAAAATAAACTATTCTGTATTTTTTCGGCTCATATATAACTACAGTGCCTTTTTCGTTAAAAAATTGCTCTAGTAATTAGAAGGCTTACGCAGTTGATTTTCTGAACAGGCAAGAAACGTTTGTTTTTTCTTACTGTACCAACAGTAGTAATTTTTTGATTTAGCCGTTCAAATACAAGATTATGGCTCGTAAACAAATTATCGGAAGCCACATTTTATCCATTTTGGATTTGGATCTATTCAGCAATGTCTTCCGCTTTGCCCAAGTAAATTTAGAACTGCAAACAAAACACAGTGTCAGAATTCTCTTCTATCCACGCCATATTTTCCAGGTTTATTTAGCATATATTCTTTGAAAGGGGATCTACCTCGGAAAGGAATGAGCAATTCGTCGAGTGTTATACTAGCATTTGAAACGTAAAGCAGTTGCAAGTTTTTAATAACATTGCTCATAAAGATTGCGAAGAGAAGCAAGTTTATCTCCCATTTGTTCTGATCTTTTTCGTTGCCTATCGTCAAATGTTGGTACACGAGAAATATTGGCAAATCGCTCCATAGACATGATTGCTCTCTAAAAAAGGTAGGAGAGAGGCTGTAAATGGGTGTAAGTTCCTTGCGCTGTTCAAAAATAAGTGAAAAACTAAAAAAAAAAGAAAACATAGACGACTAACAAAATATGTTAATTATCAGTCATGAAAAATATGTATGGGGTCATAATATGACCCCAACATGATATGTGTGTACACTTGCAATAAAAACTGGTCGAAGCCTAAAATGTTGCAAACATTAATTGAATTCGATGTATTTAAAAAAATTATGCACTGAGCATTAAGAACTTTTAAAAATTTCCTACCAGTTAGAAATAAGATAACGTTAAATACGATTTGGGTCATCAAATGACCCCAACATAATAGCAGGGTTAAAAACCCCAGCATGCATGCTCGACTGATGACTAGTAGTTGAATCTTATCCTCTCGAGCTATAGAATTTCTTTTGTTACATTTATTTCCTTACAACAAAAGCTTTTCCCTTAACTTTTATGTCGCCATTAACAGATATATGCATGACCACCATATAACTGCCACTAGGTAAAGGTACGGCCTTAAAAGGACATCTTTCAAAGCTGAAATTCTTCAAAATAACATCGCCCTACAATGAAATGAAATCAGCAGCAAATAAAAATGAAATTGATGTCAACAACTATGCTTAATACTCACACTATAGGGACACGTGTGATTGATGTTCGAGAATGTCTTTATCACCTTATACACATAATTCCAAAAGTAATTACGTTTAGAAGTTTTCAAAAACTCACAAAATTATATGGTATCATTGTATATATAGGGTTTGAA
This sequence comes from Muscina levida, assembly GCA_964034835.1. Classification (NCBI taxonomy): domain Eukaryota; kingdom Metazoa; phylum Arthropoda; class Insecta; order Diptera; family Muscidae; genus Muscina; species Muscina levida. Next base: position 131,881,495 of record OZ035883.1, on the reverse strand, counting down.
AGTATCCAACTTGCGATATAGAGCAGCATTGATCTGGAATATTAGCAGGGCATCATTAGCAGCTATCAATCGCTTGTGTTTTTGCTACTAACAGCTTACCACAATGCCACTGACATTTTGCTGGTTCATATGATAACGAACATTTGTAAGCAGAGATCTACCTATTCTCTTGACGTTGCATTCGGAGAATTTTCCGAATTCGTGATCAATTATCTCACACTCGACATGTTCCATGTAGTAACGTAATGTTAAGGCGTTTTGAAAGTCGACAAGTATTGCGAGTACCACCATAATTTTACTATTTGGAGGTGACATTTTTTCCTGTGATTTTCGGTGGTGTTCCCAATGAGGTGCTCTAACTGACTCATGAGATTTTTTAGTGGAATTCTGGGAAAATATTTGCCAAAATCAGGTATTTCACAGACCGTGATGATATTATATTGTACTTGATTTAAATGGAGCGTTTAATTAGTTGGAATCGTTTAATAACATACTATTGTGTTTTTAATAAAATTATTTGCTAGAATAATTAGATTGTTATTACGATGGGATAAACGAAAGGTAGGAATTTGGTAATTTTCCACAGTATATTCACAAATACATAACATGCTACATCTATCAATTATAAGCCGATGTGCTTTATTTAGATAAATATTTGTTTAACTTTTAACCATACATAACCAAACATTTTGAGTTACCCGCCACTTTGGCTGCACTTAAATATATATTATAATATTTTTAAAATTTTCAAATATTTTTAATATTGTTAATATTTTTAATATTTTTTTTTTTATTAATATTTTTATTATATTTTTTAATATTTTAAATGTTCTTAATATTTTTAATATTTTTGTGATGATAGAGGAGAAGGCACAGCAAAGGGCGCTGACGAGACATTGTGGTTAATGTCGAAATGACGTCATACGCCTAACCTGCTGTCAACATAATACATTTCACAAACTCTTGATTAAAAACCTATTGGCAATCGATCTATATATATAAAAATGAAATGGTCCACGTATGTCATACCATCACTTGAGAACGGCTGGAGCGATTTGGCTAATTTTTTTTTATTCGATTCGAAATTTTCCGCAGATTGTTTGTGTTGAAAAAAATCAAATCCAGGTGGCGCTAGGGTGGATTTATATCGAAAATTTGAATGCATGTACCAATTCAACTGAAATTTAGAATGGATATTCGTTTGATCATGAGAAAACATTTTATGTACAAATGGACCCGGTAGGTGGCGCTGGGGTCGGTTTACAATCAAAATTTTAACGAATGGACCAATTTAACTGAAATTCAGAATCTATGTTTGTTTGATCATCAGAAAAAATCGTATGTACAAATGGACCCGGTAGATGGCGCTAGGGTGGATTTATATTGAATATTTGAATGCATGTATCAATTTAACTGAAATTTAGTATTTATTTTTGTGGAACCATGAGAAAATTTTTTTTGTATAAATTGACCCGGTAGGTGTCGCTATGATGGAATTATAATGAAAAATTTAACGAATTAAACAATTTGATTGAAATTTACAATGTATATTTGTTTTATTATGAGATTTTTTATGTATATGTATATGGACCCGCAGTTGATTTGGCTGGGGTTGAATTATTTCGAAAATTTATATCAATTGTCCGATTTTACTTACACTTAAAATATATGATTTTTTTGGCATGACAAAATTTTGAATGTATGTTTGGAACCAGTTGCCGGTGTTTAGCTTATGATACACTTAATTTTTTGAATGTCATTTAGTCACTTTTTTTAACATCATAGTTATTCAGAAGTCTATATATATAAAAAAGATGTACATTTTGATGTCACCACTAATTGTGAAAACGGTTGACCCCATTTGTCCCAAAATTTCAGTGAAAGTTGGGGATTGGCTGTAGATGGTCACCCAGACCGCAAAAAGGCTTAACCCTAGACGGGTAATCTTCGTCGATTCGACGAACACTGTTGCTATTTTTTCAAATATCTCTCTTATTTTTTTACAATATTCTATTGCCTTTTGCAATAGCGTTAGTTTGTGATGTTTTTTTCAAGCTATGCTGGCATATGACAGCATTAGTTAGGCGTAAATGTTATATTTTTGCAATAACCAAAAACTCGCGTCGTCGAAACGACGAAGGTTACCTTTTGTGTGACTTTTTGCTCTTGCAAAAAAGTGACCAAATCAAAAAATATTTTGATTTTTAAATGTAAAATATTTAAAATATCGGAATTACCAGATGATTTAATTGAAAATTGTGAAAATGCTCCTAAAAACTTCAACTGCGATTCAATGATCGAAGAGCAAATTGAAAAATATGTCGAGGAAGATGTATTTTTGCGTGAAGAGGAATACGACTGCAATGACGATATTACACCGGATTCGGGTGATGAAAATAATCGTGAGCCACTAAATTTGTTCCGAAATTACTTATAATGTGTACAACAACAATTCGTGGGAAACAAATAATATTTTTGGTCCACTAAAAATAAAATGATTTAAGGCGTGGAATAAATTTATTGCATCAAAGGTGAGAACCGACTAGTGAAGAAATTGGCCGAACTAACCTCTTGTCGTACTTCTAACAATTCGAATGCGATGATATTTCGGACGAAATTGTAAATTAGGAGAATGTTATAATTGAGAATCCCGTTCAACGACACGAGTTTTTGAATAAATAAATTCTGGCCTTTTTGAACCCCTTTAATCAATAATAGAAGAAAAAAATACTGAAAACAACTATTTATGAAATTTTCGAATCTTGGAAACGAAAAAGAAGAAAGAAAACGCTAATTTTGTAAAAATTGTTCTTGCGAAAAAAGAAAAATGCAAGAGATTTTTTGTTATACCTGTATGTGGGAAGCATAAATTCTAACTTGTGCCTACTATACAAAGAAATAATTTTTCGAAGTGTTTTTTGTTTTAATTGATAAAATTAAGTGTATTATAAATATTTTTGCACAAGTTGAGAAGCCACGTCTATTTTATTTTATACTACAGAACTATTTGAATACTAGTATATACTTGAGACCAAAAAAATGGGCTGAAAAGAGACATGTTCGAAAATTAACCAATTAGCTTTAAAAATATACAGTTTTTGTGTTTTCTTCTTCGCTAGAGTCTATAATTGCTTAAATATGATGTTTCGGACTGGTACGCTCGATTTTTTGCTAAGAATATCCAAGTGAAATAGGACTTCGTCGATTCGACGAAGATTACCCTTAGTGTATGTAAAATATGATTACCCTTCTAGGGTTAAAGAAGAATGACTAACTTTTATAATGGCGCACTTCCTACAGAATTAGAGAGCTTCGCAAAGTGGTTTTTCCTATTTCGAAATTTTAGGGGACAAACACAAAAATGGGAACAACTGTTGCTCTCACCCAGACCAAACGGCTAATAGGGTTGTTGAGCCAAATGAAGGGATTTTTGGAAACTGGAACTCCTTAGAATAAAAAGGGGCAAAGTACTATCATGGCTCAGACCAAACACCTAAAGTATCGATCACCCAGTACACCAACGCAGAAAGTTATATGTCAGTCAATTGGCTTAAAAATTTGGTTTTAGAATATATGCCTATCAATAATTACGTTTTTATCGTATCCTGGAAGACACAGCTTATATGAAGTACAGAATATGTTCGGGAATACCTCGCCCTTTAAATTTTAATATTTCAGAGGCCAAGTAATAAACCAATCGTTTTTAGATTTTAACTGCACTCAACATCTTTTAAAATAATTTGGAGGCAGGACGAAGTCTGCCGGGCCAGCTAGTTTTTAATATTTTTAATATTTTTAATATTTTTAATATTTTTAATATTTTTAATATTTTTAATATTTTTAATATTTTTAATATTTTTAATATTTTTAATATTTTTAATATTTTTAATATTTTTAATATTTTTAATATTTTTAATATTTTTAATATTTTTAATATTTTTAATATTTTTAATAGTGCTCCCCATTTTCCGGGAAACGGTATTCCCGGTTTTTCCAGGATTCCCGGTCCTTTCCCGGCATAATTGGTTTGTTAAGCAATTATGCACAGAATGACTTGAAATTTGGCAGAAATCATTAACGGAGACTTGGTTATAATCTCCCAAAAAATTATGCCATTTGATGGAACGCTGTCCAAACGCCGGTCCGGGAACGAAGAAATTTCTATTATTTTTATACATTTGTATGACATTTTTCGGTTTTTCGGTCTATTCTGGACCGGCGTTTCTAAAGTACTTTTTCAAATGGATCGTTTCTAAAGTACTTTTTCAAAAAATGCATCTCATGCTGCCAATAAAATTTGTGCAGTTTATGGACCCGATACAGTTCCATTTCTACAGCACAACGATGGTTTCAATGTTTTCGTTCTGGTGCAGAGGTGATCGAAGATGAGCCACAGTCCGAAAGGCCTGTCGTCGAATATTGCGATAAAATCGCTGAATTGATCGAAAGAGACCGGCATAGTAGCAGCTGTAGCATCGGCCAAGAGCTGGGCATGAGTCATCAAACCGTTATAAACCATTTGAAGAAGCTTGGATTCAAAAAGAAGCTCGATGTATGGGTGCCACATGACTTGACGCAAAAAAACATTTTTGCCCGTATGGATGCTTGCGAATCGCTTCTGAATCGGAACAAAATCGACCCGTTTTTGAAGCGGATGGTGACTGGCGATGAAAAGTGGGTCACTTACGACAACGTAAAGCGCAAACGGTCGTGGTCGAAAAGCGGTGAAGCTGCCCAGACGGTGGCCAAGCCTGGATTGACGGCCAGGAAGGTTCTTCTGTGTGTTTGGTGGGATTGGCAGGGAATCATCCACTATGAGCTGCTCCCCTATGGCCAAACGCTCAATTCGCTTAATCTTTGACAACAGAGGCCAAATTGTCTTCCATCAGGACAACGCCAGGCCACACACATCTTTGGTGACGCGCCAGAAGCTCCGGGAGCTCGGATGGGAGGTTCTTTTGCATCCACCGTATAGTCCGGATCTCGCACCAAGTGATTACCACCTATTTCTGTCCATGGCGAACGAGCTTGGTAGTCGGAAGTTGGCCACAAGAGAGTCCTGTGAAAATTGGCTCTCCGAGTTTTTTGACAATAGGGAAGCGAGCTTCTATAAGAGGGGCATTATGAAGTTGGCATTTCGTTGGGAACTCGTCATCGAACAAAACGGCGCATATTTGACTTAAATCGCATTATTATAACCAATTTTATGAACAATTGAAAATTCAATAAAAATACCGCAAGACTTTTTGACAACCTTATATCTAATTTAATAGCACTTATTGGGGCGGAAAAAAATAAAAATAATTTTATTTTCACTAAATTTTTAGATACACACTGTTTCAACAACAATTGGCTTTCGAGCCACCAAAAACAAAAATTAAAGACACACGAAAACAACAGTTTATCTTTAATGCATTTATTAAGAACCACAATAGTTACTTTATTACATATAAAATAACTAGTGGTATATTAATAACTTAAAACGAACGACAATTATTTACTTTTAACAAAAAGAAGCAAATTTAAAACATCTCTGCAACACTACAGACAAAACAAAACAATAAACAGTAAAAAAACAACCGCACGGTTCAACAGCTAAAACAAATTTGCTCAATTGGACAAAGAGCCATAGCCTTATACAAAAGGAGGTACCTATTTCACAAACTAACATTCAATTCACAAATAACATTGAAGCGCCTAAAGTTTAGTTTATCTGTTTGAATTATTGTAGGTTGCAGATCCGAAATTTGATCTTGGACATATTTAACCTCCCTTGAAATAACGTCTCGTGTTTCTTTTGTAAATATACATTTTACCGGCCGGCAGTATTTTGTAGAAGATGGAGCAGTGTTATTCCATATTATAATCTTTCGTTCGTTTACTGTTGTATACATTTGAAGGAGAACTAGTGAAATAAAAAACATACTGCTATCAGATTGGTTTTCTTTCGAAAATGTGTGCTTGTAAATGCTCTTTTCAGCGCCATCACATCCAGATTTTATAATTGCATTTACATCTCCAATTTCGGGAGAATTTTTTGGGAGAATATGACCAAGTCCAAGAAACCGAAGAAAAAATCAATTTTTTATTTCCCGGGGATCCCGGTTATACCGGGAAAATTCTATTTCCCGGGATTCCCGGGATAATTTCCCGGGAAACCGGGAAACCCGTTGGCCCACGCAAAAGCACTGATTTCAGTTTGATATGGCGAACTATGTACCACCACCCAAATAGTTCGACAGACTCTACTGTCCAGCCCGCCGAAACCATCACTCATCTAAGAATTGTCTTTCTGCTAAAGAATATATCATACCCCCCAGGCATCACTGCACCGGACATTTAAAGGATACGTGACCATCGATCAAACACATTCTACATCGTCAACACTCTTCATATCAGGCATCTAAAGGATATCAGATCACCGATCTCACATTAGCTTAGTAGTCAAAGAATTTTTTGTTCTATAGAACCATCTAAATTTTTTGTGAACAAAAACTTTGATATATTGCCCAAGTTGGGGAAAATTCACTCTTTTATTTCGTGGGTCCTTGCAAAGACTCTGTACGCGACTGAGACTACATCAGTCTTACGTGAAACCACCTTATAGTTACTTTTCTTTTAAAGAGTAACAGAACCGACGCTCCAAACCAATTCCATTTATTAAACTTGTGATTCCTTTAGAGGTTTCCTTTTCTTTTATGACTTTCTTGCAGATCTAGCTTGACTTTTGGCAAGCTGTCATAATATTTTTTTTTTACTATCGTTTGACATTTTGTCACTTAGAAACCACACTTCGCAACAATGTGTACAAAGTTCCGTGAAAAATGGGTTTTCGTCTACTTTTTGCAGTAAACCATGAGCGTATTCAACCTTACGAGATCACTATTTCGAACACCATCCAAAAAATTTCGAATACCATCCAAAAATTTCACTGCTAGTAGTGGAGAGAAAAAAAGCGGTTTAGTGGGAGTAAGGTTGAAGACACAAAGGGGTCTGACGATGAACTCATCATGGAATGCGTAACACTGAATTGGCCATTAATACCAACAATAAAAACGTTTCTGATCATTTAGCCAATTTGGTGTATCATTAGATGCACTAACACAAATTGATAATAAATATTTATATTTTATTTTATATAACCAAAATAAACAAAAAAGACAGTTTTAAAATTTTCAATTTAATTCCAAAAGAAGAACGTTTAATAATTCAAACAACAACAACGATTGCCAATAGTATCAGCCATTAATATTGTAATCAATTTCTCGTTACTTTGTGTTAACATATTTCCCATTGTTAAGTATTTCGTTTTTGTGGTAGTTTTTGTTGTTTTTTTCTCGTTAATAATAAAGTATTATCAGTGGATTTTAAAAAGCCCCAAATCATTTATTCATAGCTGTAACCCCCATTTACCTGACCCTCGACAACATAGGCCCACCCACTGATATTCCAAGGGGGAGGAGGAAACAACGTGGTTAGTGGCTTCGTAATAAGCAGAAAACAGCAACAGCAGCTAACCTTAAGCAACACTTAAAGTGTTTGACAGCATCTTGCGTAGAATTACCACAAAAATATTTTTCAACCGTCATAGGAAATTGTTGAGACTCTCAACACCCAAAATGCAAATAACTCAGAAAAGTATGTCCGTCCTCGAAGGCAACTATACACTTTTGCTTTCGAGTTCGCCCAAAAAGAAACAACGAAAAAACTGGAAACCACAAAAGAGGCCTAAAGGCAGTACAGCCTCCATTAGCCCAACACAACAAGATGTGAAACTACTTTACTACAGTCGTCTAAACACATATACACAATATACACAACCAAAAGAACGTAATATCAGTGCCACCGTGTTTCAGTCTTACCGTAGATGATATCTAAGTTTAAGCTAAAGATGATGACTGCTAAGAGCGTGTAAATTGTAAGAGCGTGTATATATGTATGTATATATAAGTGTGTGTGCTATAACCTAACTTTCTGTTGCGGCTGTATTGGGGGGGGTCATGGTGTTTTTGTGGTTTGATGCAGTGTTTAATTATGATTTTAATGGCTCAAATAATGACGATGTTGGTTTAGGCATTGTTGTTGCTGCTACGGCTGTTGCTATCGCTGTCGCTGTTGTAGTTGTATGTCGACGATGTTGGTTTTTAATTAATTGTAATGTAATTTTAAATGTGTAATAACAACGATAATTAAACAACACATTATATTTATGAAATGTGAGATAAAACCTCACAGGTAAGGCGAAGCACAAGATGCGGCATTTAGAAGGGCAAACGTATAAGATACTTATTTATACAGCACGTGCTTGGCATTGTTTTGATTAACCAGAAGCTAGAGTATGGTTAGTATGATAATTAAACATTTAAATGGTGGAAAATTGGCAAATTTTAAATTTAGACACGACAGTAATTTATGATCGTCGCTACATGTTAGGAAAGGTTGATGTAGTCATCTTACAGCTTATTTGTTGATATGCAGTAAATACTGTTAGATTGATTAATGATGATTCTGTTTTAAGTTATTACGGAAAATTTACCCGTTGAATGGGTATCCAAAAATTAAGAAATGTCAAAAGTTTAATAAATTAGAAATTTGGAAAAAAAACATTAAAAAAGTGACCAGTGTTCAATATCCATGTTAATTTTTGGAACGAAATTTACAACAATGGTTATATTTTTATTACTGTGTGGAAGAAATTGAAGGCAAAACTGTGTGATTTGAAGACAAACATAATTTTTTGAGTTATTTGCATTTTGGTTGTTGAGACTTCAACAATTTCTTAGGACTGTTGCAAAATATCTCCTTTAAATAGCAGTAAAACAGAAAATTTTCTATTACATTGATATTATTATTATTACTCGATTTCTAAAGTGGGCGAAGTGGTACATTTGTATGGGAGGTACCAGAAGGTGCGTGTCTAGATTTCCAGATTTTTTTCCTAAACTTTATCCTGCTTGAGCTTTACTAAATACAGAATTTGGGCTCGATCGCGTTAGATCTAGTAATTATATTAATCGATTTCTAAAGTGGGCGGTACCAAATGTGTATGGGAGGTACCAGATGAGGAGTGGCTACACTTCCAATTTTTTTCTTAAAAACTGTATCCAGCTATAGCTTTACTAAATAAAGAATTTGGATACGATCGCGTTGGATTTATTGATATTATTGCTCCATCTCTAAAGTGGGAGGAAAGGTACATTTGTAGGGGAGGTACCAGAGGGGGCGCGGCTAGACTTCAAATTTTTTTTCTAAACTTTATGCTGTTATAAGTACAGAATTTGGGTACGATCCCGTTGGGTGTATTGATATTATTACTCGATTCCTAAAGTGGGCGAAATGATGTATTTGTATGGAAGGTACCAGAACGGGCGGGGCCATAGTGCCCATTTGCAATACCGTAAGTAGTTTTGGGGAAATATTAACTCTTGCAAAATTGTAAAACACTTGGTTGCGTCCTTCGAAAGTTATCATGCGCACCAGCCAGACAGCCAGACAGACGAACAGCCAGACAGACGAACAGCCAGACAGACGAACATGGCTCAAACGACTTAAAAAGTCATGAATCGAATTTGGTTCAAAGAAACCTAGTATCTAAAGTGACTCCTTCTATGTGTTACACTTTTAGGTCGTATCAAACGATATATACCCTCATCCCTAAGTATGATGGTATAAAAATTCATTTCGTAAATACAATTAATTTTTTAATTGAAATTGTTTTTTTTACCAATTTGTAATATCAACTACTGATATTGTTGCCTGTATTATTGATTATTTAATGATTATATGCAGAATTTGTCATATTAATAAGGCATTTAATTGATATGATTAAAATTAGTATTGAAATCGATTTTGACTATCAACAACTTCTTTTAATTAGTTAAAAGGTGCCGACAGTTTTTTCTCTGTAGCTGAGATCGTTAAGGCGACATCACTGATGTGTCATCTAACCAAAGATGAAATGAATATGACGGAGATGCCCAGGTTCAAATCCCAGGTCGGCCTTCATATTTAAATTTTTCATATTTAATTCTAACATACAAAATTTCCTGATTTAGTCAACTCGAGATGAAAAAAGTAAGTCACATTTAGAATTACTATTTCCCTTTCCTTTTTCTAGAATTGTATCAATCAAACAAAAAGTACATTACACAGTGTGACAAAATACCTTAGAAATTATACTATTTTTCTGGTATGAGCTGCACGAATATGTTTTTGAAATTTCCCAAACTCCCCCCAAAATCTTGAATTACAGGTAAAAACCCGGTTTTTCGTATCTTAACCCACTTATAAGACAGTGAAGGGATTAAATATGAACCGACTTGAAATTTTTTAGGGGATTTGGAAAGAAGGGACTGTGGCCTTTCCAACGATATAAAAAATTATATGGATAACTTGTCATATCTGTCTGTTTTAGCCTCAAACCGCAAATATTGGGATTTGTTTTTTAACTTATGTTAAAAGAAGTTTCTAGCCGCTACTTTATTAGTATCGCAAATATCTCAAAAAGCGATTTTGATGCACCAATAAATACTTTTACAGCTGATACTTTTATTGTACCATAAAGCACTTCTTCTGTAAAATACTTTTGTTGTGCTAAAGTACTTTTATAATAACATATAACTGCCAAAAAGAACTTGCATTTGCCAAAAATAACTTTCGTAGTATCAAACGGTAGATAAATTTGGCCAAAAGTACCTTCGAAGTACCAAGAAGAACTATTATTGTACCATAGAGTACTTTTATTATACTATAAAGTACTTTTATTATGCCAAAAAGTACTTTTAGTGTACCAAAAAGTATTTTATTTGTTTAAAATGTTCCACGAAGTCCTTTTATGGCCAAATCATTCTCCTTGTGGGGAGATAACACTAAAGTAATTTTATTGTACTTTTATTGTACCCAAAATTTATGTTGTTGTGTCAGAGAGTACTTTTATTAGACCAAAAGTACTTTTGTTGTACCAAAAAGTACCTTCGTTGTTCCAAACATTACTTTTATTTTATCAAGAAGTAAATTTGTTGAGCAAAAAGTACTTTTATTGTACCATAAAGTACTATTATTGTGCCAAAAAGTGCTTTTGTTGTACCAGAAAATACCTTTATTTAGCCAAAAAATACTTTTTTGTACCAATAAGAATTTTATTTGTACCAAAAAGTAATTTTATTTGCCAAAAACTACTTTCGCTGTACCCAAGAGTACTTAAATGAGGCCACAAGAACTATACATTTCTATTATTGTGCCATAAAGTACTTTTTTTGTACAATAAAGTACTTTTATTGTGAAAAAAGTACTTTTATTGTAACAATAAAAGCCTTTACTACACAAAAAGTACTTTCACTGTAGCAGCAAGTGTTTATTGCTTCAAATATCCTTTTGTGTTACAAACAAGAATTTAAATGCATTTAAAAGTACTGAAATTGTACCACAAAGTACATTTATTCTACTCAAGAAATATTTTTGTTGTACCAAAATGTACATTTATTGCACAGAAAAGTACTTTTATTTTAACAAAATTTACTTCAATTACAAAAGTTACTTTAGTTGCACTAAAAAGTACTTTTAATGTACCAAAAAGTACTTTTATATATATAACTTACTTACTTAAATGGCCCATTACAACTTACGAACGTGGTTCATAAATTTGAGGCTTAAAGTATTAAAGAGTTCCACACGCTTCGGTCTTCTGCTTGTATTCTCCAGCTAGTCCTACCAGATGGTGGCACGTCGCCTACCACTTGGTCCTTCCAACGGAGTTTGGGTCTCCCTGCTGTGCGCCGTTCTTCAGGTTCGCCTTCAAACACCTTTCTCGCTAGAGCATTTACATTAATCCTAACAACGTGTCCCATCCATCGTAGTCGTTTCATTCTGACTCTTTTAGCTACGTCGATGTCGTGGTAAGCTTATGCAGCTCATGGCTCATCCAATAGCGAAACTCGCCGTCGACATAGATAGGTCCATATATATATAACTAGTAAGGTAATTATCCTAGACGTTGATTTAGAATTTATTTAGAGCTCAAGACCATTTTATGAAAGAAATTATTTATTAAGCATAATGATATTCTCATAATGCCCTGGTAGTCTGTACAACTGTTTCGGATTCAACCACGAATCAACGTTCAATTTGACAGACCGAATAAAAACAAAAACCAAAATAATGATGACGTAGAACACGACGGGCCGCCAAGCTGAAACTTTGGTTGCGAAACCAACAACAAAAACATGTTGTTTGAAAGCCAACGGCTTTTCCAACATAAACAAACAAGAAAGAAGTTTAGCAAATGGTTTCTCATAGTGAATGGTTGCGAAGTTTTTCGAGTCTATGCACTCAAGAAAGAGTTCTCATTTTGTTGTGAATTCTGGTGCATAAGACTTGACAAACATTTTGCAATCATTATTGCAAAGTCTGCTGATTAGGATTCGTGGTTGAATCCGAAACAGCAGTACAGAATACAGGGCATTATGACAATATTATTCTGCTAAAAAAATAACTTCTTTCATAAAATGGTCTAGAGCTTGAAATAAATTCTAAATCAACGTTCAATTTAGCAGACCGAATAAAAACAAAAAACAAAATAGTAATTATCTTAGGCTATGCCGAGATTCAGATACCCTTCGCTGTTTGAAAAAATGGTATTTCAGTATTTCTCATATGGAAGGTGGCAGTAGTTTCTTCCAATATTGTTCATCTTAGAACTTAATTTAGAAGCTTGCATACCAAATTTTAAATCGTTATTTCTTAGACTCTGACTGTAATCGCAGGGAGTGACCCCAAAAAAGGGGCTATTTTTATGGAAGGTGTGACCAGTTTCTTACCCATTTTGCTCATCTTAGAACTTATCATCCTCTTAGAGGACAGAAGCTTGCATACCAAATTTCAGCTCACGGTAATCGCAGGGAGAGATCCCCAAAAAAGGGTCAATTTGTATGGGAGGTGTGAGTTGTTTTTGACCAATTCTGCTGACCTTAGAACTCATCCTTCGCTTAGAGGACAGAAGCTTGAATACAAAGCTTCAGCCCGACAGCTTTTAAACTACGGTTATAAACGCAGGGCCACCACTCCAAAACTGGACAGTTTGCATGGGAGGTGGGAGTATTTTTGACCAATCTTGCTCATCTTAGAACTAAACCTGCGCTTAGAGGTTAGAAGCTTGCATACCAGTTTCAGCTCGATAGCAAGCAACTACGGCTGTAATTGGCAATTTTCATAATTTTATAGGAAGCCGAATAAAAGTAAAATTTAGAGGCAAATTTAGAGTATAATTAGTTTATGATTTTCTGGAAAATTTACCAAGCAGCCATTGGTCTAAAAATATACATTTACAAACTCGCTATAAACGCGTTTCACCCATCCATATCTAATGAGACAGATTATTATGTTGTCGTTGTCAGCTTAGATTAAGATTAGAAACCCACCCACATATAATAATCGTTATCGGTTTCTAGCTTTCCTTATTGTTTTAATTGCCCGCCTAACTAGTCAATGTGATGTGTAATTGTAAAGCACACATCAGCATACAGTGGCTTAGGAAATGTATCTGCCAGTTCGTTATGCTTTGACTATAATCATCGTTGTACTACTGTACGAGTACAGATATTTTGTGAAAGGAGCTTACTCCGAGATAGAATTTATACAGTGTGAAAGTGTAGACAAGAATTTCGGATACTTTAAGGAGTGCAGTCTACAGAATGTTAAACAACTTAAATACATAAATGTCTCCTTAAGCCTAAGACCAAAGAATGTTAGCAACATAATGGTAAGTGAGAGCGAGATAATTTAGAATCGACTAATATGTTTGCTCCATTTAAGGTACAAGCCACCCTCTATCGCAAGGATAACAAATATCGACCTTACTTGTACAATGATACCATTGATTTTTGTGATTTTATGAAGACCTCTAAGCGTCACATATTCTGGAATTATGCGTATAATCTTATAGCAAAGTATTCGAATATCAATCACACCTGTCCGTACAATGTGAGTATGAAGCATAGATATTAGAGGCAATTGGTACAGCATCTATAATATGCTATTGCAATATAAGATGAGATTTAGTAGTGTGTATCTTGGTGAAATTAATGTCTTACTTATTATTTTAGGGTGATATGATTGTAAGAGGCTTTGCTTTTCGTAAGAGCACCATAAAAATGGTGCCTTTTCCCAAGGGCCGCTACATGATGGTAATGACAATTTCAGTTGGTCGCAACACAAAGGCTCGTTTTAAAATTGTTATAAAGAAATAAATATACGCCTCGATGCTTATCAAGTGCTGCGATAAGCTTTTACTATGTCTAACACATACTTATTGCAGAAAAAATAGAGATTAAATCGTATTTAAAAAGATTATGGAACAAATAAAATCGTCCAGTGAACTGACTGATAAATAGCCTCACTCTCGAGTTATTGAAATTAACCGAATTTTCAACGTCATTACTTACATTATGTATTGCAAGTTATCGAAGGTTTGTTAATTATTCAAAAATAGGTATTTTTGTACGGCAAGTACCAGAAGGGGTGTGATTATTCTGGCCATTCACAATCCCATTACTAAATTTTAGAAAATATTAATACTGGTCAATTGTTAAAAGGACCACTAACAAGGATATTCCAACATGGCTTAATCTTCTTAAAATGCCCTGAAAAGAATTTGGTCAAACGAACATGTATTAAACGATATTATCTCTCTTCCCTAAGGGTGGTGGTATAAAATAAATGGAAAACTTGAGACACTTATTTTTAAGAATTATGTAATAAACTAAAAGATACTAGAAAAATGGGGAAGCAATGATCTCAATCGTTGAGGCGACGCCGCTGATGAGTCTCTAACCCAAAGATGAAACGCGTAAGACGATGGGTGCCGGTTCGAATCCCAGCTCGGCCACTAGTTTTTAAATTTTTCCAATTACGCAAAAAAACAATTTGTGCTATATTTCTTATTTGGTCAGCTCAAGCAGAGAGAGAGAGAGAGAGAGAAATTAAGTAACAACTAGAATGCAATCATCTAAAGTTGCGTATCTTGAATTTTTTCGTCATAGTCAACATATGTGGATAAAGCAATTGAATTTTCAAATAATTTTATAAATACCCGAACAACACATCAAAAATGTATGAAGTGTGATTCATGTAGAGGCTTTTTCCATTTATTTCTTTTTTCAGATTAAGCATAACTTGTGCCAGTCAGTCATATTATTTTTATTTTTGCACATTTTTTGACTGTTCAAGACGTCCCCTAATTATTCAGCTGTATTAAGAAAATCAGCGCTCTGTGAAGAAAATTTTTCGTTCACTTTGCACAATGTATTCTATGAATAAATTATTTTAATAGTCTCTTGTTGCCAAAAACACCCTCAAATTTGAGTGATATTGAACGATACGCCACCGAAAAGAAAAGAGCATTGCGGCTACAGCGGAGAGTGTGGCTTTAGACCGTCAGAGAAGCCGTCGTAGCCAACACTTGAAGCAAATTATGCTTAAAAAACTAAATGTCATAAATTACATTATTGGTCTGTAATTTACACGCCGACATTCAATTCTATTCTAAGTGTTTCATTTATAATAAAAAATACCAGTTTTAAATGGATCACCCTTTATGTATCACATTATAAAAAATAATGGAGTAGTAAATGAAAGAGTCTGAGTCATAATTTATTTTCAAGTACAATAAAAGTACTTTTGGCAAAATATAATTAATTTTTGACAAAACAAAGTTCTTCTATGTACCTGAAAAATACTTTTTTGTACAATAAAAGTACTTTAGTGGCATTAAGAGACATTTTTGGACTACAAAAGTACTTTTTAGTATACGAAAATTTTTTTCTGGTATAATAAATGTACTTATTGACTAAATAATCTAACAAATAAATTTCTGGCGTAATTAAAGAACTTATATGTAAAATAACTAGTAAGGCGGTTATCTTCGGCTATGCCGAAGCTCAGATACCCATCACTATTTGTAAAAATTGTGGTAAACTGGTTATTTGCACAACAACTATATTTTATTAAACTTTGTACCACGAAACAGGGGAGTTGGTGAGAAGTGGGCGTTACTTTTAGCTTCACACATCCATTTTGTCAATAATTTTGTATCGATTTTATTCGATTTACCGATAAGTTAATGAGTTAGTGAGTTGGGGCTTATTTTTATGAATTTTGTGACTCCCCAAAAATGGGAAGTTGTGTGGGATGTGGGAGTAGTTCAAATCCGATCATGCTTATCTTAGAACTAAACCTCTGCTTCTGTAAAGAAGCTTACATACCAAATTTCAGCCTGAAAGCCCATAAACTATAGGGACATGCAGACGGACACCCCCAAAAAGGGGGAGTTTGTATGGCAGGTGGGAGAAGTACTCGTCCGATATTGCTCATCTTACAACGTAAGCTCCTATTATAGGATTAAAGCTTGCATATTCAATTTCAGCTCAATATTTCCTAACCTATGGCTATAATCGCTGGGGCAGTTACGCGGACACCCCAACATTGCTTATCTTAGAAAGTAGCCTCCGCTTAGATATTAAATCTTGCGTACAAAATGTCAGCTATATACCTCTTAAAATACGGCTGCAGGGACAAACCCAAAAAAGGGAGAGTTTGTATGTGAGGTAAGAGTAGTTTTTGACCGATCGGTCTCATTTAAATACTTAACCTCCGCTTAGAGCAGAAAAGCGCGGGGACTGACATACGGACACCCCCAAAAAGAGGGATTTTGTATGGGAGTTGAGAGTAGTTTTTAACCGATCGGTCTCAACTTACTACTCAATCTCCATTTGGTGTAGGGAAGCTTGCATACAAAATTTCAGCTTGATTGCCCTTAAACTACAACTGTAATCTTAGGGATACCCCAAAATGGGGGAGTTTGTATGGGAGGTGGGAGTAGTTTTTGACCGATCGGGCTCATCTTAGAACTCAACCTCCATTTAGGGCAGCAAAGCTTGCGTACAATATTTCAGCTTGATTGCTCTTTAATTGCTGCTGTAATCGCGGGGACTGACATACGGACACCCTCAAAAAGAGGGATTTTATATGGGAGGTGGGATTAGTTTTTGACCGATCGGTCTCGTCTTACTACTCAACCTCCGCTTAGTGCAGGGAACCCTTAAACTGCGGCTGTAATCACAGGGACAGACCCCAAAAAGGGGGAGTTTGTATGGGAGGTGGGAGTAGTTTTTAAACGATCGGGCTCATCTTAGAACTTAACCTCCGCTTTGAGGATAGAAGCTTGCATACCAAATTTCAGCTCGATATCTCTTAAACTGCGGCTGTAATCGCGGGGACAGACAGACGGACAGGCGGTCACCTTTAAATCGACTCAGATTTCGATGCTGATCATTTGCTACAATAATAGTACTAATGGGTACATGGAAAGTAATTTTGACACTAAGACATACAAAATGCATAGTAAAGGGTGTCCCAACAAGAGCACAATTTTTAAATTTTAAATAAAACACAGATATTTTAAAAAAAATCGTGAAACTTTATTATATCGTAAAGTAGACAGAATGAGGTTATGTATGGAACAATATATCGTGCAGATGGCCGCCGCGGCTTTGCTGGCATGCACGCGATCTTTTAATGAAATTTTCAATGACCGTTTCGCCTAAATGCTGCGGTATTTCATTAATGCAGCGTCCAATTTCCTCTTTTAAGGCTTGAGTCGTCGTCGGCTTATTCGCGTAAACTATCGACTTCAAAAAACCCCAAAGAAACAAATCTAATGGTGTTAAATCGCACGATCTAGGCGGCCAATTCTGATCTCCAAAACGCGAAATAACACGACCGGGAAATGACTGATGCAGCAATTGAATTGTTTCTCTGGCTGTATGACATGTGGTACCGTCTTGTTGGAACCACATGCCCTCCACATTCATTTCTTCAATTCGAGGCAAGAAAAAACTGGTTATCATTTCACGAAACCGAACACCATTGATTGTTTGCGCTTGACCTGCCTCAGCTCGGTGTCGAATTGAGGTGGATGGAGTTTGAGCGACATCATCACGTACAGCTGCGACATTTTCGGTCGATCGACCTGGTCAATGGCGCGTTGTTGTCTTTACATCACTAACAGACCCAGTTTCGACAAATTTATCCATTAATCTCTTTACAGTTGACTCTTTTGGAGCATTATTGATCGCAATTTGCGAACTGTAGCCGCAAAACTTTCACCATTTTGGTAAAACAATTTCACAATGAGAATGCGTTGTTCATTCGTGTAGCGCTCCATTTTTACTAAACAATAACAATTGTTCAAATGTCAAACAATGACACTTCGAATGTTGCCAGATTTAAAAATTGCGTTCTTGTTGGGACACCCTTTACAAATCAATGCACTGTGTACAAGTAGGTTTTTAGATAGTTTGAAGTTCTTTTAAATTACCTATGGGTATCACCCAAAAAATTATCTATATATATGTTTTCCTCTAACTCCCATTGGAGCATAGGGCTTCGAATGCTCAGTGGTGAAAAGTTACAGATTGTTACTCACTTTGGATTGTTACTCACTCGATTCCTTTGTTGCACTGTCCAAGCAGCTAACTACTTCCGGTCTTAGACCAAGTATTCCCCGGGCAATGACTTTAAAGCACCCGCTTAAAATGTACCTAGGGTTAGAAGGCATTACAACCATGTATCCTGAATGGAAAAATTTTTTTCGAGAAAATATTACATCGTTACTGGAATACAAAAATGTTCTAAACTATTTATGCAGCCAACTTGACAAAACGAATGATGCAGAATTTCTTATTTTTGGGGCTACTTCACGTGCAGTTCTCAGAACTGAGTCCCAAATAAATGAGCTGAAAAATTTTGCACTGTATAAGGAACACTCTGATGTATTCTTCTTCTTCTTTTTTAATGGCAGCAACAACAGAAATTTATCCATCAGTAGCCGCACGTAGAAAAGTATTCCAAGCGCTTCGGTCTTTTGCACTCCGTATATAGTTCGTCACACCAAGCTCAGAAACAGCTCTTTCACCTGGTCCATCCATCGCAGTTTTGGTCGCCCCCTACTGCGCCGCCTATCGAGTTTATTGCCGAAGACTTTTCGAGCCGGAGCGTTTTTGTCCATTCGTACAACATTCGTACTACGTCGATGTCGTTATACAGCTCATACAGCTCATGATTCATTCGACGACGGTGCTCGCCGTTAACGCCGTTATTTTGCGTAGTATTTTTCTCTCGAAGACTCCCAGAATAGATTGATCCGCTTGTGTCATTACCCAGGATTCTGCGCTGTAGACCAAAACAGGTAGGATCAGAGTCTGGTAGACCTGGATGTTTGTTCTTCGAGAGAGCGCTTTGTCGTTAAATCGCTTGCTTAGCGCATAGTAGCGGCGGTTTGCGATCAATAGTCGTCTTTTGATTTCGAGGCTGATAGTATGATTTTTGTTTATGGCGGAGCCAAGGTAGACAAAATCATCTACCACTTCAAAGTTATAGTTGGCAACGTTGACGCAGCGTCCCAGACGAGTGGACTCTTTGTTCGTTAAAACAAATATCTTGGTTTTGCCCTCGGTTATCACCAGACCCACTTCAGCCGACTGCTTTTCAATGCTCGAAAAGGCTGCAGTAACATCTCGCAACCCACGTCCAATGATATCTATAGCATCAGCATACGCGAGCACAATGTGACTTTTGTTGAAGATGGTACCATTCCTGTTTACTGCAGCCTTCGGCATGATCATCTCTGTTACGATGTTAAAGAGATCGTAGGAAAGACTATCGCCTTGTCTAAAGCCACGCTTGGTAGAAAATGGCTCTGACAGATTTTTGCCAATTTTCACTGAAGACTTCGTGTCAGTCAGCGTCATCCGGCAAAGTCGAATTAGCTTCGTGGGGATACCATACTCAGCAAAAGAAATAGTAGATATGGTAAATAGTTAACAGCACTAACGCTCAATGTTCTGTCAAAAACCCAAACATTTATTTATGATTTTTTGTAAAATTACCAAACAACAATTGGCCTTACAATCATATGTTAACAAACTAGCTACACACGCGTTTCACCCATCCATATCTAATGAGCTAGATTACGATGTTGTCGTTGTCAGCTTAAATTAAGATTACATATATTATTTGTATAATTAATTTTATCGGTTTCCAGCTTTCCTTATTGTTTTAATTGCCCGCCTAACTAGTCAATGTGATGTGTAATTGATTACTTCATTTCGTCGTAAAACACACATCAGAATACAGTGGCATAGGAAATGTATCTGCCAGTTTGTTATGCTTTGGCTATAATTATCGTCGTACTACTGTACGACTTTAGATATTTAGTGAAAGCAGCTATTCCCGATGTGGAACTTATACATTGTGAAATTGTGGACAAGGATTTTGGCTACTTTAAGGAGTGTAGTCTTCAGAATGTTAAACAATCTAAATACCTGAATGTCTGGTTTAGCCTGAGACCAAAAGATGTTAGTAACATAATGGTGAGTGAAAGTGTGTTACAAAAAAAAAAACCTAGAATCGACTAAGATGTTTACTCATTTCAAGATACAAGCCACCCTCTATCGGAAGGATAACAAATATCGACCTTACTTGTACAATGATACCATTGATTTTTGTGATTTTATGAAGACCTCTAAGCGTCACATTTTCTGGAATCATGCGTATAATCTTATAGCGAAGTATTCGAATATTAATCACACCTGTCCGTACAATGTAAGTACGAAGCACAGAAATTAGTATCTATTGTAAATAGACCAGATATTTAGTATAACAAATAATACATAACATATTTTTTCTTATTGTTTTCAGGGTGATGTGATAGTAAAAGACTTTGTTTTTCGAAAGAGCACCATGAAAATGGTGTACATTCCCAGGGGCCGCTACATGATGATGGCAACTTTTTCAGTTGGGGGCAACAACAAGGCTCGTTTTAAAATTGTTATAAGGAAATAAATATGTGCATTATTTTTTTTTTTTTAAATGCAATAACTGTTTACTAAAAGAAACATAAAGTTTGAAGTATTTAAAAATATCACGAATAGCTTATATATAAATAACGATTTTTTTGCAGGAAAATTTTAATTCTTATTTTTAAAAAAGATTCTAAGACATGACAAATTCCCCTATGTGATACTTACTATCTTCATATTGATATTAAATTATTATGGCATGTAACTTGACAAAACGAATGATGCATAACTTCTTCTTTTTGGAACTACTTTCACGTGCAGTTCTCAGAACTGAGTCCCAAAATCATGTATTGTACTGTGTAAGAAACACTCTACTGTATATATCTATATTAGGGTGGGGCGATTTGAACATCTTAATGGGCGCTTCGCGTTTCTGATTCTTGGGATTGTACTGAGTAAAAAAGTCCACTAGACCATATGTCTACGGTGAAAATCGAGCCTCCCCATTTTGACTTGAAGTTTTTTCTCAAACCTTATTTTTTTGGAAAATTTCCAAATTTTCTTCTGCTCATATTTCGTAAACTATTTAAAGTTTTGACTTATTTTCAAAAGAAGGTTATAGCTATTGTCTCGGGCTTCAATTTCTCTGAATACATTATTTACAAAAAACATCGTTTGCATGGTCAAAAAGTCGAAAATGTAGAATATTTACCACTTTTTGTCCCGTTTTTTAGATATTTTGGCCTATAACAGCCAAACCATTGAGATTTTCGATCCAATACTAACACAAAAATGGTAGCCAAGACAATAGTTACGAACTCTCTAGTACATCGCAAATGCATTGGAATGCTCCTTCTAGTAGTTTTGGCCTTGTGAAAATGCATATTTTTCGTGAAAATATTGATAAATTACCATTTTCAGTTGTTCATAGCGCAAAATCATAAAAATGTTCTATTTCTTAAATAAAAAAAGTGTTTTTTAATAGCACTGCACAGTTTATACACGAAACAATTATTTATAAAACTTACATTTGCGGCAAATATTTAAAAATGCGTATTTAATTTCATGTGTATTTGATGCTGTGATCGTTTACAATAAACTAACAAAAATGCGTCAAATGAACTGAAACCAATAGAAGACTAAAAAATAAGAAATAAGATAAATAGAATAAAATAATAAAATAGAATAAAAATAAGAAATATAACATTTTTATGATTTTGCCAAATGAACAATTGAAAATGGTAATTTATCAATATTTTCACAAAAAATATGCACTTTCACCAGGCCAAAACTACTAGAAGGAGTGTTCCAATGCTTTTGCGATGTACTAGAGAGTTCTTAACTATTGTCTTGGCTACCATTTTTGTGTTAGTATTGGATCGAAAATCTCAATGGTTTGGCTGTTATAGGCCAATATATCTTAAAAAACGTGACAAAAAGTGGTGAATTTTCCACATTTTCGACTATTTCACCATGCGAACGAAGTTTTTTCTAAATAATATGTTCAGAGAAATTGTAGCCCGAGATAATAGCTATAACTTTACTTTTGAAAATAAGTCAAAATTTTAAATAGTTTACGAAATATGACCCGAAGAACATTTGCAAATTTTTCAAAAAAATAAGGTTTGAGAAAAAACTTCAAGTCAAAATGGGGAGGCTCGATTTTCACCGTAGACATATGGTCTTATGGACTTTTTTGCTCAGTATAATCCCAAGAATCAGAAACACGAAGCGCCCATTAAGATTTTTTTCCTTCCATACAAATCGCCCCACCCTAATCTATATATATAAAAGGCTTGGGTGACTGACTGATCACTCCCCAGACCAAACGGCTAAAGCTAGAACCGTGAAATTTGGAATGTAGGTTTCTTTTATGACGTAGGCGCGCACTAAGAAGGGATTTTTGGAAATTCAGACTGCAAGGGGGTAAAATGGGCGTGGCACCGCCCCATACAACTGGAATTCTAATATGGCTGTATTTTTATACCATCACCCGTAGGGATGAAGGTATATATCATTTGATACGACCCAAAAGTGTAACACATAAAAGGAGTCACTTTAGACCCTAGGTTTCTTTGAACCAAATTCGATTCATGACTTTTTAAGTCGTTTGAGCCATGTCCGTCTGTCTGTCTGTCTGTCTGTCTGTCTGTCTGTCTGTCTGTCTGTCTGTCTGTCTGTCTGTCTGTCTGTCTGTCGGGTGGCTGTCCGGCTGGTTCGCACGATAACTTTCGAAAGACGCAACCAAATGTTTTGAAATTTTGCACGAGTTATTATTTTCTCAAAACTACTTACGGTATTGCAAATGGGCTACATGGCCCCGCCCCTTCTGGTACCTCCCATACAAATACATCATTCCGCCCACTTTAGAAATCGAGTAATAATATCAATACACCCTAAGGGATCGTCCCCAAATTCTGTATTTAGTAAAGCTATAACAGGATAAAGTTTCGGAAAAAATTTTGAAAGCCTAGCCACGCCCCTTCTGGTACCTCTCATACAAATCTACCTTTCCGTACACTATAGAGATGGAGAAATAATATCAATAAATTGAACGTGATCGTACCCAAATTCTATTTTGAGTAAAGCTATAACAAGATAAAGTTTTAGAGAAAAAAATTGGAAGTCTATTCACGCCCCATCTGGTACCTCCCATACACATCTGGTACCGCCCACTTTAGAAATCGATTAATATTATTAAAAGACCTAACGCGATCGTGCCCAAATTCTGTATTTGGTAAAGTTTAAGCAGGATAAAGTTTTGGAGAAAAAATCTGGAAGTCTAGACACGCCCCTTCTGGTACCTCCCATACAAATGTACCACTCCGCCCACTTTAGAAATAGGGTAATAATATCAATACACTCGACACGATCGTGCCCAAATTCTGTATTTTGTTATATTATAACAGGACAAAGTTTTGGAGAAAAAATTGGAAGTCTAGACACGCCCCTTATGGTACCTCCCATACAAATGTACCTTTCCGCCCACTTTTGGGATGTAGTAATAATATCAGTACACCCAACGCAATCGTGCGCAAATTCTGTATTTAGTAAAGCTATAACAGGATAAAGTTATGGAGAATAAATCTGGAGCCTAAACACACCCCTTCACGTACTTCCCATATTAATGTACCACTCCGCCCAATTTCGAAATCGAGTAATAATATCAATAAAATAGAAAATTATTTGTTTTACTGAGGGTAAGGGTAAATGTAAGTCGGGTTGCCCGACTGAAACTTTCTAACTGGTTTTAATTACAAATCGATTATATTCAATAACTCAAGACTTAAACAATATATTATATTGGGTGATGGTATTTATCAGTCAGTTTAACTGACTGAAATTTCTGTACTGGTTTAAACCATCATAGGTACCCAGTCGAGATTTGGGACGTATATCGGTCGTATAAGAAAAAAATACTTTGTTTTGTGAAAAGTTTGTGGCCGTCGGTGGTGTAATGGGTAGCGTGCGCGCCTGTTATTCATTAGATCGTGGGTTCGAATCCCGGTCAGACCACTTTACATTTCTTTCGACGACGGTCACCTCGCTTAGTGCCGGCGACACTATCGAGTATAATTAGCCATGAAAAAGCTTCTCAATTCCGTTCGGAACCGGTGTAAAACTGTAGGTCCCAATCAGTGTGTCTAAAAAATAGAAAGCGCACAGCTCATTGATTGCGAGAAGCTCTTTCCTATCCCTCCATGGGATGTAATGGGAAAAATTTTTTTTTTTTTTTTTTTTTGTGAAAAGTGGGCGGTGTCACACCCCTTTTTTAAAATAGTTTCATTGGTCAAATAAATGGACCGATTGTAATTGAATTTTCTATGTGTGATACTGTCCGTAGGGCCTCTATCATAGGCTGCATGAAAAAATTATTAGACAAAGGGGCATGGCATTGCCTACATAAACCGAAATTTTAATCGGTCATATCTCAAGAACCATTAGAGGTATGAAGATGAGATTTGCTGCTTATGTAACCGATACAATGAGGATTACGTCTCGCCGCTTTTCAATAAATCGTTATCTGGACGAAATAAATGAACCGATTGCAATAAAATTTTCACTGCGTACTGCTGTCCGTAAGGCCTCTACCAAAGGCTACAAGAAAACAAAATTAGAAAAAGGGGCGTGGCACCGCTCACACAAACCAAAATTAAAATCGTTCATATTTTACGAGCCACGCAAGGTATGAAGATGAAATTTGCTATATATGTAACTGGTACAAAGAGGATTGCGTCTCACTAGGAAATGGGCGGTGCTACGCCTCTTTTGGAAAAATCGTTATCTCGTCGAAATAAATGGACCGATTGCAATAAAATTTTCACTTTGTAGTACTATCCGTAGGGCCTCTATCATAGGCTACATGAAAACATAATTACACAAAGGGGTGTGGCACCGCCTACACATACAAAATTACAATCGTTCATATTTTACGAGCCACTTAAGGTATGAATATGAGATTTCCCACATATGTTAATGGAACATGGGTGATTACCTCTCACTGGGAAATGGGCGGTGCCAAGCCCCTTTTGGAATAATTTTTATGTCGGTCATCTGTTATTAGTTTCAAAATTTTCAGGATATTGTTTGTAAAAAAAAGAACTTACCCTAGGTGGCGCTGGGGTGTATTTATATCGAAAATTTTAATGGATGGACTAATTTAACTGAAATTCAGAACGTATGTTTGTTTGATCATCAGAAAAAGTTTTACGAACAAATGGATCCGGTAGGTGGCGTTTGGGTGGATTTTTCATAAAAATTTGAACGAATGGACAAATTTAACTGAAATTTAATGTATATTTATGTAGTCATGAGAACTAAGTTTTTGTATAAATGAACCCGGAAGCTGCAACTAGGGTGGTATTATAATGAACGAATCAAACAATTTGACTGAAATTTAGAATGTATATTTGTTTTATTATGAGAATTTTTTTTTTTATAAATGGGCCCGCAGTTGAGTTCGCTGGAGTTGAATTATTTCGAAAATTTATATCGATTGTCCGATTTTACTCAAACTTAAAATGTATCAGTTTTGACTACGAGAAAATTTTGGATGTATGTTTGGATCCAGTTGCTGTTGTTTGGCTTATGATACACTTATTTTTGGAATGTCATTTAGTTACCATATAAACCATATAAATATCGAAAAGTATATATATAAAAATAGATTTACATTTTAATGTAACCACTAATTGCGAAAACGGTTGAACCGATTAGTACCAATATTTCAGTAAAAGTTGGAGATGATTAGCCAGACCGCAAAACGGATTAACAGCCCAGACCAAACGGTTAATAGGGCTGTTGAGCCAAATGAAGGTATTTTTGGAAATTGGTACTCCTTGGGGCAAAGTGTTATCATGGCATAGACCAAACACCTAAAGGTACAATCAACCGGTACACAGAAAGTTATATGCCGGTCAATAGGCTTAAAAACGTTGTTTTAGAAAATACTAGCTGACCCGGCAAACGTTGTTCTGTTTTCCGGCGAACATACAACGTACGGCAAAACTTGTGAAAAGCAGGGAAATTCGAGATTGATCCCACAAAATTTCATTGATGGGTTGTGTGATTTATTGACTGTCATCGCAAAAGCCAATAGAATGGGGAGTTGAATTTGCTTGAATTTGGAAGGGAAGATCGGTTAGAATAATAGGAATTCGTGGGATAAGGATTTCCTCTCCTTGGAATTTGGCACTGATGATCGTCGCTTTAATCACATTGATGATCAGTTTCTTAACCAACAAACGCGTACCGTGGCACAATTTAAGATGATTCAGATACCGCAACATGCTTATGATCGATCCATCGGTCAGCAGTAAATTATGCGGCCGAGTTCCTGACTCATCTAAAAAATTCAAAAATTCTGTCGGATAGTTGGTCGCCTCGTTCTCGTTGGTCACACTGTCAACGGATTTGTATGAATGCAGTTCTCCATCGATTCGACTTTGAATAATAACAATCAAGCTATCGACAACCTTAGTCTTCGCTGATGGTAAGGCCCGTTGATTTATCCAATCTAGATTTTTATAATTGTTTGCAATGCCGGGGAAAACTTTGGTGATGAGTTCCTCCTTTGACGATGTAACCTCGAAAAATTTGCCGGGAACGTCATCAATCTAGTTGAAACATCAACAGATAGTGCCAGGCATGCGTTAATTTCATAAGCAGCAGTAGATTTTAGGATGACGGGAAGCGTTTGACGAAAATACCAAAGCCACACCAAATCATCTCGAATCACCACGTAAATCCTTAATCGTTCGGTCAACTGCCTTCAAAACACGTTTATGTGCCATCTAGCATTCATCCCAAATGATGATTTTGCATTCTCGCAACAATTTCGATGCACGTTGGCTTGTCAACCGTGAGAAGAGCAGCTTCAAAGCGGAAAGTGCAGGTCGACCGCATTTCAACAATGTGGCAGAAATACCAGCGGATGCAACAGCTAACGGAATTTGCGATCTTGACCAAATGTTGCCAGAATCAAAGAAATGACGAATGTCTTGCCTGGGGGAGCATCGAGAAAGTAAATGCCTCCCGTTCCATCGTCAACAACCTCCATCAGCGAATCGTACACGTTCGTTTGCTCGGCATTCAATGGCGGCACATTTTTTCGGACTCTTTCAGTGAGCTCATCTCGATCAATGCTTGATCTCGTTGCAATTCGTGATTGATTGCATCGTGCACCGAGCGATTTGACGCTGGTATTCCAATTTCGACAGTAGACTGCCGCACATGAGCACGCACATGTCTTCGATCAGAAGTTAATTTCAAGATCAAATTCGAACTTAAATGGAGAGTGAAAAAGAAGTGATGACTTGTAAACAAACCCTTAGTGCTATTGACCATTTTAAATTGAGGTGATAGCCATCCTTTCTACGACAGAACATCAACGGGTATTGAAGTACATCATATGACCGATGAGTCATGCCTCTGTTGTCTACCAACCCGACGCTTGAGAACAATATCGCGTTATTCCACATTCTTCCCAACAATCCCAACAATCACCACTGCGACTTCACTTATAGTGGGAGCATTGAATAGTCCTGCATGGCAACAAGAGGGTCTTTTGTCTGCTCTGATAATGATTTTGTCGTCATCGGAATGCATTTAATCCAATGCGATTTTGCACAATCGGACCAATGCGTTACTCTCATGCAGAAGATTTTGAAATTGTTTGATCATTTCTTGTTTAATCTTTTAACATAATAATCCCTAATTGTCCAAGCATCATCACGAATTTTCCACCTTTACGTCGACAGAAATCATTAAATCAAGCGATACAGTGCAAAATTTCGTGGAAAAATCTAAATTTTTCGAGTTTTTACGGAATATTTCGAGTTTTCCACCAAGAATTTTTCTATTATCCGAAATATTACAGATTAACATCGTCCAAAATTATCAATCGTACGATAAAATTCAAAATTTCGTCTAAAAAAAATTAAATTTGTTGGCATTTTTCTGTAATTTTTCGGCAAAAATTTTATATTTTTCCATTCGTAAAGCCAGTACATAACAATTGCACACAAAATTTTAAACAAAAATTAAATTATCGATTTTTATCAAATCAAGCGATACAATGCAAAATTTTGTAGAAAAAATCCAAGTTTTTTCGGAATTTTCCGAGTTTTCCACCAAAAAATTTTTCTATTTTTCCATTCGAAAAGTTATTTTGGAATAATTATCCGAAAATGTTCACAGTTACATCATTCAAATTTATTAATTCATACCATAAAATGCAATATTTCGTCGAAAAATTTTCCATTTTTCCATTCGAAAAGCCATTCTGTAACAATTGCATACAAAATTCCATACAAAAAGGCAATTTACGATTTTTCCAATTTTCCGACTTTTCCGGAAGATTTTCCCAAAATTTTCTTTCACATAAACCTTCTCCTGGTAATAACGAACAACTGAAAAAGAGTTTGAGCAAAATCGGCCCAGGCGTTCTCAATTGATGAATTACTATCCATTTTTGCAACCATTTTTATATATATAGATTCCTATCAATAAGTAAGTTTTCATCAAATCATGGGCGACACTGCTGATCCATTTTAGCAATTCTTGCAATAATATATACTTATCTTCAAATATATGAAGTACAAAATTTGTCCGGGAAAGCCTTCCCCTTTAAATTGAAATATTTCAGAGGTCATATGATGTATCTACTATAGTTTCTTAAGAACTTCTGTTTTTTGTCGCGTCCGTTTCACAATTGCTTGTATTAATTTCTACTGAATCCTGCATATATACTTTATTTAATGTAGTATTCTATCAGCGCTTTATTACGCGTCCGAGTCGTTCTGAGAGAATGACTTCTCTTTATTGTTGTTGGGATGCTATTCTTGATAGGACTTTCGCTTATTGTATCTTATTTTATTTGAAGATACAATTTATAGAACTTTCATCGAAATAGTTTTTATGCAAAAAATTTCAACGACACGATACTGGCCTAGTTTGGGCAAGAGGAATCGAACTGCATTCATATTAAAAGTACTTATAGTGTTTTATTTACTCAGTGTTTTTTTTGCACATAATAACAACTTTGTATGCTAGAACATGTTACAATTTATTTGCGTTGTGCAAAAATTTTAAATACTGCCTTTATGTCGTTTTTAATGGATATAGTCATAGCTGTCATGTACCGACCATTGGGTAAAGGCACGCCTTTTAATCTTTGTTTGCCAAAGTTGAAACCTTTCACCATAACATCATCCTTAAAAGAAGTAAGATTTATATTATAAACAAACTATAATGATAAAGTAATTGAATATATTAAAAACATTATCATTTTTGTATAACAGCAAATATTTTAACATAATCTTGATTATCATTTCCATACTCACACTATATGGACAGCTATGATTGATATTTGAATATTTTCCAATTAGACTAAATATAAAATTCCAAAATATATGACGCTTGGAAGTCTTCATAAAATCACAAAAATCAATGGTATCATTGTATAGATAAGGTCGATATTTGTTATCCTTGCGATATAGAACCAGTCGGATCTTAAATCAGTCACAAAATATCAATAATTGGATATGATATCATTTACCTATGCCTGCTTACCATTATATTCTTGACATTCTTTGGACGCAAGCTAAAGCAGACATTGAGAGAAATTTCATTTTTGAGATTCTTAATACTGCACTCTTTGAAGTAACCAAATTGCTTGTCAACAACTTCACAATGAATGCTCTCGAAAAAGGTGCGAGCGCATAAGAAGCCTTGCAACTCGCCTACTATTATTATGACAGCGGTGACAGTGTAGCGTGTTGGAAAAATCATTTCTAATAACTCTAGTTACTGCTTTGGTTTATAATAGAATGATGTATTGAATTGTAATTGGATGTGCTTAGATGGCAATTAAGTGTTTTAATGATCCTATAATTGTATGTTTTTCTAATGTTTTTTTTTTTTTATTAATAATTGGAAATTGCTTTTAAATGATGTTATTAGAAAATCGTTTTTAATGTGGAGCAACTCGTTATCTGCCATACTCGACAGTTGAAAATGACAAGGCCCATGGGGCCCTTGGGTAGTCAATAAGACTCTTTAAAAGAAGAGAAATTCCAAAACAGAAATTAATGGTTATTTACATAAGAATTGAGAAATTCATGTGACAATTTCAGTGATTAGGTATGCAGGATAAATATACTTAAGGTAATGGCTGTCACTGACAAGGGTCCTAGCTGTCAATTGTGACAACTTTTTCTAGTTTTTACAATACTTTTTAAGAAAATTATGCGACTGTTTTTATATCATGCGACTGTTTTTATATTATATATTATAGCTGCAAGACTACCAATTAATTTATCGTCAGTATACAGCATAAACTGACCAAGTCCACTATTTGCGATTTGGAGTTATTATAATGATTTACAGTTAATAGCCGCCTAGGTTTTAAAAATGTTTTATAGAGACAGAATTTTTTTAGGGGGCACTATGACTTTCGGAACACTTTTGCATCATTAAGTCGATTTTGCAAAAAAGTGGATTTGGTCAGTTTTTCCTGTATACCCACGATGTCAAAACTAAAACTTATACACTGAGCTTATAAGCTTTTGCATTTTTAATAAAAAAAATTGAATTGAAAACTTAAAAAAAAAACTTATTTCCTTTACACCCCATGAATGAGGTAAGGGATAGTTTCTCACGTTGTTGCGAGTTAACACGCTTGTTATTTTGGATTCACAACTAACGGCACCTACTTGTTTATCGACGAATGCGAACGTCACGGATTGAGAAGCTTTTACTAGACCTGCCGTTTGAATCGACACTTATAATGCGAAGCTGACGTCGATAACATCGAGGAGACCGGCAATGAGAGAAAAATATAGATGACCGGAGCCGGGAAACGAACCACGGACCGCCCGAATGGTAGTCGCTTGTTCTAACCACTATGTCTCGGCCGGTCTAGTAGGGTAACTAAAACAGTAAACTAGTAAAGCTAAAACAGGATAAAGTTGTGAAAAAGAAAATTGGAAGTCTAGACACGCCCCTTCTGGTACCTCCCATACAAATGTACCTTTCCGCCCACTTTATATATGGAGTAATAATATCAATTAATCCAACGTGATCGTACCCAAATTCTTTATTTACTAAAGCTATAGCACGATACAGTTTTGGAGAAAAAACTGGAAGTATAGACACGCTCCATCTGGTACCTCCAATACCCATCTGGTACCGCCCACTTTAGAAATCGATTAATATAATTAATAGACCTAACGCGATCCTGCCCAAATTCTGTACTTAGTAAAGCTATAATAGGATAAAGTTTTGGAAAAAAAATTGGCAGTCTACCCACGCCCCTTCTGGTACCTCCCATACAAATGTACCATTTCGCCCACTTTAGAGATGGAGTAGTAATATCAATACACCCAACGTGATCGTGTCCAAATTCTATTTTAGTAAAGCTCAAGCAGGTTAAAGTTTTGGAGAACAAATTGGAAGTCTAGTCACGCCCCTTCTGGTACCTCCCATACAAATGTACCACTCCGCCCATTTTAGTGGAGTAATAATATCAATACACTCCACACGATCGTTCCCCAATTCTGTATTTTGGTAAGCTATAACAATATAAAGCTTTGGAGAAAAAAAATTTGAAGTCTAGCCACGCCCCTTCCGGTACCTCCCATACAAATGTACCATTCCGCCCACTTTAGAGATGGAGTAGTAAAATCAATACACCCAACGTGATTGAGTCCAAATTCTGTATTTAGTAACCCTCAAGCAGGATAAAGTTTTGGAGAACAATTAGGAAGTCTAGCCACGCCCCTTCTGATACCTCCCATACAAATGTACCTCTCCGCCTACTTTAGAAATCATGTAATAATATCAATATACTAGAAAATTTAATGATTTAATGAGGGTGAGGGTGAATGTAAGTCGGGTTTCCCGACTGAAACTTTCTAACTGGGTTTTTGTCAATATTTGATTACTCAATTGTAAAATACATAGCTTGAATTGTTAATATGAGCTGAGAATATTGCTATGCCTGGAGTTTTCACGAGCATGGGAGGTGGAAGTAGTATATGTTCGATATGGTTCATTTCAGAACTTAACCTTCTCATAGAGAATAGAGGCTTGCAATACCAAATTTCAGCTCGATAGCTCTTAAACTACGTCTGTAATAGCGGGGATAGACAGAGGGACTTCCCCAAAATGTGGAAGTTTGTATGGGAGTAATTTTTGTATGATCTTACTCTTTTTCGAACTTATCCTCGGTATTAGTTACAGTAGCTTGCAGATTGAATTTATGCTCAATTTCTCTAAAACTTCGGCTGTAATAGCGGAGATAGACAGACG
The DNA here is from genome assembly GCA_964034835.1 of Muscina levida. Lineage (NCBI taxonomy): Eukaryota > Metazoa > Arthropoda > Insecta > Diptera > Muscidae > Muscina > Muscina levida. Next base: position 131,848,832 of record OZ035883.1, on the reverse strand, counting down.
GACACCCCCGAAATGGGTTGTTTGTATGGAAGTTGGAGGTAATTACTATCCGATCTGACTCATCTTAGAATTTACCCTCCGCTTAGAGCGTATAAGCTTGCATATTAAATTTCAGCTCATCATTTCTTAATCTACGGCTGTAATCGCGGGGGCAATTAGGTGGACACCCCAAAAAAGTGGAAGTTTGTATGGAAGGTGGGTGTAGTTTTTGACCGACCTTGCTCATCTTAGAAAGTAGCCTTCGCTTAAATTATAAAATCTTGCGTACAAAAAAATATACCTCTTAAAATACGGCTGCAATCGCAGGGACAGACCTCCAAAAGGGGTAGTTTGTATGGGAGGTGGGGGTAGTTTTTGACCGAACGGTGTCATCTTACTACTCAACCTCCACTTAGTGTATGAAAGCTTGCATACAAAATTTTAGCTTGATTGCTCTTAAACTACAGCTGTTATCGTAGGGAGAGACCCCTAAAAGGGGGAGTTTGTATGTAAGGTGGGAGTAGTTTTAGAGCGATCGGTCTTATGTTACTACTCAACCTCCGCTTAGTGTATGGAAGCTTGTATACAAAATTTCAGCTTGATTGCCATTAAACTACGGCTGTAAGCGCTGGGACAGACCCTAAAAAGGGGGTAGTTTGTATGGAAGGTGGGAGTAGTTTTTGAGCGATCGGGCTCACCTTAGAACTTAACCTCCGCTTTGAGGATAGAAGCATGCATTCCAAATTTCAGCTCTATACCTTTGAAACTGCGGCTGTAATCGCGGGGATGGACAGACAGGCAGACGGACAGACGGTCACCTTTAAATCGACTTGTTATATCTAACACGCCTCCTTATGGGCGTAACAAATAGAAGAACAAAATTAATATACCCTCAAACTGTTCATCCGCGTGGTGAAGGGTGTAAAAAGCCAGTAAGAAAGTCTCAATCGCAAAAACCGACTTACATATATCCTCAGGCTCAGTAAAACATAAAATTTTCTAGTATATTGATAATATTACTTGATTTCTAAAGTGGGCGCAGTGGTACATTTGTATGGGAGGGACCAGAAGGGGCGTGGCTAGACTTACAGTTTTTTCCCCAAAATTTTATCCTGATTTAGCTTTACTAAATATAAAATTTGGGCACGATCAAGTTGGGTGTACTAATATTGATGCTTCATCTCAAAAGTAGGCGGAATGGTACTTTTGTATGAGAGTTACCAGAAGTGGCTAGACTTCCAATTTTTTCTCCAAACAATTATACTGATTTAGCTTTACTAAATACAGAATTTGGACACGATCACGTTGGGTTTATTGATATTACTACTTCCTCTCTAAAGTGGGCGGAATGGTACATTTGAATGGCATGTTCGAAAAGGGGCGTGGCTAGACATCCGGATTTTTCTTCAAAACTTTATACCATTATAGTTTTACTAAATATAGAATTTGACAACGATCGAGTTACATGTATTGATTTTATTACTCGATTTGTAAATTTGGCGGAATTGTACATTTGTATGGGAGGTACTAGAAAGGACGTGGCCATGTAGCTCATTTTCAATACCGTAAGTAGTCTTGGGGAAAAATTAACTTGTGCAAAGTTTCAAAACATTTAGTTTCGTTTTTCGAAAGATATCGGATACCCACACAGACAGACGGACATGTCCCAAACGACTTAAAAAGTCATGAATCGAATGTGGTTCAAAGAAACTTAGGGTCTAAAGTGTCTCCTTCTATGTGCTATACTTTTGGGTCGTATCAAATGATATATACCATCCTACCCGTAGGGTGAAGTTATAATGAAATATTCTATGAAACAATTGAACATTTTTACAATGCTAATATGGATTTTTAGATATAGTATCGCTATAAATGGGCCCTTGATGAGTTTTTAAATTATAACATAGACCAATTAAAAAATAATTTGTGTACGCTTTCTAGATAAATCAAAATTTCATATCCAGAAATATATAATATAATTTAGTTTCACCCCAAAACTTTGGATCATATCACAGTCGACTCCAAAAGTAGCCGACAGAAAAAGAAATGTGTTTTCCTAAACACTATACTTTTGCGGCGATCTTCATAATCATTAACTTATTGCAGTGTATCTTAACAGTTCGTACAGTCCTGGACAGTATTCAATGTGAAATTGTTGACAGCACTTTTGGTCACTTCAAGGAATGCAGTACCAAGGATGTAAAGTCTGCCAAATCGTTGAATGTTTGCTTTAGCTTAAGACCAAAGAATGTCAATAATATTATGGTAAGAATGCCTGTGTACCTTACTAAGCAGTTACTATGAATTACATCCAATTTAAGATCCAACTTGCTCTCTATCGGAAGGATAATAAATTTCGACCTTATTTGTACAATGACACCATAGATTTTTGTGATTTTCTAAAGAGTTCACGACGTCATATATTTTGGAATTTTGCATTTAATCTAATTGCAAGATATTCTAATATTAATCACACGTGTCCATATAATGTGAGTATGATTACAATTGTTATAAGAAATTCTTAAAAAATTATAAGAAAAAATTATTAACGAAAAATTGTAATGTAACAATTACAAGAACAAACTAAGGTAATACTGAATATAGTTAGTTAACTTATTATCGCAGCTTAAGTTTGTTGTTCTAGTCATAGATAAATTATCCACTTAAATTTTTTTTTTTTTTTGTGAAGCAATAAAATATTACTTTTTTTTGTTGATTCTTATCTATGTTTTTCTAGGGCGACGTCATGGTCAAAGGTTTTTTATTTGGAAAGGCAAATTTGAAGGCTGTACCTTTGCCCACTGGCCGCTATATGGTGGTTATGCTTGTATCGATAAAAGATGTGACTAAAGCTCGGCTCAATGTGGTGGTAGTACGCAAATAAATGTCATGCTAGAAAATTTACTAGACCCTAATTATATGAGTTAGTTGTGAATCTAAAAATAGAAAACTACGCGAGAAGCTATCCCATACCTCATTCATGGGGTGTAAAGGTAAATTAAGTTTATTTTTTATATGAGTGGGGAAATTAAGGTCATCTTATTTGTCTGTAAAAAATTAAACATATAATCTATAACAGCAAATTCTATATGTGAATTTGAATAATAAACGTTGGATTTAGGCATTATTTTGTCATGGGCTTGTGGTTATTATTTTTGGATTATGTGGCTTTACAAGCAGCAGTCGTGAGTATTAGATGTGTACAGCGCATCAAATTTAAAAACAATCAACGTTTACAGAATATAAAATGATACCACAATATTGATGGATATTAAAACTAGTAAGAAAGTTTCAGTCGGGAAAACCGACTTATATATACCCTCACCTTCAGTAAACGATAAAATTTTCTAGTATATCGATATTATTACTCGATTTCTAATGTGGGCAGAGTGGTACATTTGTATGGGAGGTACCAGAAAGGGCGTGGCTAGACTAACAGTTTTTTTTCCCCAAAACTTAATCCTGATTTAGCTTTACTAAATACAGAATTTGGGCACAATCACGTTGGGTATATTTTTGTTACTACTCCATCTCTAAAGTGGGCGAAATGGTACATTTGTATGGGAGGTACCAAAAGGGGCGTGGCTAGACTTCCAGTTTTTTCTCCAAAACTTTATCCTGCTTGAGCTTTACTTAATACTAAATTTAGTCACGATCGCTTTGGATTTTTTTATAATATTATTCGATTTATAAAGTAAGCGGTACCTAATGGGTATGGGAGGTACCAGATGGGGCGTGGCTAGACTACCAGGTTTTTCTCCAAAACGTTTTCTTCATTTAGTTTTGCCACAGCAGAATTTGGGCACGATTGCGTTGGTTGTGTTGATATTACTACTCCATCTCAAAAGTGGGCGGAATGGAACATTTGCATGGAAGGTACCAAAAGGGGTGTGGCTAGACTTCCAGTTTTTTCTCCAAAACTTTATCCTGCTTGAGCTTTACTTAATGCTAAATTTAGTCACGATCGCGTTGGATCTATTAATAATATGAATCGATTTCTAAAGTTGGCGATACCAGATGGGGTGGGGCTAGACTACCAGTTTTTTCTCCAAAACTTTTTCCTCATTTAGTTTTACTACAGCAGAATTTGGGCACGATCGCGTTGGGTATTTTGAAATAATAACTCGATTTTAATGTGGGCTGAATGAAACATTTGTATGGAAGGTACCAAAAGAGTGGTGGCTACACTTTCAATTTGTTCTCCATAACTTTGTCCTGCTTGAGCTTAACTAAACACAGAATTTGGTCACGATCGCGTTGGATCTTTTAATAATATTATTCGATTTCTAAAGTGGGCGGTACCTGATGGGTATGGGAGGTACCAGATGGGGCGTGGCTAGACTACCAGTTTTTTCTCCAAAACGTTATCCATTGAGTTTTACTACTACAGAATTTGGGCAAGATCGCGTTGGTTATTTTGATATTATTACTCGATTTCTAAAGTGGGCGAAATGGTACATTTGTATGTAAGGTACCAAAAGGGGCGTTGCTAGACTTCCAGTTTTTTCTCCAAAACATTATCTAGTTATAGTTTAACTTAATATAGGATTTGGGAAAGATCGCGTTGGACGTATTGATATGATTACTTGATATCCAAAGTGGGCGGAATGGTACATTTGTATGGGATGTACCAGAAGGGGTGGGGCTATTTAGCCCATTTGAGGCTGGCTGGCTGGCTGGTGAGCAGGATAACTCGAGTAAACCTTAACGGATTTCAAAACGAACTTATGGGATCCAAAATGGGCTGAATAGCCCCACCCCATCTGGTACCTCCCGTACAAAATTATCTATTTTTGGATCATAAATATTTCTTTCATAACTGCTAAACAGATTATCGGAGGATATTTAAATTTGGTCAGATCATTATCTTACAATGGTAGACAAACCCTATGAAAACCGAAACCCTCACCACACTCCTTCTGGTACCTCCCATAAAAAATTACCGAATTGACCCTCATAGTTTTACATACATATCTTTTTTGTAAGTAAACTGAATTCACTAAAATTTTGCGTATGATGTTCGCTTATGAAAATTGGACTCAGAAAAGAACTTAGACTATATCGGTTAACGCCTTATGGTACCTCCCATACAAAATTACCTATTTCTGGAAAATTAATATTTCTCCCATAACTTCCAAACGGACACTTTGACACACCCCTTCTGGTACCTCCCATACAAATGACCGAATTGACCCTCATAGTTTTACATACATATCTTTTTTGTAAGTAAACTGAGTTCACTCAAATTTTGTGTATGATGTTCGCTTATAGAAATTGGACTCAGAAAAGAACACAGACTATATCGGTTTACGCCTTCCATACAAAATTAACTAATTCTGGAAAATTAATATTTCTCCCATAACTTCCAAACGGGCACTTGGGGGGTAATGAAAATTGGTCGGTAAATTTATCTTGTAATAAGAGGCAAAACCTCAGAAGACCAAACTATTTGACACCGAACCCACCCCTATAGTCTCACATACATATTTTGTTTGTAAGTGAACTGAATTCACTCAAATTTTGTGTATGATGTTTGCTTATGAAAATTGGACTCAGAAAAGAACAAAGACTATATCGGTTCACGTCATGTTGTACCTCCCATACAAAATTACCTATTTCTGGAAAATTAATATTTCTCCCATAACTTCCAAACGGACACTTGGGGGGTAATGAAAATTGGTCGGTGAATTTATCTTTTAATAAGAGGCATAACCTCAGAAAACCTAACTGTTTGGCATACCCCTTCTGGTACCTCCTATACAACTGACCGAACACACCCCTATAGTCTCTAATACATATCTTTTTTGTAAGTAAACTGAATTCACTCAAATTTTGTGTATGATGTTCGCTTATGAAAATTGGACTCAGGAATGAAAATGGACCTTGGTTCACGCCTTGTGGTACCTCCCATGTAAAATTACCTATTTTTGGAAAATTAATATTTCTCCCATATCTTCTAAACGGACACTTGGGGGGTAATGAAAATTGGTCGATACATTTATGTTCTGTTAGAAGGCGAAACCTCAGAGAGCCTAACTATTTGCCACACCCCTTCTGGTACCCCCCATATAAATAACCGATATTTCCCCTTTTACATACATATCATATTTGAATTTAGACAAATTTTGCCAAGGTTAGCGTCCATTGGACGTTGATTTATGAAAAAAAAATCTGATACGTTTTGCTACCCCTAATTATACCTCCTGTACAAAAAGTCAAATTTTTTAATTTTATCTTCAAAAATTATCTGCATATGATTTTTAACTGCACTATTTCCTTTAAAAGGATACCAAACCAATTTAATTTGAACCAAGTTAGTTTGCGATATTTGTGATATGTAGCAGTGTGGGGCGGCCCCAATTTTAATAATTTCGCCTTTGTCCACAAAACATACTAGCACTATACAGAGAAACGTATACAAGAATAACTGCTCCTTTTCTTTGACAAACAAATGTTAAAATCATCACTTTTAGATCTGTTATTCCATTTATATTACTACTTTCTAGGTAGGTTTTAATTTTAATTTTTTGTTAAAATTTCTTTCTCTTCCATTAATTGTATTAAACATCACCAGCTCTATGCCAATTTCTTGCCCCGTGAATCACAAATATTACTTATACTATCTCAGCCACTTAGTGAGCCACTTTAGGCCTCTTCTAGATTACAACAACCCCATTGGACGCCAAATCTGCAATCAACTGTCCCGGGGCCGTACAACTCTGTTACATGATGTTTCGTTTTTGTTGTTGTTGTTGCTGCCTCTCACTGCTGTGCCGGCTTTGTTTCTCATTTATTATAACGTGTGTTTGTGTGTGGTACTTACGGCATTTGTTGTAGTCTTAGTTGTTGTTGTTGGGTTTTTTTCCTAGCCATGTCTACTTGACTGCCAACTGCTAAACAAGTTGTTGATTGTTGCTGTTGGCTTTTACGTTTTTGTTTGTTTGCCTGATGTGTATGTGTGTGTGTTGTAGTAGTTTTTGTTTGTTTCTGTTTAGTTTCTTGTTATTTTTTTTGTTTTGTTTTGCTTTTCTATTCTTCTTTCTTTTCTATAGTCATAGTACAATACTTTTTCTGCATTTGTAGTGTCTTTATTTTTGCTGAATTTTTTTTTGCTTAAAGCAAAGCTTATTTGTAAGATTTTGTGTGTTTTCATTTTGTTTTTGGAGTGTTTGGTTTCTTTTAGTCTAAAGTTTTTCTAAGCACTCGTTGTCGAGGTTGCTGCTATGAGTGTGCGAGTGTGTGTGCAGAAGAGAAGAGTTGTTAATAGTTTGTTCAGAGATCCGTACTATGTTATAGTGCTATTCAAATGATAGAGAAGCGAAAATCGCTATGGTGGGGAGTGGCATGAAAATTATGACAGGGTATAAAAAAATTCCCTTCAGGCACAAAATGATCTCCTATTGAAGGCATTTAAGTGTTTTACAAATATTTTAAAGACATCGGCTTCATAAGTTAAAGTACTTTGGACAAATGACTCTACGGAACACCCTTAAATATTCAGTAGGGACTCTATCAAAAAAAAAAAAATTTCCCTTTACATCCCATGAATGAGGTATGGTATAGCTTCTCGCGTTGTTGTGAATTAACACACTTTCTATTTTTAGATGCACATGTAACGGCACCTACTTGTTTATCGACGAATGCGAACGTCACTGTTTGAGAAGCTTTTTACTGGACATGCTGATTGACTGGACACTCAGCTATTAAATAAGTTTTTTTATTTTATTTTTTAGATTTTTTAGATGACTTGAGCCAGGAGTTGAACCTGGGATCTTCCGCATGGTAATCGTATGTTCTAACCATCATGCCACGGCCGGTCCCGGGACTCTATTATAGGCTACATAAAAATATACTTAGGCAAAAGGGCGTGACACCGTCCAAACAATCAGCAATTTCAATAGGTCAGATCTCTGGAGCCATTAGAGGAATGAAGATGAGATTTGCTATATATGTTACGAGTACAAGGTCTAAAAAAACATATTTAGACAAAGGGGCGTAGCACCGCCTACACAAACCGCCTATCTTAAGAGCCAATAAGGTATGAGGATGTGATTTGCTTCATACGTTACTAGCATGTTACGTCTAGCAGGCAAAAGGGCAGTGCCACGCCCCTTTTGAAATCGGACAAATAAATGGACCGATGGCAGTGACATTTTAATTTTGTGGCACTGTGGGTAGGGCCTCTATCATAGGCTACATGAAACCATTTTTAGACAAAAGGGGCGTGACACCGCCCACACAATCCGAAATTTCAATCTGTCATGTCATAAGAGCCATTAAAGGTATGAAGATGAGATTTGCAACATATGTTAATGATACAAGAAGGATTATGTCTAGCTGGGAAATGGGCGGTGCTACGCCCCGATGGCAATGACATTTTCACTATGTGGCACTGTGGGTAGGGCCTCTGTCATAGGCTACATGAAACCATATTTAGACAAAAGAGGCGTGACACCGCCCACACAAGCCGAAATTTCAATCTGTCATGTCATAAGAGCTATAAAAGGTATAAAGATGAGATTTGCCACATATGTTAATGATACAAAAAGGATTACGTTTAGCAGGGAAATGGGCAGTGTCACGCCTCTTTTGAAAAAATCGCTATATGGGCCAAATAAATGAACCGATGGCAATGACATTTTCACTTTGTGGCACTGTGTGTAGGGCCTCTATCATAGGCTACATGAAAACATATTTAGACAAAGGGGCGCGACACCGCCCACACAAACCGAAGTTTCAATCGGTCATATCTTAAGAGCCATTAAAGGTATAAAGCTGATAGCTGCTACACATGTTTATGATACAAGAAGGATTACGTCTCGCTGGGAAATGGGTAGTGCCACGCCTCTTTTAAAAAATCGCTATATGGGCCAAATAAATGGACCGATGGCTATGACATTTTCATTTTGTGGCACTGTGAGTAGGGCCTCTATCATAGGCTACATGAAAACATATTTAGAAAAAGGGACGTGGCACCGCCGACACAAACCGAAATATTAATCGGTTATAACTCAAGAGCTCTTAGAGTTATGAAAGTGAGATTTGCTGCATATGTTACTGGTATAAAGAGGGCGGTGCCACATCCCTTTTGAAAAATCCAAATAAATAAATCCTCATTCATGGGTTGTAAGGGGAATTTAAGTTTATGTTGTGCGATGTGAAGTGTAATTTTTCTATGTTCATACTTTAGAAGTAAAAATACCGAAAAAGAGATAAAACTGGTACTCTCGTCCAGACCAAACGCCTAGAGATAGAGTCACGAAAATGTATAGTTTTTAGAATTCGTTACTTTTAGGGGCAAAAAAAGACAGAAAAAGGATAAAGCTAGTTCCATCACCCAGACCAAACACCTGAACCTACATATAATCGTATATGACCATCAGGGTGTCAGTGATAATTCAACTTTAGATTTTCGGTAATGTTCCAGCGGAATATTGTGACACTTGTCATAAATTAGCTAAGGCCAAAATATGAACAAAAACGAACAACTTTAAGCCGTGCCCCAAAGAGGTCAAAGGTCATATCTATATATATATATAAATATGTGTTAGTCTTTGTTTGATTGCATTTGCCAAAATTTGGCTGTGTTGTCGGTGGTGAATATTGGGTACTTTCATTTTTGTTATATAAAGTGGGCGTGGCCCCGCCCATTGGACCCTATTTTTGAAGCCGCAATATCTGGAGGACTGTTTCTCAAATCCCTTTGAATATCTGGGTGAATGCATTCGGTAGCAAAGTTCGTGATCAAAAATAATAAGCGGAATCGAATCAGTGGGCGTGGCATATAACATTAAACGACTATATCTCATGGACCATCAGAGGTATAAATATGATATTTAGTATGTGTTGTAGGTACAGCATGTTTTACAGCCAGGGTGGAAAGGGGCTGTGCCACGCCCCATTTAAAAGAAACCGTTATAATAGCCATAATAATTGGCTGATGGCCTTGAAATTGTCACAATATATTAGACATATGACCAGGCTTTTTGGAACCAAGTTGTGAAAACGGGGCGGAGGCGCCACTTCCTTAATCGTACATTGGTAAAAATATCGGATTTTACAAAAACCTGACCTTTAACCTCTTTGGGATACGGAAAATAGTTGTCCGATCTTACTCAAATATCCGTCATGTATTTTTTTTATTAAGTGGCATAATATTAGATTCGAACATTTTAAAATTTTCGCAAAATAAAATCGTTTGTACAAAAGAAAAAAGAAGTCATCCGATGTTGTTTGGCTCTCATTTTGTTTCTACATGAAAAACTTCGAATCTGTTTTGGTTATGTTTATTTGAATCTTTAGAATTCTATTGGTTAAGTCGAGAATTTTATATCTGCCAAATGGGCGCCGTCACAATTGATTGCCATACGTGCTCGTTTTATGGCATTTTTCATCACTTCAACGAGAATTTCGGCCGACAGACCCTCGCACTCGTGTCGAATGTTGTCCTTGAGGGCTTCCAGGGTCTTGGGCTTGTTCACGTAAACACGGGACTTCAAAAAACCCCACAAAACACAGTCTGGAACGGTTAAATGAGAATGTCGGTAATGGCTCTCACAGTGTGTGCCGTTGTTTCGTCCTGTTGGAACCACATGTCCTCCAGTCCTAATTCGTTCAATTTCGGCAGAAAAAACTAGGTTAACATGAACCTATAGAGCGCACCGTCCACTGTTGCCGTTTGACCAGCAGCGTTCTTGAATGGGCCGATGATAGGCCGATGACTTCTGCAGCATGAACAGCGCACCATGCAGTCACATTGAGCGGGTGTAATGGCTCCTTGTGCATTACTCGTGTATGTTCGGTTCCCAAAAGCGATAGTTTTGCTTGTTCCCGTACCCGCTAAGGTGGAAATGAGCCTCATCGTCACTGTTGTCGTTTGACCAGCGGCGTTCTGTCGAAAAAATTGACGGATGACTCGTGCAGCGTGAACAGTGCACCATGCAGTCACTTAGAGCGGATGTAATGGCTCCTTGTGCATCACTCGTGGATTTTCGGTGCCCCAAAAGCGATAGTTTTGCTTGTTCCCGTACCCGCTGAGGTGGAAATGAGCCTCATCGCTCATTATGAATTTGGTAGAAAAATTGTCCACTTCGTCCTTGAGATTGAGGTTGGCTTGGGCGTAGGTTACACGCGTTTGGCGGTCGACAGGCAGCAGCTGATGCACGTACTAGACTTTGTACGAGAGCATGCGCAGGTCTTTGACCAAAATGCGCCTAAGGGACGACCGGCTAATGGCAAATTGCGAGGCACGGCGTCTGGTCGATGTTTCCGGCTACAGATCGACATCCTAGGCAATAACGGCGATTTTCTCGGCAGAACGGGCGCTCCGGAGAAGACCACTCCTGGCAACCTCTCGTGTGGTCCCATACTCTTTAAGGTTGGCGGCCAAACGATGTAGTGTTTCAGTTGGTGTCGGACGGCCGGGGAATCGGCAACGGAATTCGCGATGCGCCAATACAACAGACGAATTGGTACGCAAAAAAATTAACGCGATTATTACGCGTTCTTGGGGAGTGTATCGCTCCATTGCTTGTCAACAAATGTCAAAACATATTTGACATTGGCGGCGATTTGCAAAAATAAGAGCATCTTCCAATAGGGTTATCTCTTTTGGCTTACCTTGTTTATATAAATGATCATCGCCGACTACTGAGTCGATTTTTAAATGTTCGTCCGTATGTATGAAGCATTCAGTTGGCTGTGCATTCCCTCGTCACTCACTGTTAATTCCTTTCGGCTGTTGTTTTGCTCTACTTTCGTTGTGGATATTTCTCTCTCTCTCTCTCTCTAGATATTCATCCTCGCATATTGTTGTGTTTACTTTTTGCTCATTGTACATAATACTTTGTATATAGTTAGTTTGGTCAGTTTGTTTAGCTTTCTTTAGCTTGAGTGAATTTGCCAACAAAACTTTTGGTGTCCACCGCCCCCAATTTCTTGTGTTTTCTTGCAACGTCGACGACTCACAGGGCAAACTGAAGTATAAACTTCTTAAAACGCATTGCCATGGACTTTCTTATCCATCTCCAGTGTGCATTTCCCATGAGTCTATCTATTGTTGGCCAGCGTCTTAGCGTTTCTATTGTTGTTGTTGTATTTTTGTGATTTTTAATGATCTGTGCTTAAGGGATAAGTGGATTTTGTCTGACAGGATAATGTTGAAAGTAAGATGGATATGTGTAGACAGACAGACAGACAGGGGAGAGGGATAGCTAACTACTAGCTCATGAAATATATATTGAGAGTGTAGATTAAAATCAATCAACGGTTTGGGCTAAAACAACGATGGCCAATAGATGTGAAGGCTAGTTAAGGGTAAGTAAGACATTAATTAGATATGATAAGAGCAGTTAGCGTATAATAGATGTAATGAGGGTGTGTTAAACATATAAAGCGAAGTAATTATTTAAGCTTTAATTCATTTAGGCGGAAACTAGTTTACAGATTTTGCCTTAGTTCAATTTATTTTCTACAGATTCTAATTAAACCTTTTATAACAAAAAATTATCCTTTTTAACAACTTTAAGGACACTTAGTGCCCTTATTGTCCTTGTGCTCGACAATCCTTTCTTATCAACTGAGAGCCTTTTAGGCAACACAAAAACGTTGTTGCTATCAGCCTTTTTTCTAAGAAAAGTTGAAAAATTATTAATCAAAATGAAAATCGTTCTATATCCTTCCTTTATTGACTTGTCTTTTTCTTTGGCAAATAAAAAAGAATATGTGTTCCCTTTAGTGTCTGTCTTTACGACCATATATGGCAGCTGTTTACCCTAAAAAATATGCAATATTGAGACATTACAAGATGGGTAGTAAAAAGAAATGTTCAAAGATGTACAGCTAGTATACATTTGTTAGCGTGGCAGCATAACGAAATAATAATGATATAAAATAGTAAAAGTTTAAAGATGTTCATACGCTAGGATATGTACCAAGGCAATATTTGAGATAACGAACACAAAGCAACAACCTAAGAACAACAACAACATCAACCCACATAGAAAAATAAACTTTTATTTGCTCTTGATTTCATTGTATTATTTTTTTTTCTCTGTGATTTTTTCCTTCTTGTGTTTCCTGCAAATATCCTTTTCTTACCCCAAACCAACTTTAATATTTTGCATTTTCCTGTGTGTGTGTTATGAAGTATCCCTTTTTGTTATTGTGGTGTCTTTTCCTTACCATACATCTTACATCTTCTATATCTCTTAAATAGCTCATATACAATGAACATTATATACGAAAATCCTTGCCTTAATTTACATAAATTACTAAGAATACAAACGTGTTCCCTTTTTTATTTTTAAATACACATATCCTTCAAAAACATTCCCTGCACACAACGTATTTGGCACAACTTGTTAAAAGTTTATAATTTTCAAACACAAACTTTGGTATTTCCACTCTAGCTTCGACTTGTTTCCGTTTCCGTGTATGTTGTATGCCAGAGAGTTTATGGGCGAAGAGGAGGAAGTAGAGATGAAAATGCTTTAAAATGATGCTGCTGAATGAAGATTTTTGCTGTGACTGTGTTTAAATTGACATTAGGGTCTTAAATTTGTGATGTATGCCGTTGTATATAAATAAAAATATAGTAGCAATGAAGAGAGGCAAAAAAAATTGCGAAAACAATATTGTTAAGCTTTTTTGCAAATGGGGGAGGCAAAAAATGTGAAACAAATATTTAAATGGATTTTTGATATTATTACGATTTTGTGCTTATACACGGCAGCAATTGATGAGTGGCAATACATCGACGAGGGACGATGAGAAAGTCTCAAATCATGTTGTGATAGAGAAGAACCAAAATCAGTAAATTTGAAAGCAGAAATTGGTTTAAAATGTTAAGGTTATTTCCTTGTTTTCCTATAAATGCTTCAAAATTCAAATTCGTTATTTCGTATACGTTAAGGCTCGAAGGACCACATTGCTGTCTTAAGCTAAAACAGTACAAAATTTTTCAGCTCATTAATTTGGGACTTAATTTTGAGAACTGCACTTGAAAGTAGCACCACAAAGAAGAAGTTCTGCATCATTCGTTTTGCCAAGTAACATGCCGTAATAATTTAATATCGATCTGAAATTAGTAAGTATCGTATAGGGAAATTTGTCACGTTTTAAGCTCTTTTGTTAGATATAACTCGAGAACCACTAGTCACATTTAGCTAGATTTAAAAAAATTAAGAATTACAATTCCCTACATAAGCAACAGTTTAATTTTTCCATTCATCAAATTATTTTGAACTGCGTTTATTTTGTAGCAGTTACAATAAAACTGTTGTACTCCGTGGCGTATGATTTACGTGGAATATTACTTATAATAATCATACGACACCATATAACAATATAACGAATCAGGGCTACCTGCGAGGCGAAGTTGAATTCGGTATGGTGAAGGTGGGTAAGACAGAATGTATCAGGTAGCAAAATGAAGCTGCCTAAAGAGCAGAAGGACCGTAAAGCGTATCAGAGGTCCTGAAACATCCTTGCGAGGTTTCAAGCAGCGATGCCGTTCTGCTCTCTTCGAAGGAGTATAGGCTTATAAAGATACCTAAGGAACACCTCATGAAGTTTTAGAAGAAATATCCTGACGCCAGTTCCCTTAGTGAGTCTGCTAAGGAGCTTCTTCCATCACGCCACCAAACTGAATGCAGCGCAATTGTCTTCGTAAGAATTGGTGGATGAGGCCAGACCGGAAGAGGATATGATCATCGAGTGTTCTACATTAAGGTTTTAAGGTAGTCTAGACCAGACTGTGATACAAAAACTGACACTAATACGGCTCACAAAACTTCCTTGACCCGGCGAACTGTACAGATACGGACACAATCAATCAGGGATAAGTGAGAGGCAAAGTTGAAATCGGTAGGGGGAAGGTGGGTAAGACAGAGATATAAGGTAGGGTAAGGTAAGGTAAGGTAGGAAGCGATCTAAGAAACAGATGGACGTAACGAGGTCCTATAACATCCTTGCTAGGTTACAGGGCTGCGATGCCGTTCTGAGAAGGAGAAGGGACATATTGAGATACACAAGGAACACGTCATGATGTTTTAGCAGAAATATCCTGACGCCAGTTTCCTTAGTGAGTCTGCTAAGAAGCTTCTTCCATCAGATATTCTGGTGGTTATTATTATGCGGTGATAGTTCAGCTATGGCCGTTAAGTTCATGGCAACTCAATAATCGACTGGCGCCGAGACTTTTGCCATCAACTGCAAAGGCTGCGAAGGGTAAGAAGCCGGGCGATCCCATTGTCAGCTAATAACAAGAAGGTACTTTTACTGTGTCAAAGTAAATTTTTTGTGTCAAATAGTAGTTTTATTGTGCTTTAAAGTACATTTACTGTACCAGAAAGTACTTTTTTGTATCGAAGAGTACTTTCATTGTATCTTGAACTATATTATTTGTACCAAAAAGTATTTATATTGAACCAGAAATAAATTTTATTGAACCCTAAGAACTTTAATAGCACCAAAAAAAGATTTCATTCTAAACAAAAGTACTTTTGTTGCACCAAAATGGTACTTATTGTACCAGAAAGTACTTATATTTTACCAGAAAGTACTTGAGTTGTACCAATAAGTACTTTTGTTGTAGCGAAAAAATAAATAATTGTTCCGAAAAATTGTACCAAAAAGTACTTTTACTGTACCGAATGGTAGTCAAAAAGTACTTTTTTTGTACAAAAGTACTTTTATTGTCTATAAAGTATTCTTATTGTACCAGAAAGTACTCTTATTTCACCAGAAAGTACTTTCATTGTACCAAAAAGATACTTATTGTACCAGAAAGTGCTTTAGTTGTACCAAAAAGTACTTTAATTGTACGAAGAATTACAATAAATGTACAAAAAAAGTGAATTTGTTGTACCAATAAGTACTTTTGTTGTAGCCAAAACCATAAATATTTTCCGAAAAGTACTTTATTGTACCAAGAATTACAATAAATATACCACAAAGTGTAGGGAAAAGCATAATTATTGTTCCAAAAAGTACCGAAAAGTAGATTAAGTGTGTCAAATGTACTTTTATTGTACCAGAAAATACCTTTTGTGTAACATAGGGTACTTTTATTGTAACGGAAAGTACTTATATTGTACCAGTAAGTACATTTACTGTATCACAAAGTACTTTTATTGTACCAAAAAAATACTTTTATTGCACCCGAAAATACTCCTTTTTTCCAGAAATTAATTTTATTTTACCAAAAAGTACTTTTATTGTACTGAATAGTAGATTACTTTTCCTTTAGTACTTTTTTTGTACAGAAAATTAGATTTTTTGTATTATTTTACCAGAAAGTACTTTGTTGTACCAAAAAGATACTTATTGTACCAGAAAGTACTTTAGTTGTACCAATAAGTACTTTTGTTTGTAGCAAAAACCATAATTATTGTTCCCAAAACCAAGAATTACAATAAATGTACCACAAAGTGTAGCGAAAAGCATAATTTTTGTCCCAAGAAGTATTTTTTTGTACCGAAAAGTAGATTAACTGAGTCAAAATGTACTTTTATGGTACCAGAAAATTCTTTTGTTGTACCATAAAGTACTTTTATTCTACCATAAAGTACTTTTATTGTACCAGAAAGTACTTTAATTGTACCAGAAAGTACATTAGTTGTACGAAAAAGTACTTAATTTGTAACAAGAATTACAATAAATGTACAAAAAAGTGCATTTGTTGTACCAATAAGTACTTTTGTTGTAGCGAAAGCCATAGTTATTGTCCTGAAAATTACTTTATTGTACCAAGAGTTACAATAAATGTACCACAAAGTGTAGCGAAAAGCATGGTTATTGTTCCAAGAAGTATTTTTTTGTACCGAAAAGTAGATAAACTGTGTCAAAATGTACTTTTATTGTACCAGGAAGTTCTTTTTTTGTACCATAAACGACTTTTATTCTACCATAAAGTACTTTTATTGTACCAGAAAGTACATTTACCGTAACACAGAGTACTCTTTGTGTCAAAAAAGTAATTTTATTGTACCGAATAGTAGATTTTTTGTATCAAAAAGTACTTTTGTTGTACCATAAAATACTTTTATTGTCGCAGAAAGTACTTTTATTGTACCAGAAAGTATTCTTATTGTACGAGACAGTACTCTTATTTTATCAGAGAGTACTTTTGTTGTACCAAAAAGGTACTTATTGTACCAGTAAGTAGTACTTTTTTATCGAAAAGTAGATAAAGTTTGTCAAAATTTACTTTTGTTGTACCGGAAAGATCTTTTGGTATACCATTAAGTACTTTTATTCTATCATAAAGTACTTTTGTTGTACCATAAAGTACTTTTATTGTACCCAAAAGTACTTTTATTCTAACCAAAGTACTTTTATTGTGCCAGAAAGTACTTCCATTGTACCGAAGAGTTCTTTTATTGTACCAGAAAATACTTTTATTGCACCAGAAAGTACTTTAATCGTACCGAAAGGACCTCCTATTATACCAAGAATTACAATAATTGAACCAAAAGTAAATTTGTTGTACCCAATAAGTACTTTATTGTGCCAAAAAGTAATGTACTTTTATTATACCCGAAAGAACATTAATTGTACAAGAATGTACTTTTATTGTACTAAATAGTACGGCTGTGGATGTGCTCCTGTGTTCTCCGGCCGTCAACTTGTCGTCAGGGCACCTGCGGTCCGTGGGGCTGAATGGTGGAAGCTGGTAATTGGCATCAATCCACACATAGTCATGCGAATATTCTCCAGCTTTTGGCCAATGACAACTTTTTTTATCTGCTACTTATTACTGATGTTTTGACATAACGTGTAGATTTCTTAAAAAAAATCCGGAAAGAGCCGAATTTAAACATTTGTTATAACCTATAACAACTTCTACGACTGCACTCCTAGCTTTTACCATGCTCAGTGTTATTATTATATGTATTTTACCATTCAACTGTTGTTATTGGCACGTTTTTCTCGCTGTTATTGTTGCCGTGTTGCTGAGCTTTTGTTGTAGTTTGGCACTTGTTCGACATGGATTTAAAAAGTTAAGCCTCAACCAAATCATTCGTTATTACTCACTCTCACTTCCTTTAACACTCGCTGTGAGTCCCCTCTGACAGCCTCTCACTTTTGCCTAACTGTTTTAAAATACTATCTTTGCCACCGACCCTCTTTTTGCTCTTAACATCTCATCACTGCCACAATGTTGCAAATGAAAAAATATAAACTCGTGCCAAATGCGAACTTAGAGAGAGAGAGAGAGGCGAACGATGGCCACATTTACATAAACCCCTAATAAAAATAAAACAAGGATTTTGCGATTGCATTAAACAAACGAACGAACCAACAACAAACGTACGTATGAGCTAAAACTGAAAATCTCCTTCACAATTTACATGAAATGATTTGAGCATTTTATCCCAATTCATGTAGGCTGGGGCCTTAGTCGAAACATCATCCAATAGCTGCAACAGCAGCCGCAGATGTATTCAGATTCTGAAACACAAATATTGTGCACAAATTCATCGAGATTAGTGTCGATGTGAAAGAGGCGAAAAATTATTTCACTGAATTGGCAATGTGATGATTATTGTTGTTGCTGCTGCATGAGGATCTATAGATGTCGCATAATATAGAGAATAATCAATGTTCATCCTTTTGTATTGACTTTTCGAATTAATGAAACTTTTAGCGGGGATAATGAATTGATTGGAAACTTTAATGTGTTTTTGGTGGACGAGGAGAGGAGAGTGAGTATAACAATGGGAAAGAACAAAAATGTTTAAGGATTTAATAACAATAGAGAAAAATTTTAAATAAATGGGGGGAACAGGAATATCTTGAACATCTCTAGGGAATAAATAGTTGATTGGAAAATATGTAGAATAATGCCTTTGTCGATATATTTTATGATGGAAATTCACATATACTGTACACAGAAAGGCGAAGGCAACATTGCAGTAAGTAATTATAGGTAAACGAAATTTTTTTTTAAACACATTCATTGATAAGTTTGACGAGTGCCAATGTAAAACAAAATATATATACGACATTAGGTACGAGAAAAACAACAACAACAACGTTAAGGATACTAAGGTGGTTACACAATTTATTATGTCTTCGAATTTTTTTATTTATAATTTTATATACAGTTGATGAAGTACCACTGTGCATCAGTTCGTCACAAAGGGGTCTGAAGATGAACTCGTCATGGCTGCAAAAAGTACTTTAATTGGACAAAAATGTACTCCTTATGTATCAAAAAGTAACTTAAGGTTTTAATTGTAGCGAAAAGTCTTCTATAGCAACAAAAAGTTATTTTATAATAAAAGAAAGCACTGTTCTTGTACCAATATGTACTTTCATTGCACCAGAAGTTACTATTACTATACCAATAAGTACATTTATTATCCACCAAGTACTATTATTGTACTAAAAAGTAATTTCATTGAGTTGAAAAGTACTTAATTTGTGCCAAGAAAAAAAAAATTTGTTACGGGTAGTATTATTATACCAAAAAGTACTTTTATTATATCAACTTCTATTGTATCAAAAAGTACTTAATTTGTAACAAGAAGTACTTTTATTGTATCAACGAGTGCTTTCATTGTACCAAAAAGTATTTTTATTGTATCGAAAAGTACTCAGTTTGTACTGAGAAGTACTTTTATTGTACCAACGAGTACAAAATGTGTTTTAATTGTATAGAAAAGTACTTAGATTTTACTAAGAAGTACCTTTATTTACAAAGACATACTATTATAATACCAAAAAGTACTTCTATTGTACCAGAAAGTACTTTTAATAGACCAAACAGTTTTTAATAAGTACCAAGAAGAACTTTTATTGTACCTAAAAGTACTTTTATTGTAACAAAAAGTTCTTAATATGTACCAAGAAGTACTTTTATTGTACCAAAAAGTGTTTTTATTGTATCGAAAAGTGCTTAAATTGTAGTAAGTAGTTATTGTACCAAGACATATCTAATTACAAAAAGTACTTTTATTATACCACAAAGTACTTTTATTGTACTAGCAAAAACTTTTATTGAATTAAAAAGTACTTAGTTTGTAGTAAAACTTTTATTGTTACGAGACTAAATCTTATTATACAGAAATGTACTGTTATTGTCCCAGAAAGTACTTTTATTGTTCGAAGAATTAAAAAGTACTTAGTTTGTAGTAAAACTTGTATTGTTACGAGACTAAATCTTATTATACAGAAATGTACTGTTATTGTCCCAGAAAGTACTTTTATTGTTCGAAGACGTACTATTATTGAAAAAGTACTTTTATTGTTCCAGTACTTAATTTTAACCACCAAGTACTTTAAATGTACCAACGAGTAAAAAATTGCTTTTATTGCATCGAAAAGTAATTAGATTGTACCGGAAAGTACTTTTATTGTACCAAAAAGTACTTAGTTTGTATCAAAAAGCACTTTTGTTGTACCAAAAAGTTTTTATTGTAACAGAAAATACTTAATTTGTACCAGGAAGTACTTTTATTGAACCAACAAGTACTTTTATTGTATCAGAATGTACTTTTATTTTCCCAAAATGTATTTTTATTGTATCAAAAAGAACTACGATTGTACTAAGATGTAATTTAATTGTACCACGACGTTGTATTATTATAGCAGAAGTACTTTTATTATACTAAAAAATACTTTAATTGTACCAGAAAGTACTTATACTGTACCAAAAAGTACCTAATTTGTATGAAAAAGTACTTTTATTGCAACATCGAGTACTTTTATTGTGCTAAAAATAACTTTTATTTTTCAAAACGAGCTTTTTCTGTACCAAAAAGTACTTATCTTGTACCAGAAAGTACTTTTTTGGTACAAAAAAGGACTAAGTTCGTAACAAGAAGTACTTTTATTATACCTAGACATACAATAATAATATTTTTATTGTACCAGAAAGTACTCCCATTGATCTGAAAAGTACTTAATTTGTGCTCAGAAGTAATTTTATTGTACCAACGATAACTTTAACCTTTATTGTATAAGAAAGTACTTTTATTGTACTAAAAAGTACTTTTATTGTACCGAAAAGTACTTAGTTCGTTCTCAGAAATACTTTTATTTTACGTAGAAGTACCCATTTAATACCTAAAAGAACTTTTATTGTATCATAAAGTAAATTTATTGCACCAGAAAGTACTTTTGTTGTACCAAAAAGTACTTAGACTGTACTGAGAAGTACTTTAATTGTACCAACACGTACTATTCTTACACCAAAAAGTATCTCATTTGTACGAAGTACTTTCATTAAACCAAAAAGTACTTTAATTGTACCAATAAGGATTTTTATTGTATCGAAAAGTACTTGGTCAATTGTGCCAAAACAAACTACTATTTACAGAAAGTACTTTTATTGTACCAAAAACGACTTATTTTGTACCAAGAAGTACTTTTATTGTACCTAGACGTAGTATTGTAATACCAAAAAGTAATGTCAATGTATCAGAAATTACTTTTGTTCTACCAAAATGTTCTTCCATTATACCAGAAAGAAATTTTATTGCACCAAAAGATACTTTTATTCTACCAAAATGTACTTTTACTGTCACCATGTTACTTTTATTGTGCCAAAGGCACTTTTAATGTACAAAATAGTACTTTTATTAAACCACAAAGTATTTTCCTTGTACCAAAAAGTACATTCCCTGTTCCAAAAAGTACTTTAATGTTGCAAAGTCTGTGTTTGTTGTACCCATCGGTACTTGTATTGGACCAAAGGAAACACTTATTGTATTTGTATTGCGTCAAAATTTATATTTATGGTACCAGAAAGTACTTTTATTGTACCGTAAAGTACTTAGTTCGTACCAAGAAGTACTTTCATTGCACCTAGATGTAACATTTCAAAACCAAAAGTACTTTTATTGTACCAGAAAGTACTTTTATTGTAATAGAAAGTAATTTTATTAAACTTAAAATTACTTAATTTGAGCTATGAAATTATTTTATTGTACCAAAATGTACTTTTATTATCCCCATAGTACTTTTCTTGTACCATAAGGTACATTTAATTTTTAAAGCTGTACTGTTATTGTACCTCAAAGTACTTTTATTATACCACAGAGAAAAATTATTTTACCAAAAATTTGTGTTATTGTACCAACAAGTACTTTTTTGTAAGAAAAATAACAATTGTTGTACCAAAAATTATTTGTAACTTTTATTGTCCAAAAAAGGTACTTTTAATGTACACTGTGGGACCGACCGTGGTATAGTGGTTAGAACACGCGACTACCATGCGGGAGATCACAGGTTCAACTCCTGGCTCCAGTGATCTTAAAAGAAAAATTTTCTTTCATTGTCGGCTCCCCTCGATTGTTGTTGACAGCAACTTCGCAGTATTAGAGTCGAGTCAATCGGCGTGTCTAGTAAGAGCTTCTCAAACAGTGACGTTCGCATTCGTCGATTAACAAGTAGGTGCCGTTAGTTGTGAATCTTAAAATAGAAAGCGTATTAATTCACAACAACGCGAGAAGCTATCCCATACCTTACTTTTATTCTGCCGGCAAGTAATTTTAGTACTTTTGTTGTACCAAAGTCTAAATTTACAACTTCTAATTTATAGTGTAGGCCCAAACACATTACAAGTAAAATATACCCTTCTCATATGGAAATATTTCTGCGACTTAAATATTTCTGTGGCCGTATGAAAAAACTATGTATAATAACACCAAAAATTGAAAGTGTGGTTCACTAACTATCACTCTGTCAGATCGAATTTTTGATATAGTTTCTCATTTAAAAGTTATTTGAAGCACAAAAGCCAGAAAAATATCAGTTTGTATATAGAAACTAGGTATGTTAAAACTTTAAGTGTGCTATTCTCGTGTTTTCAAAAAAAAAGTAGTTACCTGGTTTTTCCACACTGCCACTGATTTATATAAAAATTTTAGGTGACAAAACACTGGATACCAAAAACTATCTTCGAAAACAATATATCATCTTAATTCAAAACAACATCGAAAGTATTTTCCATTGAGTTTTAATCCCTCTGAATATTATGCTTTTAAAGCATTAATTTGTATTCTCCATTATTCTCTTTTCTTGCACAGCAATTTGTATGAAATATCACGACAGCAACTTGTTGCACATGCATTTTATGCAAATGAATTTATGCCATCATCCATATGTTTCTTTTACTAACATAAATATACATTTTCTACCTAAAATGTTAAAGCAACAGCAACAACAACACTGTTCTTTGCGTTTATGCAATACAATGTTATCCTGTTCCTGCCAGAAACCATAAAACTGGTGGGAAAGCACTTTAACCATTTCTCATTGCTCTACTGCTCCAGTTCGCCGAAGAGCAGGAGTAAAATACAGAAGTGAATACTCGACAATTCCCGACAAACGAAACGAAATAATAAAATTCTACACTTTTTCGCCATAAATATATTAAATTGCATACTTTTTGAACACCACTAGTGGTGGTGGCGGTGCAGGTGCAGCTGTAGGTGCAGATGGTAGTGGTGATGTTGTTAGTAGTGTTGGGGTTTGTGTGTTGCACCACCATAAAGGTAGACAAAAACTGAAAATTTTCTAGATGCAAAGAGTCTGTAGTCAGGAAACAAACCCCACTGCCATTGGGGAGAGAGAAAAAAAATGCTGTGTTTTTTATGCCTCACATGCGTTGGTAGAGAACCATAACGATAACTTGCCCACAACGAATTGTAGACCATAGAAATGCCGTATGCCGCGGCAAACACAAGGGGACTAAGAGAAAAACAGTGCACAAACATAAAGTTCTAAAGTTGAATCGTTAAGAAAGTTATTGGTTGCGCTAAAGGCGTTGGAAAACGGTTTTAAAGTATTTAAATTGAACGAATATTTAAATGAAAAATATACAAAAAAACTAGTGTTACATAAAGAAAAGGGTAAAGGGCAATAATGATTAAATATGATATTGATTGATTTTTATTTTAGAAGATATTAATTGATGTAATATCTTTAGAGTTAAACTGGATTGGTCAAAAATTGTTCATAATATCAAATTTTACAACTTGCAATACTGCATAGAGTTTGACAAGAGACCATAGGACATATTAGCTGTATCGGCAGTCATTTGGGGGCATATCCAAAGCTAATCATCCGAGGAGTAAACAGTGACAGAGTAACTTTATAAGCTCTGTAACTAATATTAGTGCATCATAGAGATCTTTAAAATTAAACCCAAACTGTCTTTTTTTCATTACCTGGACCACAGCGAACATTTGGAACATAGTCTTACCTGAAAGAGAAAGAAAACAAAATTATTTAGTATCGCAAAATACTTAATAGTATTTATAAAATATATATGAATTGGAAATTATCATAACTTTTCAATGTTTTTAGACAATATCTAAATTGTTTAGGAAAGAGCGTTCATTACCAAAATAAAAAGTTTATATTATCCATAGAACAATAAATTCTACGTATTTATGTTAGTCTATACTAATATCTATACTAATACATAACACAGTACAACACATGATTTTTGGACTCAATTCTGATCACTGCATGCGAAAATAGCCCTAAAAAGAAGAAGTTCTGCATCATTCATTTTGTCACGTTACATGCCATAATAATTTAATATCGATTTGAAGTTGGTAAGTATCTTATAGGGAAACTGGTCACGTTTCGAAGTACATGGTTGGCCTATGTAGTAGTGACTTGAGACTGGTCAGCGGAATTTTAACTTAACAATATTAGGCGTCGGGAGTGTGATGCAAGGTAAAGCTTCTGATAGGTTTAACTTGGCAAACCCAGAGTGATCCTTGCCAATTGCACTTCAAGTCTACTCACAGAGCTCCGTTTTCGTGGTACTACTGCGAACGGAGTACCTCCACGTGGTGACGCCTGGAAACGTGCTTCTGACACCCGCCAAAGCACGGATAACTGTGAGGGGCGAAACCTAAAACCCAGGCACGTCAGCTCAGAGTGAGCGGTACCCTGGTCAGCGTCTGACCCAGAATGGGCGGCTGCAATAAAATCCTGGCAGGAAGAGAAAACTGCGACGTGGTGCACTGGGCTTGCAACCCGTCACCGACGTTTCAACAATTGCAATGAAAAGAAGTAAAAAATGAATAAATAGGGCCCCCACAAATTGTTGACGACCATCGCAAACGAATTAAGGACCATGATTTGAGGATATGCACCTGGAATGTTAGAACACTGTATAGACCAGGTGCCTCCATCCAACTGGCGGAAGTCCTCGATGAATACGAGGCTGACATAACAGCATTACAGGAAATCCGGTGGACGGGACACAGGTGCTCGCGCATGGAAACGTGCGACATCTACTATAGCGGCCATGCGGACAAGCACGAGTTTGGATGTGGATTTGTGGTTGGCAAGAGACTGCGACACCTAGTCTTAAGGTTTAACCCGATGAGTGAACGTATAGCCACCATAAGAGTCAAAACAAAGTTTTTCCACATAACACTTATATGTGCCCATGCTCCGACAGAAGAGAAAAGCGATGAGGAGTTCTACGATAGCCTAGAAAATGTATATGACCGTAGCCCCAGCCATGACATTAAAATTGTACTAGGCGATTTTAAAGCTAAAATAGGCAGGGAGACCGCATATTAGGCTACCATCGAAAAATTCAGTCTGCACACCAAAACGTCGAACAATGGCATCAGACTGATTGATTTCTCTGCGGCAAGAAATATGGTAGTTAGCAGCACTAGATTTGGCCATAAAAATATTCATAAGGCAACATGGTTATCTACAGATCAATTGACGTGGAATCAGATAGATCACGTGGTAGTTGATGGAAGGCACGCATCGAGTGTTGTGGACGTACGAGTGATCAGGGTTGCGAATATTGACTCCGATCACTTCCTTACCGCACTTAAGGTACGCACAAGGCTAAGCATGGCGAAAAACGTACGTAACCAGGCACAACGAAAGCTGAACATCTACTACCTCTGAAGCATCCGCTACAAAGGTAGCGGATGCCTACTTCGACCACCTAACTCAACTGCTGCGGAATGCTCCAACCCCTGACAATATAACCTCGCAGTGGCAATATATAGCCGACTCCATAGAACGGACTGCGAGAAGCGTACTGGGGTACTCAAAGCCGTCTCAAGAAGATGCCTGGTACGACGATGAATGTCGCAATGCCACGAGAGAGACGGGTGCTGCATACAAAGCGAAACTGCAGCCAATGGCAACGCGAGCTGTTCGTGAACGGCTCAGGAAGAAGAGACGAGAGGCAACTCGTCTTTTTAGACGGAAAAAGAAGGAGCTGAAGAAGAGGCAATATGAGTAAACAGAGTTGCTCCGTAGTAGATGGGAAACCCGAAAATTCTACAAGAGAGTTAAGGCGAGAATGCGTGGAACAGGGTTGTCCTCCTGCAAAGACAACGATGGTCAGCTA
Organism: Muscina levida; assembly: GCA_964034835.1. NCBI lineage: Eukaryota > Metazoa > Arthropoda > Insecta > Diptera > Muscidae > Muscina > Muscina levida. The sequence goes on along the minus strand of OZ035883.1, from coordinate 131,822,500 downwards.
GTGACGGACCCAGATAACGTTCTGAAAACATGGAGAAATCAATTCAGAAATTTACTGGATACGGATACCACTACAGAAGACCCCACTCCAATCCATGACGATGGTATTAACTGTCCACCTCCGAGCCAGAGCGAGATACGTGTGGCAATCTTCCACCTTAAAAACAATAAAGCTGCTGGAGCCGATGGACTCCCTGCTGAGTTGTTTAAGGCTGGCGGTGAGAAGCTGATTAGGAGCATGCATCAGTTCATGGAGAACATCTGGCTTGACGAGAGCATGCCCGGGGATTGGAGTCTTAGTCTGTTATGTCCCATATACAAGAAAGGAGATCGTAGTGAATGTAAGAACTATCGTGGAATAAGCCTATTACCAATTGCGTACAAGGTCCTTTCAAGCATACTGTGTGAACGTCTAAGGCCAATTGTAGAAAAACTAATTGGACCATATCAGTGTGGCTTTAGACCTGGCACATCTACGATGGATCAAATATTCACCTTAGGACAAATCCTGGAAAAAACTCATGAAAAGCAGATCGACACCTACCACCTCTTTGTCAACTACAAAGCTGCCTTCGACTCTCCGATAAGGAACAGACTTTATGAGGCCATGTCTGAGTTTGGTATTCCTGCAAAGCTAATTCGACTTTGCAGATGTACCTTGGACAACACCAAATCCTCGGTTAAGATTAGTAAGGAGCAATCTGAACCATTCAACAGAGAAAGAGGTCTCAGGCAGGGTGACAGCCTGTTCTGTACACTTTTTAATATAGTTATGAAGAAGGTGATGAGAAGAGCTGGTTTCAACATGTCTGGCACAATATTCCACAAGAGCCACATACCACTAGCCTATGCCAATGATATAGACATCATTGGCTGAAATCTGCGGGATGTTACTGCAGTTTTCTCATCACTAGAAAAAGAGTCGGCAAAAATGGGTTTAGCGGTTAACGAGGACAAAACAAAAATAATGATTTCGACGAACAATGAGTCCTATCGACGTTGAAAATTGTTGTTTTGAGGTAGTAGATGAATTTACCTACCTCGGATCTTCCGTCATTAAGAAAAATAATGTCAGCCAAAAAATCAAGCGGAGAACAGTGCTCGCCAATAGATGTTTCTACGGACTTCGGCTGCACTTTAGTAACACCACCTTATCTCGGAATACTAAGAAACAGCTTTACCAGGTGCTAATCTTATCCGTTCTTTTATATGCTGCCGAATCATGGGTACTTACGACAACGGACATACAAAACCTGGGAGCATTCGAGAGAAAAGTACACCGAAAAATATGTGGACCTATCTGTGTCGACGGTGAGTTTCGCCATCGGTTGAACCATGAGTTGTATGAGCACGACATCGACGTAGCTAAAGGAATCAGAATCCAACGACTACGATGGCTGGGACATGTTGCCAGAATGGATGTAAATGCTCCAGCGAGAAAGGTGTTTGATGGCGAAACGACGCAGAGCAGGGAGACCCAAACTCCGTTGGAAGGACCAAGTGGTAGGCGACGTGCCACCATCTGGTGGGACTAACTGGAGAACACACGCAGAAGACCGAAGCGTGTGAAATTCTTTAGTACTTCAGGCCTCAAATTTATGAACTACGTTCGTAAGTTGTAATGGGCGACTTCAGTAAGTAAGTAAGTAATATTAGGCACCTAACGAATAAATGGCATAGGTTCATACCGGACTACTGCCGTGTATGTGACAACGAAAAAAAGTCCGAAACGATAGAGCATTTTCATTGTAGCTATCCAGCTCTGGCCCATAGGAGATTAAGATATTAAGGGCTGGTTAAATATATAAAAGCTACAGTCCCTATTCTCAGTTGGAGTAAGTAAATAAAGAGGTTCCATGCGGTGCCTTCCATGGTTTACTGGGCCAAGATAATTGACTCAGGAACATCTTGTAATGGCTTTCTACGATCTGCTCTTCTTTCATTAGATCTATACCTTAACCATTCTTTCTCTATACTCTTTGATTTATTTAGATTTTCTCTTCTCTCTCTCTCTCTCTCTCTCTCTTTATCGGACAATCACAATTTATCAATAGATCACTAAGTGTAATGTGATATAGTTTCTTTTCCTACTAGATTAGACGAATTCTAACATAGATGTTTTAACATGGAGGACTTTTTTACTATTTCAAGGACTCTATCCCTATTTCATGTTCTAGAAACAAGATTATAACATCAGTGCGGTCAACATCTTCAGTAACATTAATTGATGTAATTTTTCCTCGGTTATATAAGATAGACGAAATGCATAATAAAAATATTAATTTGTACTGTTTTAAAAATCCTTTTGGGCCATAATTGACAAAGTTTGGCTTTAAAATTATGAAATTACTAGCTGACCCGGCAAACGTTGTTCTGCCATACAACTTCGGACCCGGCAAACTTCGTTTCACTCCTTAGGTAACGCTTTCATATAAGTTCCAGGTTAAAAGTAAAGCACAATGTGTTTTATTTGAATTTTATCGAAATCAGTGAAGAGCAATCTGATATACAATGTAAAAAAACAATGAAGATGATGTGCCGCAGGGAAAAGCAGAGAAATTCGAGACTGATCCCGAAAACTTTCAAAGATTGGCCTTGCGATTTATTGATTGTTATCGCAAAAGCTAATCGAATGGGGAGTTGAATTTGGATGGGAAGATCGGTTAGAATAATATGAATTCGTGGGATAAGGACTTCCTCTCCTTTGGATTTGTCCTTGATGGACGTCGCTTTAATCACATTGATCATCAGTTTCTTGACGGACAACCACGTACAGTTCACAATTTCGTACGATTCGGATTCCGACAAATGCTTATGATCGATACCACCTTCAGCTGTAAATTATGTGGCTGAATTCCTGGCACATCGAGGAAGTTCAAAAATCAGTCGGATAGTTGATCGCCTCATTTTCGTTGGTCACGCTATCAACGGATTTTTTGAATGCAGTTCTCCATCCATTCTACTTTTAATAATAACATTCGAGCTGTCGACGTCCTTATTCTTCACTGGTAGTAGGGCTCGCTCACTAATCCAATCTAGATTTTTATAATTTTATGCAATGCCGGGAAAACTCCTTCGACGACTCGCAAAAAATTGCTGGGAACGCCTTCAATCCAGTTGAAACATCAACAGGAATTTGGCAATTACCAAGCGCCAGTAGCTGCCTTGAAAATTCAGTAGCCGATGGGTCGTTTTGCAGCACGACTCTCATGATCTTGTCAATTTCAACTGCATGGCATGCCGCCACAAAAACGACGATTTTAGGCATGTAATAATCTTATAATTTTGGGATGACGGGAAGCGTATGACGAAAATCTCCAGGCAGCAATATCATAGCCCCACCAAACCGTCTCGAATCACCTTGTAAATCCTTCATTGTTCGGTCAACTGCCTCCAAAGCTTGTTTATGCGCCATCGTGCATTCATCCCAAATGATGATTTTGCATTCTCGCAACAATTTCGCTGCAAGTTGGCTTGTCAACCGTGAGAAGATTAAACGGCAGCAGGATGTGCGGTTCGAGCGCCTCTTAACAGTGTGGGAGCAATACCAGAGGATGTAACAGCTAACGATATTTACGATCTTGACCGAATTGTTGCCAGAATCAAAGAAATTACGAATGTCTTGCCTGTCTTACCGAGTGCATCGAGAAAGTAAATGCCTCCCGTTCCATTGTCAACAACCTTCATCAGCGAATCGTACACGTTCGTTTGCTCGGCATTCAGCGGCGGCACATTTGTTCGAACTCTTTCAGTCAGCACATCTCGATTGATCGCACATTTCTTTGATCTGAAGTCAATTTCAAGATCGAAATTCGATGTTGTCGTGCGAACTCTGTGCGAAACGTCGTCAGCCATCTCGTCCTCGGCAGATGATACGTGGCTATGATGATCCTTCCCAATGCGTATCGTTTTCGAGCAAATGCAAACGTTAGCGAGCTTCTCCAAATGTGGCAACTGATTGAAACGAATAAAATTGAGACGCTCCGTTTCGACCTTGACGTACATGTCAACGCAGTAATGTTGAAATAACCGGCGATATCTTAACAGATGATTATCAACGTCTTGCCAAACCATCAATCGATATGCATAAGAATTCTTTTCTTCTCCTTAAATACGAATTCGAACTTAAATGGAGAATAAAAAATGATGACTTGTAAACAAACCTTTCATTATACAGTTGACAGCCATCCTCTCCACGATAGAACATCAAGAGGTATTGAAGTGTATCATATGAACGATGAGTCTCATACACGTTCCTCAGTTGTGCACCATTCCGACGCTTGAGAATAATATCGCGTGATTCCACATTCTTACCACCAATCACCACTGCGAATTCTTTTGTAGTGGGAGCATTGAATTGTCTTGCATGGTATCCAGAGGGTCCTTTGTCTGCTCTGCCAATGATTTTGTGGCTGTCAGAATGCACCATTGCGTTATGCACATACAGAAGATTTTGAAATTGCTAGATAATTTATTCTTTTAACATAATAAATTTCACAATAATCCGAAATTTTTCAAGCATCATAACGAATTTTCCACCTTAACGTCGACTGAAATCATTAAATCAAGCAACACAATGCAAAATTTCGTCGCAAAATTCAACTTTTTTAGAGTTCTTCCGGATTTTTTCGAGTTTTTCCCCAAGAATTTTTTCATTATCCGAAATTTTTTAAAATAATTTTTATCAAATCAAGTGATGCAATGCAAAATTTTGTAGAAAAAATCCAAGTTTTCCGGAATTTTCCGAGTTTTTCACCAAGAATTTTTCCATTTTTCCATTCAGTCATTTTGAAATAATTATTTGAAAATTTTTACAGTTACATCGTCCAAATTTATTTTTATTTTTATATATATAGATAGAATTAACTTTTATAAAATTTTGTAAAGAGAACATATATTGCAATGTTAAGCATTTGCATCAATTCCCCTTTTAAGCATATTTGTTTGTTTATTGAATTTTTTTTTAGGTTTTATTGTGTTCTGCCGATTTGTTGTTGTTGTTGTTCTGGTAGCTTACAAGTAAGACAAGGTCAAAAGTGTTGTCAGCATTAAATCCGCTGACTGGCGGCTACGACCCATACCCTATCCTACCCTACCCTAACACACACACATACACCACAAAAACAAAATCCCCTACCTTCGTCGTCTTTCAAAGCTGCCTTTGTCTACTTTAACTGTTTATGAATGAAAGGTGAATGAATTTGTTTACAGCTCAAAGGCAAATGAAACCGAAAAACAACAACAACAACAAAAATAACAAAAAGTTGCACAAAAAAATCTATCAGGTAATGCAAGCTAAGGGTACATCAAGTCAACCCCCTATCTTATTGGTGTGCGGCATAGTTGCTGTAAGAGAGAAGTGTTCCTCGTTGACTCTTTGGGCTTTACTGCGAACGAATATTGCGCACGGATTAATGGATTCTTTGTGTGTATGAACAGCTTATAAAGGGGACATGGGGATAAGCTTTGGGGCAAGGTTGCGATAATACTGTATTTCCCATAAGCCCCCATACTCTGTCTGTTTACAATTGCTGACCATTTTATTTATAGCATACTCTGCTTGCCCTGCCTTGACCTGCCTTGACTTGCCTATGGCTTTTATTGTTATCCCTTCCCTATCGGCTGGCAATTCGTGGTAACTGCAGAGGAACATTGGATTTTAACGCATTGTGGTATTTTTTACAAATTGAATTTCCAGTTTGTCTCTAGCGGCGAGTGAGTGTCATCCGTATTTGGCGAGCAGTGGGGGGCAAACAAATTTTATCAGCATTTATTGCGAATGCTTGTGTTGTATACATGTTTTTTTTTGCCCTTGCAACTGTAAAGTGTTGTCGTTGTTTTGGCCACGTTGTCTGGCTGAGGGTGTGGGTATTTTGTTACGTTTTTTTTATTATTTTTTACTTTTGCTGCTATAGTGTCATGCCAGCTTTTTTTTCTCTTTTGAATGACAGTTAACTTGTGCATAAGCAAATTGCAGTTTGTTGTTGTTGTTGTTGCTTTTTGCTCTCGCCCTTATCGTGCAATGGCGGCGGTTGTTGTTGGTTGTTTTTGTAGATGCCACCAGGGTTGCGAATATCTTTTGATACCCTATAAGTGCCTTCATCAAGGTTTTTGGGTTGCCACTAAACACCAACCAACCAACCAGCCAAACAACGTGATGGTGAAATAGCGAAACAACAACATGCGGGAGGTCGGTCGGTCGGTCGTCTTGCTGCTCGTAAGGAAGGCCCTTTCCGCTGCTAAAGGGTCAGGCACTGTCTTTTCATTTCTGCGGTGTTTTGTTTTTTTTTTTGCCTCCAAAACGTGTTTGTTGGTTTTTTGTTTGGTTTAAGGATTTTTATTGAAATCATTTTGTTGTGACACTTTTTGTCTCTTCTCGATCTTAATCCCGGGGGCCACAAAATTGGGTAAACGTTACGAAATCGTATAGTTTAAAAATTTCACTTTGTTATATCTTAGGGGTGGTTTTGTGTTTCTGTCTTTTTCGGTGGGGCTTTATCGAACCAGATACATAACCAACAACAACAAGGATCAGGGAGCACAGCAAGCTAGACAACAATATCAGCAGGAGGCAGGACAATACTTTTGCAATCAAAGTACATGATAGAGCGCATTGATAGAGCACAGTAGTAAAGGATATGTGATTTTTGTAAAATATTATATAACTGTGAAAGTAGTTTTAACCGATCGGTCTCATCTTAATACTTAACCTTCGCTTAGAGTAGAGAAGCTTGCATACAAAATTACAGCTTGATAGCTCTTAAACTACAACTGTAATCATAGAGACAGACCCCAAAAAGGGGGAAATTGTATGGGAGGTGGGAGTAGTTTTCGACCGATCATCTTTATCTTAAAACTCAACCTCCATTTATTGTAGCAAAGCTTGCGTATGAAATTTTAGCTTGATTGCTCTTAAATGACTGCTGTAATCGCGGGGACTGGCATACTGACACCCCCAATGAGAGGGATTTTGTTTGGAAGTTTGTTTGTTGTTTGTTTTTGACTGATCGGTCTCATTTTACTAATCAACCTCCTCATAGTGCAGGGAAGCTAGCATACAAAATTTCAGCTTGATTGCCTTTAAACTGCGGCTGTAATCGCAGGGACAGACCCCAAAAAGGGGGAGTTTGTATGGAAGGTGGGAGTAGTTTTTGACTGATCGGTCTCATCTTATTATTCAACCTCCTCGTAGTGCAGGGAAGCTTGCATACAAAATTTCAGCTTGATTGTCCTTAAACAACGGCTGTAATCGCAGGGACAGACCCCAAAAAGGGGGAGTTTGTATGGGAGGTGGGAGTAGTTTTGACTGATCGGTCTCACCTTAGTATTCAACCTCCGCTTAGTGTAGGGAAGCCTGCATACAAAATTTTAGCTTGATTGCCCTTAAACTACGGCTGTAATCGCAGGGACAACGTTGGGGCAAAAGGGGGAGTTTGTATGGGAGGTGGAAAGAGTTTTTGACCGATCGGGCTCATCTGAGAAGTAAACCTACGCTTTGAGGATAGTAGCTAGCATTCCAAATTTCAGCTGGATTTCTCTTAAACTGGCAGATAGATGGACAGACAGACGGTCACCTTTGAGTCGCCTCAGACTTCGATGCTGATCATGTATATACATATATTGTCATACCTTCCACGCCTCCTTATGTGCTTTACAAATGGAAGAACAAAATTAATATACCCTTCACACTGTTCATGGGCGAGGATTAAGGGTATTAAAATACATCTTAAAGCCGCCTCCACTGTCACTCACAACCTTGCGATTGCCAGCCAGATGCTCTCCCACTACACCATATCTGACGCTTGCGACGCTAGCGCTAAAAGAGTACATAGAATGCCACCACACAAATCATCGATCAGCAACACGAAGGCTGTCGCGACACATACCATAAAACCGCACAACAGCATCATCGGTCAGCAGCGCAAAGGTTCTTTTTAGTTCGTGGAGTTCAGTGCAAACATAAAACAGGCAACAACTTCATAATTCTCATTTGATTCATGTAACCCATAATATAAGGAGATGACGTTTTCCTACTGCGACCGTCGTTGACACCTCCACAACAAAGTTTTTTGTCAAGTAAAGGAATGTTATCTGATCTCCATGATCCTTTGGGATTGTACAAGCATCTTTGTTAAGCCTGTACAACCGGGCAGTATGACAATAAATCTGTACAATCGGGCTATAGGTCTGTACAATCAGACCGTAGGTCTGTACAACTATAGACCTGTACAATCGGACTTTCAATCTGTCGAATCGGGCTATATGCCAGAACAATCGGATAATAAGTCTGTACGACAGGGCTACGAACTTGTACAATCGGGCTATAAGCCTGCACAATCGGACTTAGGGTCTTGACAATCGGACAATAAGTCTGTACAACCGGGAATAGGACAATAAGTCTGTACAATCGGCCTGCACAATCGGACGTAGGGTCTTGACAATCGGACAATAAGTCTGTACAACCGGGCAATAGGACAATAAGTCTGTACAATCGTTCTATAGGTTTGTACAATCGGACAATAAGTCTGTACAACTGGGCTATAGTTCTGTACAATTGCACTTTGAGTCTGTCAAATCGGGCTAGACCTGTATAATCGGATAATAAGTCTGTACAACCGGGCTACGAAACTGTACAAACGAGCTATAGGTATGTACAATCGGACCTTGAGTCTGTACAATCGGACAATAAGTCCGTACAACCGGACTAAAGACCTGTACAATCAAACCTTGAGTCTGTCGAATCGGGATATAGACCTGTAGAATCGGACAATAAGTCTGTACAACCGGGCTATAGGCCTGTAAAATCGAACCTTGAGTCTGTACAATCAGACAATAAGTCTGTAAAACCGGGCTACGGGCTGAAGTGCAAAATATGGGGCGGGAGCCCGATTAAAAAAAAAATATGCCATTGTCTTCGTCTTGGTCCCCAAACATCGGAATGGTTGGTCAAAGTTGGCGCTCAGGCCCATGGGGCCCGGGTGGGTAAAAAAACGGGCCCCTTTCGGTTCTATGATGATCCCCCATGTGCGGGTACTCAAATGAAAGATATTTTCGAGACGAATCCAACGATGTTATTTTTAAGTTCCTACGAGTTAGAGCCATTAAAATTTCCGGGATATACCAAAAAAAAATATTTTTAAAAAATCGCGTAATCATGTAATGGTAAAGCAAGATGCAGTTGATTTTTCACATTTTTTCAAATTTTTTTTTGGTACATCCTGGAAAATTAAATGGCTCTTAGTCGGCCCAGGAGGAACTTCAAAATACCACCGTTGGATTCGTCTCGAAAGTATCTTTCATTTGAGTATCCACACATGGGGGGTTAACATAGAATCCAATGGGCCCCTTTTTTGGGCCCCCAGGGCCCCGTGGGCCTTAGCGCCAACTTTGACCTTGATTTTCGTGTTTTAGGGCGTATTTGGGGGGGGGGAGTGGCATATTTTTTTATTTTTTTGGGCTCCCGCCCCATATTCTGCACTTTTGCCGGGCTACGAACTTGTACAATCAGGCTATAAGCCTATGCAATCGGACGTTGTGTCTGTACACTCGAACAACAAGTTAATATTTGTCCTTATTTTTCCTGTTTCAGGACCATGAAAAATTTCTCCAAAAGGTCCTACCGAAGTTATCTGCGAGCACTCGACGTCCGACGCCACCCGAATTACTGCCATGTTAAACCTGTCCAGTATCCAATCACCGAATTAACGCCGCTTTAACCCCGTCCTGTTTCTCGCCGCTCGTTTAAGGACCGCTTCTCCGTACAAAGGACAACAAGCCCAGGCACCACAATATATTACACCAGACACCATCAACGATACGAGGCTACCGACCAAACATAACCCCAGACATCATTACCCGCCATCAGACATTTGAAGGATATCAGACCAGTGATTGCACTTAGCTTAAGGAACCGAAGTTTTTTGTTCTATTTAAATTTTGTGGATTATAAATTAAGGAAATAAATATATAATATCTTGCCCTAGTCAGGGATAATTCACTCTTTTATTTCGTAAGGTTTTGAGGGGCTTGCGAAAACACTGGGGGCAGCTGAGACTATCTAAGCCTAAGGTAAAACTTCCGTTATACTATGGTATACGCACTGATAATCAGATATTTTGGAAAATTTGCCAAAAAAATTTGAGCAAATAATCACTTGGTTTTATTCTACCACAGAGCACAATTTTATTACATCTGGATGCTATGATTCTGAATTCATTTGATTCAGATTTAAGATATAATTCTTCGTTGCTTTTATTTCCCATATCTTTCTATACCACTGTGCAAATGCCGAGCCAACATCGTATAGCGCATATACAAGATAACTGTAACATCACTAGGAGGAAACGGAAGTGTCTATCATTGGCATTTATTGCAGTAGAAAGCAATCATCATCATCATCAGCAGCAGCAGCAGTACAGCACAAAGAACAGCAACAACATTTACACATCGAAAATGAAGAAAAAATAAAGTACTTTTTCATTCTCACCCTCTATTCATGTATTGCTCTCTCTCTCCCTCTCCTTTACATTGCATAGACTTAAATTGCTATTGGGCAAAACGAAAAAAATCATTTTGATTCAATATTTTCGATTGACTGTTTTCGATTTTTCGATTTGTTGCCAGTTCTTTAGAAATTTATAACACTCATATTCACACACATACACACCCACTAGTACACACACTCTAACACAAGAATATTTCACAATTTGTGTTAACTTACAATGTGAAAAAAACACAAATTCTTTTCTTTTTTGATGGCGCTTGATGGTGATGGTGGCGGCAGTGGTGGGTGAGACTTCAACCATTTGTATGTGCCCTAGGATTCTCATATCCTGTTGTGTATGTCTGTCTGAGTGCCTTTGATATTTGCAATCACCACAGTGAAATTATCTTTGTAAATGAAATCACATGTCATTGCAACTGAAAAAGAAAATAACGAAATACAAAAAAAAAATTTAAAAATATTTCAAGGACACACTGATGAGCCCAGATTTACGAGGAGATACAATTGATTTCAATGGGATTTTAGAGGAAAAAAAAACAAATTCAAGGGAAATTGAGATTTGGAAAATATTAATGGGAGATTAGGCTTTACACATCATTTGGCATTGAACATCGAGAACAACGAGGGAGAAAAAAAACAGCAACAAAAATTTAAAATGTATCTCCTTGAAACACCGATAGGATTAAGAGTAATTAGGAATTTGCGTTTTAAAGGAATTTAATTAATAAATGACAATATGAATTGTAATTATAACTCTCTCTCTCTCTCTCTCTTTCTCTCTATTTCAGTTCGTCGCTAAGACTGTTGCATCTCAAAAACCCGTCTATAATAGGGCGTATGAGTTTGACTCTAATGATGGGGTCTGCTATCAACAACTCAGTGAGATATGTTATCAATGACAGGTGCTTTGTTATTTTTTAAGAATTTTGATTGGATTTTTTATTTTTGTTAATGTGGTATTATCGATGGAAACATCATGCCTTCCTATGTGTTGGAGTCATTGGCATGTGGATGTGTTTTGCATTGAGATGAGGTTCAGCAATTTCGTGTAATGCTCCGTCCATACATTTAATTAGCTTGTCTTTGATTTAACCATAGATGCTAATTAGTTCTTGTCCCTTAGCAGTTTGATGTATGCAAATCTTTTCATTCTCAGGTGTTTCGATACTTAGTACACATCATGTCTTCTGTGCGCCTGTTGCGATGCGAGCGCTGAAAGAAGACCATACAACCACACAACACTCATAGCATCAACGGTCACCAAGGATCTTTTTAACACATCACGGCGTTCTGTGCAAACATTAAACAAACACCTACTACGTAATTCTCATTTGATTCATACAGCTTGTAACGTGACGAAAACCGACCGTACATATAGCCCACCTACACATACCGCTCTAGCGCTTACCGCACTATTATGACCTTTTTACCTCTTACCACCAATAATAAACTCGCCCTTGATTTACCCTTGAATATCTCCAACCAACCCAACCTGCATACACTGTGTCAATTACTTCAAGAGAAACAAAGGGCGAATGACAACAACTTCAACCATGCGATCGACCACATTTGCTATTGAATACAAATAATTCTTCAACTACCTGTAGGGCAAAAAACAATACGATCGATCGTACGACCGATGCAACTAAGGTCTGTTAAATCGGACTTTGGTCTGTTTCATCGAAGTTCAGTCTGTTTAATCGGACTAAGGTCTGTTGAATCGAACTTCGATCTGTTGAATCGGACTTCGGTCTGTTAAATCGGACTTCGGTCTGTTGAATCGATCTTTGGTCTGTTGAATTTTTTTGGTTTAACCCAAATTCCATTGGTTTAACTCGACTACGGTCTGTGGTGTTGGACTTCGGTCTGTTGAATCGAACTTTGGTCTGTTGAATCGATCTTCGATCTGTTAAATCGGACTTTGGTCTGTTAAATCGGACTTCGGCCTGTTGAATTTTTGTTGGTTTAACCCAAATTCCATTGGTTTAACTCGACTACGGTCTGTTGAATCGGACTTCGGTCTGTTAAATCGAACTTCGGTCTCTTGAATCGGACTTCGGTCTGTTGAATCGGACTTCGATCTGCTGAATCGGACTTTGGTCTGTTAAATCGGACTTCGGACTGTTGAATTTTTGTTGAATTGTTGAAAAGACTACGGTCTGTTAAATCGAACTTTGGTCTGTTGAATCGGACTTCGGTCTGTTGAATCGGACTTCGGTCTGTTAAATCGGAGTTCGGTCTGTTAAATCGGACTTCGGTTTGTTGAATCGGACTTCAGTATGTTGAATCGGAATTCGGTCTGTTAAATCGGACTTCGGTCTGTTATATAAGACTTCGGTTTGTTGGATCAGACTTCGTTCTGTTGAATCGGACTTTGATCTGTTGAATCGGAGTTCGGTCTGTTAAATCGAACTTCGGACTGTTAAATCGGACTTCGGACTGTTGAAATTTTGTTGAATTGTTGAAAAGACTACGGTCTGTTAAATCGAACTTTGGTCTGTTGAATCGGACTTCGGTCTGTTGAATCGGACTTCGGTCTGTTAAATCGGAGTTCGGTCTGTTAAATCGAACTTCGGACTGTTGAATCGATCTTTGGTCTGTAAAATCGGACATCGGTCTATTAAATCGGACTTCGGTCTGTTAAATCGGACTTCGTTCTGTTGAATTGATATTCGGTCTGGTAAATCGGACTTCGGACTGTTATATAAGACTTCGGTTTGTTGAATCAGACTTCGTTCTGTTGAATCGGACTTTGATCTGTTGAATCGGACTTCGGTCTGTTGAATCGGACTTCGGTCTGTTAAATCGGACTTCGGTCTGTTGAATCGGACTTCGGTCTGTTGATTTTTTTTTTGGTTTAACCCAAATTCCATTGGTTTAACTCGACTTCGGTCTGTTTAATCGTACTTCGATCGGTCGAATCGGACTTCGGTCTCTTGAATCGGACTTTGGTCTGTTAAATCGGACTTCGGTCTGTTGAATTTTTGTTAGTATAACCCAAATTCCATTGGTTTAACTCGACTTCGGTCTGTTTAATCGTACTTCGATCGGTCGAATCGGACTTCGGTCTGTTGAATCGGACTTCGGTCTGTTGAGTCGAACTTTGGTCTGTTGAATCGGTCTTCGGTCTGTTGAATCGTACTTCGGTCTGTTAAATCGGAGTTCGGTGTGTTAAATCGGACTTCGGACTGTTGAATCGATCTTTGGTCTGTTAAATAGGACTACGGTCTATTCAACCTGACTTCGGTCTGTTAAATCGGAGTTCGGTCTGTTAAATCGGACTTCGGTCTGTTAAATTGAACTTCGGTCTGTTAAATCGGACTTCGGTCTATTAAATCGGACTTCGGTCTGTTAAATCGGACTTCGGTCTGTTAAATCGGACTTTCGAGTTCTCCAGTCAACAAAACTCATTCTAGATGTTTCCTCTTTAAAAAAAAAATCCAAATTGCGCAAGGACCAAGGAAAAAGGAAATGATTTTCAACATCGCAAAATAAAATTCATCAAATGATTTTGTACTGGGTTTTGTTTTGTAGCAGTTGCAATAAAACTGTTGTACTCAGTGGAGTATGATTTACGTGAAATATTATTTATGATAATCATACGTCCTATAAAGTATTTGTGTTATTTCAAACAAAAAAAGCCTAAAAAGTGACAAATTCCCTTATACGATACTTACTAATTTCAAATCGATATTACATTATTATGGCATGTAACTTGACAAAACGAATGATGCAGAACTTCTTCTTTTTGGGGCTACTTTAACGTGCATTTCTCAGAATTGAGTCCCAAATCATGTGTTGTACTATGTTATACTATCCATGGCCTCGTTAATGATAAGTTGAAATTATGGACAAATTGTCAAAAATTTCTTTTCATTCCCTACCGAAAGATATTTGCAAATATCCGCCCAATAAATGCCTTTAAAATCCCCTCAACAGACCAGACTGACCCTTATCTGCCCTGTAAAAGCTAAAGAGATCACCATGTCATTGTCACCTGTCCGAAAAGTTTTCACATATCCGGTTTTTACTTACTCGTACACTTTTTGTTCTTGTTGTTAAAGTTTTTTCTTCCCAACGTCGAAAATATATCAGACAAAAAAATTATACAGCAACATAGTCGCTGTAATACACAACTCAAGTGACAAATTTGATTAAATTTCACACAAAAACAAGCCATGCAATGCCGTGACACGCCACCACACACAGTCAAGTGCCACAAAAATTTCGGTTGAAAAAAAAAACAAAAATTGAATGTTTTTCTCTCTTACGACAAAAACAATTTTCGGTTATCAACTTTATGCTGCAATATTGTAGCTGTTGTATAACTTTTTCATAGAGTGTAGTAACTGCAACAATTTTTTTTTTGGGGTTTTTGTTTTTCTTCCACTGGGTTGCAATCAAGGCGGTTGCCACGAGAGAGAGAGAGACAACACCGAGAGCAAAAAAAATAAGGACGTTTGTTATTGTTTTTAGTCTTTTTTTGCTGTAGATTAAAGTTTTCCGATGATATTTGGTATGGGGTTTGAAGAGTTTTTTTTCTTGGGTGTTGCTGTGGTTGTACAGTGCATGAAAGAAAAAGGTAATAGAGGTGAAATTTTATCCCTAAAATGCAATTTAGTAATAGAAAAGATATAATTATGCCCATTACCCTAAGGGTAGGAGGGTATATATCATTTGTTACGATTCAAAAGTGTAACACATAGAAGGAGTCACGTTAGAACCTAGGTTTCTTTGAACCAAATTCGATTCATGAGTTTTTAAATCGTTTGAGCCATGTCCGTCTGTCTGTCCGGTACGCACGATATCTTTCGAAAAACGCAACCAAATGTTTTGAAATTTTGCACAAGTTAATATTTCCTAAAACTACTGAGAGTTTGCAAATGGGCTACATTTCCCCGCCCCTTCTGGTACCTCCCATACAAATGTACCTTTCCGCCCACTTTATAGACAGTGTAATAATAGCAATAAATCCAACGCGATCGTACCCAAATTCTTGATTTAGTAAAGCTATAGCAGGATACAGTTTTTGAGAAAAAAAAATGAAAGTCTAGCCACCCCCCTTTTGGTACCTCTCATACAAATGTACCTTTCCGACCACTTAAGAGATGGAGTAATAATATCAATAAATCCAACGTGATCGTACCCAAGTTCTCTATTTAGTGAAGCTGTAACAAGATAAAGTTTTGGAGAAGAAATTGGAAGTCTAGCCACGCCCCATCTGGTACCGCCCACTTTAGAAATCGTTTAATATTATTAATATACCTAACGCTACCGTGCCCAAATTCTGTATTTATTAAAACTAAATGAGGATAAGTTTTTGAGAATAAATCTGGAAGTCTAGACACGCCCCATCTGGTACGGCCTACTTTAGAAATCACCTAATAGTATTTACAGACCTCACGCTACCGTGCCCAAATTCTGTATTTATTAAAACTAAATGAGGATAAGTTTTTGAGAATTAATCTGGAAGTCTAGATACGCCCCATCTGGTACCGCCTACTTTAGAAATCGCCTAATGTTTTTAAAAGACCTTACGCGATCGTGCCCAAATTCTGTATTTATTAAAACTAAATGAGGATAAGTTTTTGAGAAACAATCTGGAAGTCTATACACGCCCCTTCTGGTACCTCCCATAAAAATGTACCGCTCCGCCCACTTTAGAGATGGAGTAATAATATCAATACCCTCGACACGATCGTGCCCAAATTCTGTATTTTGTAAAGCTATAACAGTGTAAAGTTTTCGAGAAAAAATCTAGAAGTCTAGCCACGCCCCTTCTGGTACCTCCCATACAAATGTACCTTTCCGCCCACTTTGGAGATGGAGTAATAATAACAACAAGTCCAACGCAATCGTACCGAAAGTCTTTATTATGTAAAGCTTTAGGAGGATACCGTTTTGGACAAAAAATCTGGAAGTCCAGCCACTCCCCATCTGGCACCGCCCCCGTTAGAAATCGTTTAATATTATTAATAGACCTAAGGCGATGAATGAGTATAAATTTTTGAGAAAAAATCTAGAAGTCTAGACACGCCCCTTCTGGTAGCTTCCATAAAAAAGTACCACTCCGCCCACTTTAGGAATGGAGTAATAATATCAATATAATAGAAAATTTAATGTTTTACTGAGGGTGAGGGTATATGTAAGTTGGGTTGGCCGACTGAAACTTTTTAACTTAAAAAAAAAACTTAATTTCCCTTTGCACCTCATGAATGAGGTATGGAATAGCTTCTCGCGTTGTTGTGAATTAACACGCTTTCTATTTTTAGATTCACAACTAACGGCACCTACTTGTTTATCGACGAATGCCAACGTCACTGTTTTGAGAAGCTCTTACTAGACACGCCGATTGACTCGACACTTATACTGCGAAGTTGCTGTCAACAACATTCGAGGGGAGCCGACAATGAAAGAACATGGTTTTTTTAGATGACTGGAGCCACGTTCGAACCTGCGATCTCCCGCATGGTAGTCGCGTGTTCTAACCACTATGCCACGGCCGGTCCCATATAATTGATAACATTTATCTTTATTTTATTACTGACTACATTTCTTTGAGTGCACCCACCCAAGCACCACAGCAGGCAGCAGCTATTACTCCCCCACAGTCACCCGGTTGCGTCGATTCGTTTTTTCTCTCCTTCATTTCGATGTCCTTAATATACGCAATCCTAGGTCCTTTATGACCCACAATTAAAGTTTGTAATTTTTTGCGCTGTTTCTCTATAGCTTTTTTTGGTTTCTGTTGTTGTTGTTTTGTCACTTGTTGTAAAACAATAAAATCACATTACACTTCGTATACGAAACATAATTATAAAGTTTTATTTGCAGAATTGTTTTTCATGCTGTTTCCTTTTTTTTTTTTGCACCGTTTTATTTTTTGCTGTTATATATTTTATTTTACAATTCGTTGCATTTACGATTGTAATTTGGTGCTGTTCACTCATTTATGATGACGGACTATTTTTGTGGTCACTGCCATACAGTCAAGTGGTCAAGCTTGCAGTTACTCCCGCTCTTTTGCAGCCACTTGCACACACACATACACACACATACACACTTTCACTCAATTGCTACATTATTAATCTGTAGTTAGTTGTTGACCATGCACACTGACTGACTGGCTGAGTGACCAAGAGAGAGAGAGAGGAAGCATTATGTTGTATAATGAGCAAGTTCGGTAATGAACAGTGGGATGTTGGGATGGTTTGATAGATTAATAAAGTTGCCAAAGTTGCCTAAACTATATGGGTATCTTGACCTGATACATTTCAGGACAAATTAAAAAACCATCAATGTGCATCCCATGAATAAGGTATAAGAGAGATTCTTGCCTTTAAGTGAGTTAACCCGCTTATATTCTTAGACAACGGGTCTTAAAGTTTAGCGATGAATTTGTAGCTTTACTCGAAATTTTCTGTTGACAGCATTAAGAAGGCCGCCAATTAAAGAAATATAGATGGCAATGACAATGCTCCACTGCAGGTCACCCGCGTCAGCTAACCATAATACCATGGCCGTCCACAATTTACAGTTGGAGAAGTGCAGATGTCATTCGCAGCGCAAAGGCATCAATAGCGCTAGGCCCCGACGGAATAGCCATGTTGATGTTGAAACAATTGGACATACCGGGAGTCGAATATATGTCTTATGGCCTTAATCTGTCCCTGACCACTCTAGTAGTACCCGAGGCCTGGAAAATGGGTAGAGTGGTCCCGCTACTGAAACCTGGCAAAGACGCGAGCAAAGGCGAATCATACAGGCAAATATCTCTCCTCTCGCCAGTAGCTAAGACACTTGAGGCGCTCATCCTCCCGAGCCTGACAGGACATTTACCAATTGCCGATCATCAGCATGGATTCCGTAAGCAGCATAGCACTACTACTGCTTTACACGCCATCACCACAAATAAGTCGCGGTCTCCCCCATCCCAGTGACAGGACGGTCCTCGTGGCGCTTGATTTATCGAAGGCTTTCGATACCGTAAATCACGCCACGCTCTTCGAGGACATCGCCAACACGTCCCTCCCGAACTATTTGAAACGTTGGATCGTAAACTACATGTGTGGACGCCAGTCGTACGTGGAATTCATAAATAGAAAGTCCAAGCCCCGTAGAGTGAAACAGGGAGTTCCCCAAGATGGGGTGATATCTCCGGCACTGTTTAACCTCTACCTTTCTGCAATTCCACCACCACCTGACGGCGTAAATATCGTATCGTATGCCGATGACTGTACGATTTTGGCGTCGGGCCCCTCGACTGATGACATAAATGGAAGGTTGAATGTCTACCTCGCTGATATTGCCAATTTCTTCGCTGCGAGAAGGATGAAGATTTCCGCAAGTGAAGGAGCAGCTCAATGTGATAGTCAATGGCACAACAATTCCGACCGCCACCCACCCCAAGGTCCTTGGTGTCACATTTGACAGTCTGCTCAGATTCAATGCGCACGCCACAGCTATCTGCAACAAGATGAGAAGTAGGAACAAGGTCCTCAAGTCGCTTGCCGGCAGCTCTTGGGGAACCGACAAAGAAACCTTGTTGACCTCTTACAAAGCGATAGGTCGGTCTGTGGTGAACTACGCAGCTCCAGTGTGGTCACCGAACGTGAGCGAGACGCAGTGGAAGAACCTGCAGACATGCCAAAATGCCGCCCTGAGAACTGCGACAGGATGCCTCCTCATGTCATCTGTGGATCACTTACATGAAGAGACGAAGGTCATACCCGTGCGACGACACAATTTCCTTCTGTCAAAGCAGTACCTGCTTGGATGTTACCGGACCAGCCATCCCAACCACCACCTTATGGATAGGCTCCCTCCCCCAGGCAGGTCAGGAAAGACCTTCACGATCTAGAGCGTGAGATCCAGCGCTACAAGAGCGAGGCTCTAGATCAAAGCGCATAATAGCTGCTGCATGCTGTGGTGATGGGTGGGTTAAGTGCACTCACGGACATTTTGTCACATTTTTATATGTTTTGGCTCACAACAACAACAACACAAAAACCTACAGTTTTACGACATATCCGAACATTAGCTTTTTAGAGAAGGCAATGTCGATTGACTCCACTTGTTGAAAGATATTGTTTACTAATAATAATAATATCGAGGAGGTCGCCCATTATATAAATGTAGCTGGCTGTGGCACCCATAAAGAAATATTGATAGATTCATAAATTCATTCATAGATTCAAATAAGTTCTTTTCATAAATTTATTGTTGAAATCACAACCGCTTAAAGATTTTAATAAGACAGTACAACATACGATTTGGGGACTCAATTCTGAGAACTGCACGTGAAAGTAGCCTCATAAAGGAGAAATTCTGCATTATTCGATTTGTCAAGTTACATACCATAATAATTACATATCGATTTAAAGTTAGTAAGTATCGTATAGGGGAATTTGTCAAGTTTTAGGCTCTTTTGATATATTTTGGTATATGGTGGCGTATGATTATCATAAGTAATATTCCATGTAAATCATATGCCACGGAGTACAACAGTTTTATTGTAACTGCTACAAAAAAAACCCAGTTAAAATCATTTGATAAATGGAAAAGTAAAACTGTTGCTTATGTAGGGAAATGATATAAGAACAGATTAAAGGAATTGTGATCTCTACATATATAAAAAATACGTGTATGTTCGTGATCGCTAAACTCAAAAACTACTAGACCGATTTTGACCAAATTTTATAGGCATGCTCTATGGGCGGTGAGTAGTGTTTCTGTGTAGTTTGAAGTTTGAAGTTCGTCCGACAGATGGCGCAAAGTTTATTTTTTTTTGTGTTCTTGCACCGAAACCAGACTTGCAGTGAAAATAAAATTTGAAGTCAAAACAACGTTTGCCCGGGTCAGCTAGTTCTTAATATTTTTAAATTCAGCATATGTTTCAGCTTAATTGGACTAGTGGTTCTCGAGTTATGACACACAAAAGAGAAAAAGTTATATACCCGTTAGATATCACTAATGATTTTGGGAATTTCTTAAGGACCTCCAGAAAACAAGTGACCTGAGGCAGCACACTTTTACTTCCCCAAGATATCACAAGGGATACACCGAATTCACTTGAAGGATATCGTAAAGGCACTGGACTCGCAAGACGTCGTAAGGACTCCACGACATAAGGGATGTCTTAAGGACTACCATGACATAAAGTGACCTCATAATACATACTTTTGGATGCATAAGGTAGCACGAAGGATACACCGGATTTCATTAGAACCCGAAGGAAGTCTTTAGGACTCCCAGGAAATGAATGATCTCGAAATATTAACAGAATGTTGACAGCACTGTAAGGATTTAATAAGAACTTCTAAAAAATATAGATCGCTTTTGCAGGCGCAAAGTGTAAGCAAGGACTGAAACAGTAATACTGCCGAGATAATACCAGAAAAAGTTGAGCGACTTAAACGTGACGCTTCTAAATTGAAAATAATCTGAATTAATTTCAACTACATACGCCACTGTGTGTAACAGAAAACGTCCATTTTCATCGACGTTTTCCTATTTACATAGCAATGAGCTGTTGTGTCTCAAACACACCTTAGGGATACCAGCACTACGCCAGGATTCAGAGGTCGTTGTAAGGAGTCCCAGGGTATAAATTTGTCGTACATGACATACTTTTTATTACCGTAAAATATTACTAAAAACTCGCAGGATGTCTGAAGGATGACTGCCAGGACATGAATAACAGGACATGAATAACGTAGGAAGTCTTAAGGACTCCCAGGAAATGAATGATCATAGGTATTTCGAACTATTCACAGGCTTTTGACAGCACTCTAAGGATTTAATAAGAACTACTAGAACATAAAGCTCACTTTTGTGGGCGCAAAGTATAAGTAAGGACTGAAACAGTAATACTGCCGAGATAATACCAGAAAAAGTTGAGCGACTTAAACGTTACGCTTCTAAATTAAAAATAATCTGAATAAATTTCAACTACATACGCCACGGTGTGTCTCACAAAATGTCCATTTTCATCGACGTTTTCCTATTTACATAGCAATGAGCAGTTGTGCCTCAAACACACCTTAGGGATCCCAGCACAACGCCAGGATTCAGATGTCGTTGTAAGGACTCCCATGGTATAAAGTAATCATACATGACAAACTTTCTATTACCGCAAAATATTACTAAAGACACGCAGGATGTCTGAAGGATGACTGCCAGGACATGAATAACATTGCATATAACATATTTCTAGGCGAAAGTTATAACTGAGAAATCCATAGTCTTTGTCAGAACTAGAAGAATTTCTAAGAGCTACGAGTTATAACTGAGAAGTTATAACTGAGGAATCCCTAGTCTTTGTCAGAACTAGAAGAATTTCTAAGAGCTCCGAGAACATAAGTGACCTCTACTTCAAAAAGAACTTACAGGATTTCGCTTGAATGATGCCTTAAAAAGTCCCAGAATAAAAGTAACTTTAGTCAAACTTTTATTCACGTAAGGTAACACGAAGATGAGGTCGCGGAGGATGTCTTAATTACTCCCAGGAAATCAATGATCATAAATATCCCGAAGAATTCATAACATTCTGTAAAGACTCCCAAGACATAAGGCGATTTTTATGGCATGCTTTGGTAAGCGTAGCGTTTCAGTAAAGACCTCGAAGGATATATTAAAGACTACCAGGGCAATACAAGAAAATGTCAAGCGACCTAAACCTTACACTTGATCCAGATCAATTTAAATTTCATTCGCCTCTGTACGTCCCACAAAACATGGCTTTCCGTCGACCTTTTCTTGTGTATGTAGCAACGATTAAAAACGATTGGTGGTTTTTTTATCTTTTGCTGAAATTATTAAAAACATCAAAACTATAGTACAGTGTTGGCAGAAAAAAGCCTTGCTACTTCTATCATTACTACATTTTCACTCATTTATATATATAAAAATGAAATGGTCCACGTATGTCATACCATCACTTGAGAACGGCTGGAGCGATTTGGCTGATTTTTTTTTTATTCGACTCGAAATTTTCCGCCATCAAATCCAGGTGGCGCTAGGGTGGATTTATATCGAAAATTTTAATGCATGTACCAATTCAACTGAAATTTAGAATGGATATTTGTTTGATCATGAGAAAACATTTTATGTACAAATGGACCCGGTAGGTGGCTGGCCAATTTAACTGAAATTCAGAATCTATGTTTGTTTGATCATTAGAAAAAATCGTATGTACAAATGGACCCGGTAGATGGCGCTAGGGTGGATTTATATCGAAAATTTGAATGCATGTACCAATTTAACTGAAATTTAGTATTTATGTTTGTGGAACCTTGAGAAAAAATTGTTTGTATAAATTGACCCGGTAGGTGTCGCTATGGTGGAATTATAATGAAAATTTTAACGAATTAAACACTTTGACTGAAATTTAGAATGTATATTTGTTTTATTATGAGAATTTTTTTCGTATATATGGACCCGCAGTTGATTTGGCTGGAGTTGAATTATTTCGAAAATTTATATCGATTGTCCGATTTTACTTAAACCTTAAATATATGATTTTTTTGGCATGAGAAAAATTTTGAATGTATGTTTGGAACCAGTTGCCGGTGTTTAGCTTTTGATACACTTAATTTTTGGAATGTCATTTAGTCACTTTTTTAACATCATAGTTATTCAGAAGTCAATATATATAAAAAAAATGTACATTTTGATGTCACCACTAATTGTGAAAACGGTTGACCCCATTTGTCCCAAAATTTCAGTGAAAGTTAAGGATTGGCTGTAGATGGTCACCCAGACCGCAAAAAGGCTTAAAGATGAATGACTAACTTTTATAATGGCGCACTTCCTACTGAATTAGAGAGCTTCACAAAGTGTTTTTTTCCCATTTCAAAATTTTAGGGCACAATAACGAAAATAGGAATAACTGTTGATATCACCCAGACCATACGGTTAATGGGGTTGCTGAGACTAATGAAGGCATTTTTGGAAATTCGTACTCCTTAGGATAA
Organism: Muscina levida; assembly: GCA_964034835.1. Taxonomy (NCBI): domain Eukaryota; kingdom Metazoa; phylum Arthropoda; class Insecta; order Diptera; family Muscidae; genus Muscina; species Muscina levida. The sequence goes on along the minus strand of OZ035883.1, from coordinate 131,799,023 downwards.
AAAGGGACAAAGTACTATCATGGCTCAGACCATACACCTCAGACCAAACACCTTAAGTATCAAACGCCCAGTACACCAACGCAGAAAGTTATATGTCAGTCAATCGGCTTAAAAATGTTGTTTTAGAATATATGGCTATCAATAAGTAAGTTTTCATCGCATCACGGACGACACTGCTGATCCGTTTTAGCAATTCTTATAATAATATATAATAATCTTTAAGATATATGAAGAACAGATTTCAACTACACTCAACATATTTAATAAAAATTTAGAGGCTGGACGAAGTCTGCCGGGCCAGCTAGTTTTTACATAAATCTCATTGTAAATGATTGAAGCGCCACCTACCGCGTAACAACTGTACTATTCTAGAAATTATGCCAGACATTTAAGTTAATATTATGAAAAAAAAGCGTAGTGTGCACTGAAACATAAGAAGAATGAGTTGTGCCACCGTTGGACATCTATGGTTTAGAGTATGTATTATCAACAGATATGTCAGCAAGGTGGGCTATTTGGAATACTCTATAAAAATTTGCAGAAAAGTCACCTAGGGCGTATGAGTTATATTAAGGCCAGGCATTTTGTTATAAAAACTACTAAAGCGCCATCTATTGTACATTAGCTGTACTAAGTTATAAACCATTCTAGTTATGTTTGCAATTATAAGTAAAACATTTGTCTCAATTGCTTGGAAAGTATAGAAGATTTTAGCCAACATACGGAAAAACTATTTTTTTAAATCAATATTCTACAAAACAAATGTAAGCCATAGGTATGTTCGGTTATGCTGCAAATTCGATGTTTCATTGGAAAATACCAAAATGCTGTTGCATATAACTGACACTCTATCTACTGCACATTAACGGCTTTACACTCTAAACCATTTCACATATATTCGCAATAATAAAGAAAACATTCATCTCAATCCAATAACCGATAAACAAGACTATATCCAACACACAGACACACTAGGAGTATAGAAGATTTTAACAACATACGGAAACCTTATTTTTTTTAATCAATATTCTACAAAACAAATGTTAGCCATAGGTATGTTCGTATTATTATTGTACGTTATAAAGCGGAAATACATTTTCTGAATGCTTTAAAAATCTAAGTTAATCGTACTTTTCTTTAAAATGAAAGCAACAATATGTTCTATATACATAACAGTCTCATGGTAGAGTATATCATAACCAAGACACAGGCGTATTGTGGTTTTTTATTATAAGAAGTTATGAGATCCTCACAATGTTTGTTTTAGCTGATATTTCTAGCTTACATTCTAAGAAGTCAGAACCATTATATATCCTTTATATACACTGTGGTGCAAAAATGAGCCAATGTTTTAAACATGGTATGTTATTAAATATTTTTTATACTTTTTATTGTATTACTTTCAAACATGTTGCCAAATTTAAAATATGCATCTGTAAAATATGTAAAGCAATAACAAAAACAAAACTTACATTACTGTAAGTATATAAAAACCGAACATTTTCAAAATCAGACAATTGGCACACTTTTGCTCCAAAGTTTTTCTTATCTAAATTTAATAGTTAGTCCTGCATATTTTTACTTTCTTCAACTGATCCACCCTATTTGGCGTATATTGACAAAGTTGAGCAACATAACATACAGAAATTTTGTTTCATTCAGCCAGAACCCACTCCCACAGCTTATTTATACTTTTCGGGGCTCTTTCATTTCTGTCAGCCCGCGTTTTAGGTAAGCTCACAGATTTTTGATCGGGTTCAGATCTGGACTCTGCAGTGGTTACCCTCTGACCCCAAACACCTGAGAACTATACCATTCCTTGACAATTTTTACAAAATGTTTTGTGGCGTTGTCATTTTGGCATACGACATTCTCTGGTCTACCTGAAATTTGGCCAGGGCTATGGACAAATTATCTTGCAAAATGCGAAGATAGTATTCCTTTCGCATTATTCCTTCGATCCGTATAAGTAGTCCCACACAATCTGGGGTTACACATCCCCAAATCATAACAGAACCGCCTCCGTGCTAGATGGTTTGGGATTGGCACCTGGTGAGTATTTGTTTTAACTAATACAAATTAAATATATGATTAACTTGTTGGTCGTGTGGTCAGATGAGACCAAAATCAATAGATACCAATCGGTTGGGAAGGTTTTTTATTGGGCCAATTGATCAAACACACCAAATCTAGCTCATGTATCACAAACCATTAAGCACGGAGGCGGTTCTGTTATGATTTGAGGATGTGTAACCTAAGATGGTGTGGGACTACTTATACGGATCGAAGGAATAATGCGAAAGGAAGACTATCTTCGCATTTTGCAAGATAATTTGCCCCATAACCCTGGCCAAATTACAAGTAGACCAGAGAATGTCGTATGCCAATATGACAACGCCCCAAAACATTCTGTAAAAATTGTCAAGGAATGGCATAGTTCTCAGGTGTTTGGGGACAGGGAGTAACCACTGCAGAGTCTAGATCTGAACCCGATCGAAAATCTGTGAGCTTACCTAAAACGCGGGCTGACAGAAATGAAAGAGCCCCGAAAAGTATAAATCAGCTGTGGGAGTGGGTTCTGGCTGAATGAAACAAAATTTCTGTATATTATGTTGCTCAACTTTGTCAATATACGCCAAATAGGATGGATCATTTGAAGAAAGTAAAAATATGCAGGACTAACTATTAAATTTAGATAAGAAAAACCTTGGAGCAAAAGTGTGCCAATGGTCTGATTTTGAAAATGTTCGGTTTTTATATACTTACAGTAATGTAAGTTTTGTTTTTGTTATTGCTTTACATATTTTACCATAGCATATTTTAAATTTAGCAAAAGGTTTGATAATAATATAATAAAAAGTATAAAAAATATTTAATAACGTACTTTTTTTAAAACATTGGCTCATTTTTGCACCACAGTGTATATATATATTATATAATAGCGACAATTTCCCTTGTGTTATGCTGCAGATTCGATGTTGCATTGGACACTACAAAAATGCTGTTGCATATAACTGACACTCTATCTACTGTACATTAACGGCTATGTACTCTAAACCATTTCACATATATTCGCAATAATAAAGAAAACATTCATCTCAATCCAATAACCGATAAACAAGACTATATTCAACACACAGACACACTAGGAGTTATCCTATTAATATTATGGATGTGAATGTTTGTCGGTTTGTATGTTTGTGGGAAACGGTATTTCAGCCCTAGAGAGATACAATGTGGCACCCAGATAGTACACGACAAAACGAATAATAAAAGGTAGACGACATTTTAATTTTGGAAAAGAGGGCGGATGGGCGTTGCAAAACTGTATTTTTGCCCTAGAGAGTTACAATTTGGTCCACTGATACTGCTATGAACACAAATATGAAAATGTAGACGTAATTTAAATTTTGCATCAAAGGGGGGGAGGAGGGGGTGTTGTTCGTGACCAGACACGTGGTTCACAGACAGAATTTATTGTACTAAGAAGATCTTTTATTGTACACAAAAAGAAGAATTAAATGTTCAACAGAGTACCTTTTTAGTACCAAAAAAATACTTTAAATGAACTAATAAGTACTTTTATTGAACCAAAAAGTTCTTCAATTGTGCCAAAAATAAGCTTAATTTTTCCACTGTCTTCCACCACTAGTGGCCAACAATATTCGCAGCAACACCCTCATAGTTCAGCAGCAGCATCAACTATTGCTAAATAATCCCTAACCAAGTCCTCAACGTATAAATAACTGAAAGCGTTATTACAATGCCAAGTGAAGAAATAACAAAACATAAATGAAACTTTTACAACTGATTATACGCTAGTTTTTTTTTTTTTTTTTTGTTACAATTTTGTTTTGCTATTCATTCTATTTCTTCTTGCTTCTACTAGTGCTGAACCAAATATTTTCATTTATATATTCATTACGGCTGCTGGGTGTCCCCTTTTTTCTTATACTCCAACTAAGTTTTGAATGTGTTCGTTTCCTTCGCCCCCCCCCCCCCCCTCCTATTGTTTGTTGTTGTCCTATAATTATTTACAACAAGTTATTAAATTTGTTTGTATTTGTCATTACTGCTGTTGTTGTTGTTGTTGGTTTTTCATTTCTGGTGAAAAAAAATTATTAATTCTCTCAAAGTCGCTGTCGTCAAACACAAAAGTAAAACTAGAGAAATTTAACTGCAGGCAAAAACGGCAACAACGAAATGTGTTTTACTGGCAACTGGCAACAAAAACAACAGCAACAGCAAAAAAATTAATTATGAATTTTTAGTTGTGAAAATTTTTCGATTTAATTAATTTAAAAGTTAGTAAATACGCCACAGCAACAAAATTTGCCGGGAGCGCATATAAAATAAGGGGAAGTGTGAAAAAAAAGTTTGCCAAAAGTTTGGGAAAAAGTCGTTTGATGTTAGCGACACCGATAGGGGGAAATTAGGTAATGAAATGAAATTGAAAAAAAAATATTATTAAAGCTGAAAATGTGTTTCATAAATGTCATAAATTTTTAAATTAAACGAAAATTTGAATGAAAGGACACCAAAGTAACTGTAAACTTTATATAGCATAGTACAACACATGATTTTGGGACTCAATTCTGAGAACTGCACGTGCAAGTAGCCCTAAAAAGAAGAAATTCTGCATCATTCGTTTTATCAAGTTACATGCCATAATAATTTTATATCGATTTGAAGTAAGTAAGTATCGCATAGGGGAATTTGTCACGTTTTAGGCTCTTTTGTTATATTGTTATATGGTGGCGTATGATTATCAATAGAAATATTTCACGTAAATCATACGCCACGGAGTACAACCGTTTTATTGTAACTGCTACAAAATAAACCCAGTTCAAAATCATTTGATGAATGGTAAAGTAAAATTGTTGCTTATGTAGTGAAACGTTATATGAACAGATTAAAAGAATTTTAATTTCTTATTTGTTTCAGTTAAATCGGACTAGTGGTTCTCGAGTTATGTCAAACAAAAGAGCCTAAAACGTGAGCATCTCCCCTATACGATACGATACTAACTTCAAATCAATATTAAATAATTATGGCATGTTACTTGACAAAACTCATGATACAGAACTTCTGCTTTTTGGGGCTACTTTCACGTGCAGTTCTCAGAATTGAGTCCCAAATCATCAATGAGCTGATAAATGTTGTACTTTATAAGGAAAAGCTCTAAAAAAAATAGGTAAACAACTAATTCGAACTTCCGCTCTAAAAGGGGACAACCAATAAAAATGCGTTGGTTTCCATTATATGTGTTATAATTTGATAAGTTGGAAATTCTGTATATATGATATCAAACGAAAAATTTAACAATTATCCAGTTTGACATAACTTAAAACTTCATACCTTTAAACATGTATTCTGACTGTTATCAACTATTTATATTTTTAAATCCCCTCGTACCAAAGCACCACTACTATTAGAATGACAAAGACCTAAATACCCTCTTAACTCAAGCACTTTGTTGATATTTATATGTGTTCGTAATGTGTTCATAACTCTACCAAAACATTGAAGAGCATATCCTGTTGCATAGTAGCCGTCACATGTATGCAAGACTGGACATGTTAGTGTTAGTGCATTGCATTAGCCATTTTAATAACCCTTTAACATAAAGTTGTTGTTTGCATATTTAACAAGGTGGCAGAGGTGTGAGTAAGTGTGAACTGGAAGGATTATTCCAAAACTTTCATATACTATGAAACCAGATTATAATGTGTATTAGGTAAACTAAAAAATCATTACCCCGAAATTTAGGATTCCGGAAAATAACACTGTAAGTAGCTGGAAATGACACACCAAAACGCCGAGACACGTCAACCTAATTTAGGATCGTAGTATCCAGTGGTGTACCCCGTTTTGAAAGGTTAGCTGAAAATCACGAGATACATGTTGATTTTAAGTATGTAGTAGATTTAAGGCGATTCTGTGAAGCTGATACCACAATATTGGTATGATATACGTATGATTAATATAAAATCCGAGTACAAATAATATTAATCGTACGTTGTACATACATATGCACCGAGTATCATATAAATACAAACTCGCTACATATGTAGCAATAACATCAATATTATCACCAATGATCAGTTTTCTACTCAACACAGATGAGACATTATTTATATGGCCAGACATTTGGAGTTATTGGGAAAAATCTATGAAAAAAGACATGAAATTTAATTTTTTTTTAATTTAATTAGATAAAATTAGCTTTTTTACATGGATATATTCATAGAAATTATCTATTTAAGCTTTAGCTAAAATTTTGCTGAAGAATGATACAAAAAATCATCACGGGTCCTCAAGCTATAGCTGAAAAACTAAGAGAACAGTCATTAAGGTAAGAAAAAATATAAAAAAAATACAATAACGAGATTGGCCTGAGAACGCAAAACCCTTTGGGGGTTTTACTATACTACTCGTAAACTAGTACCTTCAACCTGACTTGGAATTTCTTACCCCCCAAATTGGCTGAAGACTAGTATTAAAGGCAAAACGCTATGGAGTCCCGACGAACAAAAAGCCAACTTTGCAGACACAAGTCCGATTCTGTTTTTTATTCTTCGGCACACAAAACTGGGTAAAACAAGTGGATGCCCCAGTTTTGAGAGTCTTTAAAAAAAAATAATGCGACTTAATATTTGGACCCAACATTGTTAACTCTTCGTTCGCATCAAGAACTCTATGAGCTTGCATAATAACATCGACGTAGTCAAGCGCTTCCACATAGAACGAATGAGCTAGCTGGGACATGTTGTGCGAATACTTCAAATACACCAGCTACAAAAGTTTTCAACATAATATGCTTAATAGGCGGTGCAGGACAGGCGACCAAAACTTCGCTAGAGGTTATGAAGTAGTTAAGCAAAATTGGTGCGACAAACTGTCTACGGAGTGCGAAACATCGAAGCCTTTGGAAATTGTATCTATGCGCTGCAATTTATAGATGAGAATTTGTTGTTCCTTCCAAATAACAGGAAGTAAAAGAGAATATTACGAACTATCAACGTATAAAACCTGTTTCCTAACCTCATTGATAGGAGTACGCAACTGGTAATATAGCAGTGCAATCCCTATCATTGCAATCCCATAGAGGGTGATGTGTATTTACATCTGAACAATTTTCGCCTCATCTATAAGATGTCTTTGAATAAGATCCTTGGTCCTCAAAATAGGTTTTCGTAAAGGTCTTTCTTTATGAAGTACTAGCTGACCGGGCAGACTTCGTCCTGCCTAAAGAAGTATTGACTTAAATGTAACTTTTTGGGTGCAATATATCTTCGGGTGCGTTAGATTCTTTTGATATTCTCATCGAAGCAAAAAGTATTATGGTTTATTTAATGATCATAATTTTTTAATGAAAGAAATTTATTGCAATGCTTTTGATAAAACAACGTGAATGGGAGAACCAAAGGAGTGTAAATATTTGAATCAGTAGGTCATTACACACGTGAACATGCAACATAAGCTGTTGATCCGAAAAAACATAGATTTTCCAAATTCAACTGCAAACTTGAATAGACTGTCTTTCAGTTTTAGTGATTGTCATCGCAAACTTTAAACGAACTGGGACTGTAATCATTTAAAATCAAACGGCAAATCCGTGTGTATCATTGGCAATACATCGGTTCCCTTATATTTTCCGTTTAAATTAATTTAAGAACAATAACACAATCGCGCGATAAAGGGTTTAAATCAATTTTTTGAGTGAGATATCAAAACCGATGGATGCATCAAGGAAATAAAATCCTCCACACTCGTTCGTAATTGCTTATAAATTTGTATTACAATGTTGTGTGCCTTTCGTTATTCTAGTTGTAATAGATGCAGATTTCTGAAATGTTTAAATTCGTGGGTATTCGAATTTTTTTCTATCGTAGATCTGGGTCACATACACCACTGGTCTCAAATAATTCCATATCAAATATCAACCCGAATGGTACTATAGTCCCTCAGCTATTGCGTTTGGAAGACAGAATTGGGCAAGGCCACCCATTTTTGGCTAGATCACACATTGTCCACCATATTTTAAATCCCGACTTTTCCTTTAAAATCCGTATACTTAACTTAATTAAATCCACACCAAATTTCATGGTCATTCGCAAAATAGTTCTTCAGACATCACATTTTAACAAATAACGTTTAACGGGCAGGCCACGCCTAACGATCTAGTACTTCAGATACCACACTTTAACAAAGTATCTCCCATGGGCGGGGCCACGCCTAATAATCAAATCACGACAGATTTTGACCTAATCATATTGCATCCACTCCTAATTTAAAGTCACTAATTGTAGTAGCAAGACAGATATTGCATTTCTTGTAATGGGGTTGGAATGGGTGGACCACACCTGAAGAACATCGGTTGAATGCTGTACCATCCTATAAGTTTAAAATGTAATATACATACATAAATGAAGCATTTGTCAGAGCCTATTAAATATGTCAATATTTAAATTTTCAAAATTACAAATTTTAGATAATTTTGTATGGGAAAAATCGAAAATTGACTATTAAATTGACCAAATGTGTCTACTGCAATGTTTAAATAGCCTATAAGCATCCTCGGAAGATTGCCTTTCTAACGATACCGGTTTGTTGCACATCGGTTGGATGGTTTTGAAGTCTATAGAGGACATACGTAGAAACAAATGTTCACTTTTATATATATAGATAAACGATGAAACCACAGAATTCTAGCACCTCTAGGTATAACATGATAACAACTATGTTATATCCAGGGCTTTTCATTATATTATTATTTTTAAGTTGCCCTCTTTTAACTTTTTTAATACCTTTTATATTTTTTTGCTATTTTGATTCTTGTTTGAATAGTTTTGAAGCAAGAACCATTGATGATTTCTCATGTTATTCTTCAGCTGGATTGTAATAGCTATGGCTTTAGTAAATAATTTGTATTAATTTTGCCCAATAACTCCAGATTTCTGACCATACAGTATCGTCTGTGAAAAAGTAGAAAACTGTTCATTTCTGATGACATTGAATGACGACCTTGACCCAATTGCTCTACTGTACATATGTATCGAGTTTGCATATACAACGTATGAGTAATATTAATTTTATATGGATTTTATATTAATCATACGCACATCGTTCTAATGTTTTAGATTTATGATTTTATAACGCAGTGTAACAGTCAATCTTGGGGGTGAGAAATTCCAAGTCATGGTAAAGGCATATTTTATTTTTTTATAGTAAAACTCCAAAGGGTTTGGTGTTCTTTACAATTCTGCTAAAGAATGAAGTGTATGAAATATAAAAGTTCATAAAAAAGTGCGACCTGAGGCCGGCAATACTATGCTAGTATTGGGGGTTTTACAATACTAGCCTAGTACTGGCAATTTCTCACATAGACTTAAAAAAAAAACTTAATTTCCCTTTGCACCCCATGAATGAGGTGTGGGATAGCTTCTCGCGTTGTTGTGAAATAACACCCTTTCTATTTTTAGATTCACAACTAACGGCACCTACTTGTTTATCGACGAATGCGAACGTCACTGTTTAAGAATCTCTTACTTAAAACGCCGATTGACTCGACACTTAATACTGCGAAGTTGCTGCCAACAACATTCGAGGGGAGCCGACAATGAAAGAAACAATTTTTCAAGATGACTGGAGCCAGGTTTGAACCTGCGATCTCCTCATGGTAGTCGCGTGTTCAAACCCCTATGCTCACAGTCCACGAAAATGCTCTAAAGTGTAATATGAACTCTCCCCCATATAAACTATCCCTCATTATAGGCTGAAGAGTAAAAAAAAAAGTTTTAGTTAATGAATTTGTCATCATCGTTCGTCAAAAGATAACTTTCTTTTGTTAATATTATTACAAGAGTTGTGCGTAATCTTCAATAAATTGTCATTTATCGTCTTTTGTTATAAATTTTCTACATTAACTTAAAATTTCCAGCCACATATAGGCTGACTCATATGTGATAAGTAAAAAACTGTTCATTGCTGAAGCTATTGAATTACAACCGTAAGTAGCGAGTTTACATATTGTATGCGCTGCATATGTTTGTGCAACGTATGAGTAATATTCATTTGATGTGGATATTATATTTATCATGCGCACATAGTTCAAATATTGTGGATTGATGGTGCAATAGCATATCTGAGGGGGTGAGAAATTCCAAGTCAGGATGAAGGACTCTGTAATCTGGGAATCAGGATGAAGGAATCTGGAATCTGGGCCTGGATAGCAAATCTTCTCTGTGAACTGCATCCAGTACAGCACCCGGCCGGACTCTTTCTCCTACTAGTACCTCGCAAGCTCATCAACGGGCCAATTCAACACAAATCTAAAATGTGTCATAGCCACAAACTTTACTAGTCCCCAGTCAGTTCACTTGAGTGGAGCCCAGCTTGTTCTATGTATAGTTCAATTTATATAAAAAGTCCCTCACAGATTGTATATGTATGTCTTAAGTGGGCCACTAAGAACTTTTGCCACCATTTGTCATTCCTCAAAGGGACAGATTGTAAGTTAGTTGTAAGTTACAAATTAATTTTAAACATAACTTTGAACAACAACAAAAAAATGCCAACAGCCATTAAAAAAAGACAACAAAACAAAATTCCACACCACTTAAAAAAAAGCAAACACAAAAATAGTAGCACACAAAGGTGTTTGTGATAGCAAAATATTAACACCATTAAACAAAAGAACCCTCAAAAAAGCACAACAACAAAAGTGAATACACCCAAATATATCACAACAATATTGTGTTTAATAGATTCACTTAATATTCATGAAATGTTAACCTATACCCTGGCTCGTTATACCACTCAGACACACACACTCAAATTCATAACATTACACCGGCAAGCATAGTACCACCCTCCCCCTAAGGACCTTTTTGAGTGATTGCCTGGGTGATGTCAAATGTCCCTCTGCGTGCCGGAAAATGTAAATAATTTATATGTCACGCATGACACAATCGCACTAGGGGACCTTGGCCTATTGGCAGATAGAGTAGGCCAAAAAGTAGAGAGCGAGTGAGAGAAGAGGGCTAGGAGACATTGAAGTATTGGCAGTCTCGTTATAAATGAATTGTTTTATTAATCTCTCTCTCTCTATGTTGGGGCCAACACAATATTGCTGTCGTAAATTATATTTTTCTACAATGATTTTGTGTTATTAATTTGTCAACATATCAACCAATTGACGCTGGATAGAGCGCAGAAAAAACTGGACAATAATTTATTGATTATACTTGAAAACAAATAATAAAAAAAAATGCAATATATTGTTGACACATTGGTTATCAATTATATGGCATAAATTGAATTGTGAGTTGATGATTTAATTGGGTTAAATGTGAAACTATTAGCGGATAGGAGAAGGGAAAGTATAGAGGGGGGACGATTTATTATATATACATGTGTCATGTGTTTGTAATGGACATTAATGAGAGGGTAGTTTTAAAAAAAATATTGTGGATATAACATAGATGTTATCAGCCTAGAGGTGCTAGAATTCTGTGGTTTCATCGTATATATGTTACCTCATGAAGAACAACGTCTACGAAAACCTTTTTTAAGGAACAAAGATCTTATTCCAATGGTTGTCTTATGATTTCTTATAGATATGGCAAAAATGGTTCAGATGCACATGCTTACTATCCTCTATGGGGTACCATTGATACAGATACAACAAGAATGGACAACTAGATGTGGCTAACAGAAATCAGACGGAACTACTTTTAACCAAGTGAGACCTTAGCCAGGCCGATAGTCTGTCAGATATCTCATAATGGAGATAATCATGCGAAAGGCTGAAGTTAACACGACTGGTACCATTTTTAATAAAAGTCACGCAGTCTAATGATATAGATATCACTGGCCGTGGACTGCTGGCTGTTACTGCGGCCTTCTCAAGCTTTGAGATGCAGATGTCAGATTTGACCTTTGGTTTACATCTAGTGTCGTCTTTTCGTCCTGACCAACTCCACTAGAACATACTTAAAAGTGGTTAAATTGTAAGGGCCGATGTTGAATGTGAACCACACCTAAATGTCAAGTTCTTTTCTGCATTTCATTTGACATTTTTCAATTTCAGACTAACTCAATTTGAACCGTGGGAAGATACACAATCGAGCAACGCGTTACAGTTATTCAGGCTTATGATAAAAATGTGCATTCAACTTAAAATGCATATCGTGCACTTTGTGATTTTTTCGCTAAATTTAATCATCCAAATGTGCTTACAATCGAAAAAATCGTGCAAAAATTCTAGTAAATCGGGTCTGTAGGAGATGTGAAAATACTAGCAGAAAATATTGCTGGACAACACCAAATCCTCGGCTAAAATTGGCAAAGATCAGTCTGAACCATTCAACACGGAAAGAGGTCTCATGCAGGTCGATAGCCTGTCCTGTTCACTATTTAATATAGTTATGGAGAAGGTGATGAGAAAGGCCGGTGTCAACATGTCTGGCACCATATTCCACAAGAGCCACATGCCACTAACCGATGCCGATGATATAGACATCATTGGCCGAAATCTGCGAGATGTTACTGCAGTTTTCTCATCACTAGAAAAGGAGTCAGCAAATATGGGATTAGCAGTCAACGAGGACAAAACAAAAATAATGACTTCGACGTACAAAGAGTCCTCTCGATGGGGACGCACCATGCATGTTGACAATTATTATTTTGAGGTAGTCGTCGAGCTTACCTACTTCGGATCCTCCGTCAATAAGAAAAATAATGTCAGCCAAGAAATCCTGCGGAGAATAGTGCTAGCCAATAGATGTTTCTATGGACTTCGGCAGCACTTTAGTAACACCACCTAATCTAGGAATACTAAGAAACAGCCAGGTGCTTATCTTACCTGTTCTGTTGTATGCTGCCGAATCATGGGTGCTTACTACAACCAACATACAAAACCTGGGAGTATTCGAGAGAAAAGTACTTCGAAAAATATATGGAACTATCTGTGTCCACAGCGAGTTTCGCCATCGGATGAACCATGAGCTGTATGAGCTTTACCACGACATCGACGTAGCTAAAAGAGTCAGAATGCAACGACAACGATGGCTGGGTCATGTTGCCAGGATGGATGTAAATGCTCCAGCGAGAAAGGTATTTGAAGGCGAATCTTAAGGACGGCGCAGAGCAGGGAGAGCCAAACTCCTTTGAAAGGACCTAGGTACCAACTCTGTTGGTAGGACTAACTGGAGAACATACGCAGAAGATCGAAGCGTGTGGAATTCTTTATTACTTCAGGCCTCAAATTTATGAACCACGTTCGTAAGTAGTTATTGGCACTTAAGTAAGTAAGTAAGTTCGCGATAGTGTTGCAGTCCACCTCAACTAGTCGTTGTGCCCAACAATTGCACCCTTTCAAGCCCGTCGTTGATGAACATTATGCTTAAAGACTTGCAATTACACGCTTACAAGGTGCAATTGACTCAAGAACTAAAGCATCTTGACCATTCAGAATGGTGGCAAGAAATGGCAACATTGGGTGATCAATTTTCGAAGAAAATCATCTTCAGTGATGGGGCACATTTTCACCTCAGAGGATTCGTCAATAAGCAGAATTGCCGCATTTGGGCGAATGATAATCTAAGAGTAATTGTCACTTATACAGTCGACTTCCCTCACCACTATGTGCTAGGTGCAAAGCTCCCCGATTCGGCTGGCCTTATTCACAACCCTCTGCTAGATGCCGAAGTACCTCATCCTGTGGGCATCATCGAAATAACCACTCGGTCTTACTCAGGGACAATAAGACAAATACAAACTAAGTCAGTAAGTGCTAACTTAATAGGAAGAGCATCAAAAATGTATGCTCAGTTATGGTCTTTCATATAATAAAAGAAAATGTCCCGCGACAACGTAACAGTGTTCCTGCAAACGCTGTTAATCACCTGAGATATGTCAGTCTTGCATGATGTCAAGAGGTACATAGCTCCACTTTTCTTGAGCATCAAACATTTTATTGACTAGCGCATCTTTTGGTCTTAACCACAACAACTTTGTGGCACCACCAAAGTTGTTCCTTACACAGTACAACATTTTTTAGGTCATTGATTTGGGACTCAATTCTGAGAACTGTACGTGAGAGTAGCCCCAAAAAGAAGAAGTTATGCATCATTAGTTTTGTTTCGCAACGTCATTTTCAACCAAAAAGTACTTTTATGCACAATGAGATATGTCAGACTTGCATGATGTCAAGAGGTACCCAGCCCCACTTTTCTCGAGCATCAAACTTATGATTGACTGGAGTATCTTTTGGTCTTAACCGCAACAACTTTGTGGCGCCACCGAAGTGGTTCTTTATACAGTAAACCGTTTTTCAGCTCATTGATTTCGGACTAAATTCTGAGAACTGCACGTGACAGTAGCCCCAAAAAGAAGAAATTCTGTATCATTCGTTTTGTCAAGTTACATGCCATAATAATTTAATATCGATTTTAAGTTAGTAAGTATCGTATAAACGGAATTTTTCACGTTTTAGGCTCTTTTGTGTGACATTACATAAATACTATATGGTGGCGTATGATTATCATAAGTAATATTCCGCGTAAATCATACGCCACGGAGTACAACAGTTTTATTGTGCTAAGAATTTTCTCAACGAACTAAGATCTAACCCAACTAGACACTAATCCTATCTGTCTTGCGTAACAGCGTAGAATGACACGAACTGTTCAATCTATACTGGTAGTCTTTCAAAGAAATACATTTTGCAATATATTTGGACAAATCATCGTTAACAGCAAATACCGTCGTCGTATCAACCATTAGTTGTATGAGCTGTATAACGATATTGCCGTTGTCGAGCGCGTTTAAATAAATCGCATGCGGTGGCTTGGATATCTTGTACTGAACACTAGTTCGTAGCTGGTGGCATTACTACTAAATAGGGAACCACCTTAACTTACTTTACCATACCCTAACCAAAGCATTTTATCATGTCGTTTTTTGTATGAAATGTCCGCAAAAGGATCAATCGCCACCACATCGTTTACTGCGAGCTACTGAAATGGGTTCCCATGAAAAAGGTACCTACATAGGTACCCATGCTAGGGGTAGTAATAGGAATACCCAGAAATAGTTAATTTTCCTATACACCCCATAAATGAGATGTTGTTTAGATTCACAACAAACCGCACCTATTGGTTTACAGACGAATGCGAAAATCAGATGTTGGAGAAGAGACATGCCCATGGACTCGACACTATACTGCTAAGTTGCTGTCAACAACTTCGATGGGACCCGCCGAGTACCCAGTTAAGATTTAGGGGATTAGGTAATCCAAGCATGGCCAGTGGACACATCCAGAACTGCAGGGATCCTTTTGTTATATCCTATCCTATTAATATTATAAATGTGAATGTCTGTCTGTTTGTTTATTTGTTTGTAAGTTTGTTGCTCAATCACGCCTAAACGGCTGAACCAATTTCAGTAAATTTAATTTTTGACCATATGGGCGGAGTGGTCGTGGCAAAACTTTTTTTTAGAGCTAGGGAGATACAATTTGATACACAGATAATGCTCGGCAACATGAATATGAATATGAAGACGGAATTTTAATTTTGGACCAATGGGCGAAGTGGGCGTGGCCAAACATAATTTTAGAGCTACAGAGATAAAATTTGATACACAGATAGTGCTCGGTAATATGAATCCGAATATGCAGACAGAATTTTAATTTGGGATCAGTGGGCGGAGGGGGTGTTGCAAAACTATGTTTTATCCCTAGAGAAATAAAATTTTGTACACAGATAGTACTCGGCTTCACGAATCTAAATAAGCAGACGAAATTTCAATTTTTTTTTGAGCCAGAGAGATAAAATTTGATACCTAGATAGTACTCGACAATACGAATATTAATATGCAGACGAATTTTCTTTTGGATCATTGGGGGAAGGGGGAGTAGAAAACTTTTTTTACAAGCTAGAGACATAAAATTTTATACCCAGATAGTACTCGACAACACGAATATAAATATGCTGACGAACTTTTAATTTTGCAACAGTGAGCGGAGTGGGTGTGGCAAAACTTATTTTTAGAGCTAGAGATATAAAATTTGATACCTAGATAGTACATGACAACACGAATATGACTATGCACCTAATGGGCGGAATAGGCGTGGCAAAAAATTTTTTTACAGCTAAAGACATGCAATTTAATACCCAGATAGTACTCGACCCTGTAGGCATATTGGTTATGGCAAAACTTTTTTTAGAGCTATGATATATACAATATGATACATACATACAATATGGTATGCTATGAATAACCAGTCACAATTTTAAATTTCGACGAATGGGCGGATTTAACGTAGCCAATTCGTATATTAGCCCTAGAGGAAATTTTTCTGACCAATTTTTTTTAATCAGTGGGTGGATTACACATATATTAATTGGAACTACAATTACAAATTTGCAGAGGAAATTTTATTTTTATTTCAGTCATTGAGAGAAGCAACACAATAAATATGCGCACCAATTACAAATATTCAATCAGTGGGCGGAGGGAGCATATAGTATTCGGCACTACAATTACAATATTGCAGACGACAATTTTAATATTTTTATCCTAGAGACATGAAATTTGGTGTACAGATAGTACTCGATCAGCGGGCGGATGGTCATAGTAAGATATAACATACGACACAATAAAACGTTGTTGATTTAACTGTTTTGGGAGTTACTTGGGGTAACGAATTGTTTACCGAGTGCATAAGATCAACGATTTAAATTATCTTATAAAGAAAGCAAGCCAAACATATTATTATCGAGTTAAGAAAACGTTGCCAAAGTATGATGGTGGCATATGCACAGCTTTGAACCAACTATTATTGATATTTGTGTATTATATTAAGCTAATTTTTTAATATTAGTAATATTATTATAATATTATTATGTAATATTATCAATTGTGCATTAGCGTAGCATTGCCAAGTCCACTAGTTCAATATTAAATTGTATCTTAAATATTTATTTGTTTATTTTTAGAATTTGTCAGTTATGTTTTTATATTCTTTTATATAACGATTTCACATTTCTGCTGCCTTAGCGTGTGGTTTTTACATACATATATATTCATACCATATGATAATATTATGAGCCAGGATGACACCTCTAGGTGTCACAAACTATTTGCACAAAATCAATAACAATGTCACTATGAAGTTCTTGTTTGCGTTCTTTTTTTCCCCCCTATTTTCTCCTATCTTTCTTTTTTACGTTTACCATTAAAGTTTAATATGAAATTCAAAAAAAAAAAAATTATAATAAAATACTATTTGACATTTACCACACACATACACATTTACTATGACACATCATATACATAGTTTTCCGTTTTGTAGTTATGCATTACTTGTCTTGTTGTCATGTAGTGCCACGAACTTGACTTCTATCTCCTGTCTTGACTGTCTTGTAACATATTCCTGTCTGTTGTCTCTGTATGTGTCAGTCAGTGTGTTGTTTTTTTATTTGTTGTGTATGCTTGTGTATGCTTGTGTGTGCGTGTGTGTGTGTCTCTGTTGATTCCTGTCTTTGATTGACAATCAAAAATTATTTGTATATTTTGGGTTGAGTTAAGTGTGTATGTGTGTGTGTTCCCGTTATTAATAACAAGATTTTATTGTTTTGTTTGCATGTGTTGTTGTGTAGTGCTGTTATTGTCGTTGTCTTTTACATCCTCTTTTTACATTTTTGTTTGTCATTGTTTACGAGTCCAACTTCACCTCCTCCTTGCTTGTTTGTGCCATTGACATGTTAATGTGGTTTATGGCACCACCATCAAAATCATCGTTATCTCTGTGGCTCTCTGCAATGGAGGGGGGGTAGTAGAGTATTTTTTTGGGAGGACAGAAAGTAGTTGTGCTAAGAACAGGGCCGGCGGTGTAATATCCTTTTAAAGGGATATTAGGAGTTAATTTATAAAAATACTTTAAAATTAAATAAAATTCCATTTGGCACAACTCTTGTAAAATAAACTATATTAGCAATCACAAAAAATGATCTTTAGACGAAAGATGAAGACAAGTTTATTAACTAAATACTTGTTTTACATAGCATCCAATGAATGACGGACAGTTTATATGGGGGAGAGCTTATATTACACTGTGGAACATTTTTTGGGATCATTGCCTAGGTGGTGAAAAATTCTAAGTAAGTTAGAGGTACAAGACCAGTAAAGTGAAACCCCTAAAGGGTTTGGAGTCCTCAGGCCACACTTTTGTATGCACCTTAATATCTTTTGCTTGTCTTAGTGTTTGCTAGCTTAGTTTGTCAGCATAACTCCAGAATCATTGATGATTTCTCATTTCATTCTTTAGCAGACTTGTAAAGAACGCCAACAGCTTTGGAGTTTTACTATACCGACCGAGTGCCTTTACCCTGACTTGGATTTTCTCACCCCCCCCCAAGATTGACAGTTGCACTGCGTTATAAAATATTATAACAATGTGCGTATGATAAATATATATTCCGTATAAAATTAATATTACTTATACGTTGTACATACATATTAGGGGCATACCATACACACTACAACATTTTTCAGCTCATTGATTTGGGATTCAATTCTGAGAACTGCACGTAAAAGTAGCCCCAAGAAACGAAAGAAGTTCTGCATCATTCGTTTTGTCAAGTTACATGCTATAATAATTAAACAAAAGACTTTTCGAGTTGGAGCGTTTTCGTCCATGCGTACAATATGACCTAGCAAACGCAACCGTTGCACCTTAATGCGTCTGACCACGTCAATGTCAGTGTATAGCTCGTACAGCTTATGATTCATACGACGCTGATACTCTCCGTTAACGATGATGGGCCCATATCTTTTACGGAGTATTTTTCTCTCGAATATCCCCAGAACCGATTCATCCGCCTGAGTCATAACCCAGGATTCTGAACCATACATTAAGACAGGTAGAACCAGTATCTGGTATAGCTGGAGTTTTGTTCGTCGAGAGAGGGCTCTGTCATTGAATCGCTTGCTTAGTCCGTAGTAGAATTTATTTGCAAGCAGAATTCTTCTCCGGATTTCTAGGCTGACATTATTTGCTTTGTTGATTGTGGAACCTAGGTAAACAAAATTATCTAACACCTCGAAATTATAGTTGTCAACATTCACGCAGTTTCACAAACGAGTAGATTCATTGTTCGTTGAAACTAATAACTTCGTTTCGTCCTCGTTCGCCGTTAGACCCAATTCCGCTGATTCCTTCTCTATACCTGCGAAAACTGCAGTCACATCACGCAATTATCGACCGATGATGTCTATGTCATCAGCGTACGCGAGTAGCATGTGGCTTTTGTTGAATATAGTGCCACTCGTGTTTACTGCAGCTTTTCTCATTATCATCACCATCACTATGTTAAAGAGGTCAAACTATAAGCCGTTGCCTTGTTTTAGGCCTCGTCTAGTACAGAATGGCTCCGTAAGGTCCTTACCAATCTTCACTGAAGACATCGTGTCAGTCAGCGTCACTCTGCAAAGACGTATCAGCTATGCTGGAATACCAAACTCAGCCATGGCTTCGAGTAATTTCTGCCGTACCGGACTGTCGAAGGCAGCTTTATAGTCGAAGAAAAGATGGGTCTTTTCCAGGAGATTGGGTCTTTTCCAGGATTTGCCGAAGTGTGAATATATGTTCAGTTGTTGATTTTCCAGGACTAAAGCCATACTGATAAGGCCCGATCAGGTTGGATAACACTGGCTTTAGTCTTTCACATAGCACACTCGACAGGAACTTATATGCGATGGGTAAAAGACTGAGCACATACTTGGATCACCTTTTTTCAGCACAGGACATAATGCGCTTAAATTTCAATCGTCGGGCATTCACTCTTTAAGCCAAACCGTGCGCAAGAGCTGGTGCATGCTCGTTAGCAGCTCCTCGCCACCGGACTTGAAGAGCTCTGCTGGAAGACCGTCGGCACCGGCTGCTTTATTGTTTTTCAGCTGCGATATTGCTCTTCTTACCTCGGCTTGACTTGGTGGTGGCGAATCTAAGCCGTCGTCGACAATTGACGTGATACCTTCACTCTGCGTATCCGTGACCAGATTTCCATCCTTGTCCTTACTCTTACTTTCTGGTAAAATTTTCGGACCTCACCTCTATCCCTGTATCGCTCTATATCCTCGTTCTCCCGTTCCATCATCTGACGTTTTTTTCGCCTAAATAGTCTCGCCTGTTTTGCTCTCTCCTTGTGCTTTTCCCTAACATCACGGGTTACAGTTGCCTGTAGTGTTGCCCAATAAGCAGCATCCTGTTCCTCAGACGCTATGCGACATTCTTTATCGTACCAAGATTCGTCTGAGCGCCGCTTTTCATATCCTAGCACGGTTGTTGCGGCGGTTGCCATGGAATGCGCAATATGCTGCCACTGTGTATCGGGAATGTCAGAAGAAGAGGCGTTGTGTCGTAATGGTTGGGAGAGCTGGTTGGAGTAGGCAGTACCTATCTCTGGGGTTTGCAGCTTCGCGATGCCCAGCCTTCTTTGTGTTTGGTTACGTGCGTTTTTCGCACTGCTCAATCTTGTGCGCACCTTGGCTGCAACCAGGTAATGATCCTAGCCAATATAGGCACCACGGATCACACGCACGTCCATGACACTAGATGCATGCCTGACATCAATTACCACATGATCATTTTGATTTTTGGTGTTTTGATCGGGAGATAGCCAAGTTGTCTTGTGGATATCTTTGTGCTGGAATCTGGTTCCACTCACTAGCATGTTCCTTCCCGTTGCGAAGCTAACCAGCCTAAACCCGTTGTCTGACATGTCGGTATGCAGGCTGAATTTACCGATCGATGGACCAAGAACATCTTCCCTTCCTATTTTTGCATTAAAGTCTCCCAGAACAATTTTAATGTCGTGGCCAGGGCAGTGGTCGTATGTTTCCTCTAGGTGCTCGTAAAATGCATCTTTAATCTCATCGTCTTTATCTTCCGTCGGGGCGTGTACACAAATCAGCGTAATGTGAAAATATTTCGCCCGGATGCGAATGGTGGCTAATCGGTCACTTACAGCGTTAAACCGCGAGACCAGGTGTCGAAGTCTCTTGCCGACTATGAAACCACATTCAAATTCGTGTCTTTCGGCATGGCAGCTGTAAAAGATGTCATATGCATCCCTGTCCCGTCCATCTCATTTCCTGTATGGCGGTGATGTCAGCCTTGTATTTGTCGAGGACATCCGCCAGTTGGATCTCTGTATAGAGTTCGGATATTCGAGGTGCATACCTTTAAATCATGTTCCTTATATCGTTTGTGGGAGGCGTCAACATTTGGGGGGTTCTTGTTTTTTTTCGTGTTTTCATAATAATTTTGTTTAAGGAGAGTGGCTTATTAGGCCACCGCGCCCGATCCTAGTCAATTGGGGCTGCCAAAGCCACTAAGAGAGCCTATGTTGAGCTTCAGTAACTTCTGTTACATACTCGTAAGATGCATCGGTGGTAGCATGCCGATTAGGTTACTTAAAATTTCGCCTTCTAACTCTAGCTAACTTCTGAGCGGTTGCTTTAAAGTCATTGCCCGGGGAATACTTGGTCTAAGTCCGGAAGTAGTTAGCTGCTTGGACAGTGCCACAAAGGAATCGCTTCTGGTCACTCCCACAATATTGAACAATTTGCGTACGATTAATATAAATTCCGTATAAAATTAATATTACTCATACGATGTATACACACGTACTATGTTGCATATGCAAACTCGCTACATATTTACAGTACAGCATTTGGATCAGGGTCATCATGCAATAGCATCAGCAATGACCAGTTTTCTACTTATAACATATGAGACAGCCTATGTATGTCCAGAAATTTTGAGTTATTGGGAAAAATTTATGAAAAGGCAATAAATGACAGTTTCTTACAGATTTCATACGATAAAATCAGTACAACTTGATTTGTTACTAGATTATATTAATAGAAATCATTTATTTAAGCATTAGCTACAATTCTGCTGGAAAATGATATGAGATATCATTAATGGTTCTTATGATATAGCTGAAAACTAAGCCAACAAACACCAAGATAAGGGACAAATATAAAAAGTCGTTAAGATAAAGTCTGGCCTGAGGACGCCAAAACCCTTTGAGAGTTTAACTGTACTGACCTAGTACTTTCACCCTGATTGGGGGGGTGAGTATCTTCTCACCCCCTCAAGATTGGCTGTTGCATAATTGGCTGTGTTATAATTTATGCCAATATAAAGTGCGACAAGGTGTAGACAGTGGTACCCATAGTGAATTTTTTTATAAATTTCCTTACTACACCCTCTTTTCCTTACAACGACTTGATTTCACACATTTACCTCAACTCCTCTTTTACTATGTGGTACACCACGTTTATGTTTTACTGTTTTCTTTTTGCCAGTGCCCACATTTCATCATTTTATTTCCCATAGAGTTGTTTTGTTTTCTTTAGACCAAAACAAAAAACACACACAACAACAACATGTCATAAAATATGAAAAACAATCTCATTGAACTTTAATGTCAACTCATATACACCTTGGCACAGTCAGTCCATCAAACAGTCAATGCTAAGGTTATATTATTTTTTTCCACCACCCATCCATGGACACTTATACTTCACCCTCACCCTCCGCCTACATCGGATACGAAGGAAAAGCATAACTACTACTGCTATAAGTCAAAAATGGAATATTATGCAAAAATTGAACAGCAACAACAAAAACAGCAAGCATAAATACTATATGGTGGCGTATGACTATCATAAGTAATATTCCACGTAAATCATACGCCACGGAGTACAACAATTTTATTGTAACTGCTAAAGAACAAACCCAGTTCAAAATCATTTGATGAATGGAAAAGTGAAACTGGTGCTTATGTAGGGAAACGTTATATAATTCTAAAACGTGACAAATTCCCCTATATGATACTTACTAACTTCAAATCGATATTAAATTATTATGGCATGTAACCTGACAAAACGAATAATGTAGAACTTTTCCTTTTTGGTGCAACTTTCACGTGCAGTTGTCAGAATTGAGTCCTAAAATCATGTGTTGTACTGTGCTATCTACAGAGCGTGAAAGACCGAAGCGCTTGGAATTCTTTTCTACGTGCGGCTACTGCTAGATGAATTTTGGTTGTTGCTGGCTATTAAGAAGAAGAAGACCTTTTGGACCCCGGGTGGTTTCAATATAGTACACGATGGTAAATTTTTATATCTTCTTAGGATACCCATTTCAGAAAATGTATCCCTGCTGGTCGATTACCGCAAATGAGACCAAACTTCCAGTGTGAAGAAATTCGTCGGACATATCCTGGGGACCATCGAATCAGAGAACTGGACGGTTAAATCTTCAGATCAGAATGCATTCAAATTTCGGCCACAAGACAATGACAATGATTCAAAAAAGTACGTGAGTTATTTTAACTGATAGTTTATTAAGCATCCATAGAGGAACAAGGCAAGGCAAAGGAGAGTCATGCACTACATCCACGATGCGCTACGAGTCGAAGATGAATCGGCTAAAATGCTAGACAGTTTTACAGAAAGCTTCTTCGCTATTCTGGGCAAAAAGGAGAGTCATGCGCTACATCCACGATGCGCTACGAGTTGAAGATGAACCGGCACGAATGCCAGACAGTTTCACAGAAAGCTCTGAATTTCGCCATTTAGCGCTGTTTGATGAGACCTAATGATGATTCTGATTTCGCCTTGTGCAGTGGTTTAAAGACCACATTGCACGACTTGGCAAATTTGTCTTTGATTGTGTAACAAATTTAATTTTTGCATAATGAACACTTTTTTTAAAACTGTAGTTTGGTATATAAAAATTTCCTACTTACCTCTTTTTCGAATAGATAATCTGAAAGTAAGAACAGAAAACAATTAAATCATTTATAATAACAATACTGTACAATAAGTATAACACATTCACTATGTAATTAGGGCAATATGTTTACGTATAAGTAATATTAACTACTTAAGAACATTAAGACGTATGGGTATTATAGCAACACTCATACTTATACTTTCTTACAATTTACAATAATATTTGCTAATTTTACATAAAGCACTTAGAACAGAATTGAATGTCGATTCAAATGTTAGACGCAACTACGCCGTGTGTAATCTATTCGAATGATAATATTTTCGATCACTCTTGCCAAAATTGCCGCTGGTATCTTGAGAATTCCGAAAAAATGTTGGTTTCCAAATTTTTTTTCGCAGCTGGCTTTTTGACGAACATTTTGATCTAGATCTTGGCTCCAGCTGACTAGTTTATAAAGTGAAGTCAGGGGCTTACGAAAATGAGATATCCTTTGAATCGAGTGCAGTGTGAAACTGAGTGGCATTGCCATTAATTTAAGTCTGACGGGTGGGATCTTGTTAGAATTTAGGTCAAACTCCTTATATATATATTTGTCGACGTTCTTAGATATCAGAGGCTAAGATGATAATCGATAGGTCAGGTACAGCAACAGCCGCAATATTACCTCACTATACTATTTTATATATAACACATTCACTATTTAATTAGTGCAAATTATTTACGTATAAATAATATTAATTTTTTAGGGACTTCGAGGCGTATGGGTATTGTAGCAACACTCATACTTCCACTACCTTACAATTACAATAATAATGAATGGGAAACTAAAGAGTGATTTGCTTATTTTACATAAAGCATTTAGAACAGAATTAAATGTCGATTCAAATGTTAGACGCAACTAAGCCGTGTGTAATCTATTCCAAAGATACAATTTTCGATTACTCTTGCCAAAATTGCCATTAGTATCTCTAAAATTCCGTGAGAATGTTGGTTCAAAACCTTGTATCGCAGCTGGCTTTTTGACGAACATTTTGATATATATAACACATTCACTATGTAATTAGAGCAAATTATTTACGTATAAGTAATATTAATTTTTTAGGGACATCAAGGCGTATGGGTAGTGTGGCAACACTTATACTTCCGCTACCTTAAAATTACAATAATCATGAATGGGGAACTAAAGAGTGCGTTTTTGGAACACAACCCCTGTCATGCAGGTGATTTATCATAGCCTTCTAGACATCTATGATCGACGGCCCCTGGAAATATTTTCGGATGTCAATTATATACACGATAGTACACAAAAAAATGTCTCTACAGAACGCTCATTTTAATAACACAGCAGAATAAGTTTATGACGTCGTTACCATGTGAAACTTTTCATAACGAATACGAACCGGTTTCCTGACACAAATTATACCCGTTTTTGGCTGTCACTATTGTACATTTTAGGGACAAACTATAACGCGGTTGACCTAAAATCCGGCATTGTCACAACCATCAATATATCCTTGATCGGCGGCCGCCTCGTTGTTGTGGACAGCGACTTCTAGTTCTTACCGTTAATCGGCATAACGTGTCAAAGTTTCCCAAGCAGCTGCAGCTCCTTGTTAAACTCTAGGTAACGTTGTATCTAAAAGCTTGCACAAACTTGTAAAGTTCTTTCTTAACCATGATTCGTTCTTTTTGTCTCGTAGAATAAGACTACACAGATTTTGGACACAATTCTGAGAACAGCACTTAAACGTAGTCCCAAAAATAAGAAGTACTGCATCATTCGTTTTGTCAAGTTACATGCCATAAGAATTTAATATCGATTTAAAGTTAGTAAGTTTCGTATAGGGGAATTTGCCACGTTTATGGTATGTAACTTGACAAAACGAATGATGCAGAACTACTTCTCTTTGGGGCTACTTCCACGCGCAGTTCTCAGAATTGAGTCCCAAATCAATGAGCTGAAAAATGTTGGACTGTGTTATTCATATTTTCTGTGACGTATGAGTGATATCTGTACATGTGCTACAAGTTCATATGCTTCACTTTGTACATACATACGTTTGTTTCAGCATAATAAATGTTGTTTTTGCCTTCATTAACTTAGTTGTTCTTTTTTTCTACCGTTTCTTTTCTTGTGCACACTCTCATTTTCTCTTTGTGAAAGCTAATTGACACCTTAAGGTATGAGTGATATTATTTCCTGTGGCATATGATTGATATGAGATTACCAGTGTCTAGACATAAAAAAGCAGCTTTCATTTAAACAGCACATGGGTGTTGTTGGTGTTTGTACAATAGTGGCAATCAAAAAGGAAAGAAATGTTATATGAATTGAAAATTTGCAATGACAGGCGGGGAAGGTGATGTTACAGTAAAACATTTCGCTGATCACTAGGATAATAACAAGGTGTATGACCTACGACATACTGGATACCGACATACTGAAGTATGAGTAATATTATTACTTATACGTATGAGTAATAAGAGTTAATTTGATTTAAGTAGATTTGTATTACGTTACTGCAATGTAAACATAAAATAAATTTGTTTAAATTACCAAATACCAATACCAAAAATAAGCTTATTTCGAAATTCTCTTGTTTGTGGCGATTTTTGTTCTCAAATCTAGATTAATTGATAACATAGCACAGTACAACAATTTTCAGCTCATTGATTTGGGACTCAATTCTGAGAACTGCACGTGAAAGTAGCCCCAAGAAGAAGAATGTCTGCATCATTCGTTTTGTCAATTTACTTCCCATAATAATTTATTATCGATTTGAAGTTAGTAAGTATCGTATAGGGGCATTTGGCACTTTTATGCTCTTTTGTTTGACATAACTCAAGAACTACTAGTTCAATTCAAAAAAATAAATTAGGAATTACAACTCGTCATGGAGTTCGAAACGCGTCATCCTAGTGCGTGACACACTGAATTTGACCAAAAATATCAAACAATAAATAAAAAATACTTTTCTGATCTTGAACCGAATTTGTGGTATAATTTCGATACACTAACGTAAATTAATATAATTACAATTCCTTTAATCTGTTCATATAAAGTTTCCCTACATAAGCAACAGTTTCACTTTTTCATTTATCAAATGATTTTGAACAAAGCTTATTTGGTAGCAGTAACAATAAAACTGCTGTACTCCATGGCGTATGATTTACGTGAAATATTACTTATGATAATCATACGCCACCATATAACAATATTACAAATGAGCCTAAAACGTTCAAAATTCCCCTATACAATACTGACTAACTTCAAATCGATATTATATTATTATGGCATGTAACTTGACTAAACAAATGATGTTGAAATTATTTTTTTTGGGGCTACTTTCATTTGCAGTTCTCAGAATTGAGTCCCAAATCAATGAGCTGAAAAATGTTGTACTGTGTTAGTGATACAATTTCATATACCATATAACAATATTTAGACAACATTTTGTTAAACACATTTCTAGCTATTATTAATTTCAAGACAAGTTCTTTTACCATTTATAGATCACACGTTTTGTCCTTTTCAATGCAAAACAGATATATTTTCGTATGAGCAATATTAATTCTTGTAACGTATATTTAATATAAGATTACTGTGGTCTAGACATTAAAATGATGCTTTAAGTGTGACCGCATGTGGTGCTGCCTTTATTGTACAAGATGGAAATCAAGGAAAAATAAAAACGTTCACAAAACACAAATACGAAAGATAACAATGATACTGTGAAGGACAAATATACTCTTTGTATATACTCAAAAATTATGTAACCACATGTAAGCAATATATATGTAACATGATATGTCAAGTGTTAACTATACTTAGGCTACTTTCTATAATATTACATAATTTTGGGACTCATTTCTGAAAACTGCGCGTGAAAGTAGCCCCAAAAAGAAGAAATTCTACATCATTCGTTTTGTCAAGTTACATGCCATAATAATTTAATATCGATTTGAAGTTAGTAAGTATCGTAAAGGGAAATTTGTCACGTTTTAGGCTCTTTTGTTTGTCATAACATAAATACTATATAGTGGCGTATGCTTATCATAAGAAATATTCCAAGTTATTCATACGACACGGAGTACAACAGTTTGATTGTAACTGCTACAAAATAAATCCAGTTCAATATCATTTGATAATTGGAAAAGTGAAACTGTTGCTTATGTAGGGAAAAGTAATATGAACATGGTAAAGGAATTGTTATTCTTAGTTTTTCAATTTGTTTCCATCTAAATCGGACTAGTGGTGCAAATTCCACTATACGATACTAACTTCAAATCGATATAAAATTATTATGGCATGTTACTTGACAAAACGAATGATGCAGAACTTCTTCTTTTTGCAACTACTTTTACGTGCAGTTCTCAGAATTGAGTCCCAATTCAATGAGCTTAAAAAT
Organism: Muscina levida; assembly: GCA_964034835.1. NCBI lineage: Eukaryota > Metazoa > Arthropoda > Insecta > Diptera > Muscidae > Muscina > Muscina levida. The sequence continues at coordinate 131,770,793 of OZ035883.1, read as the reverse complement.
GTTTACTGTGTAAGTCAACTAAACATGTATATAGATTTTATGTTCTTGCAGTCAAACTTAATTTTTCTTCTATTTTACTACAGTACTCTGGTTAGTGGAAACCCCTCTTTAAAAATATTGGTAATATTGGTCCTCGTTAATATTCTGTCGTTGAATTTACATACTTTTGTGTATTAAAATATTTACCATTTACAGATAAAATATTACTCTTATTTCCAATAACGACCTCCCCGCAACTTTTGCGCTTTTTTATAACCATAATTCTTGTAATGATATTTTATACTCAATGCACAATATTTATTTATATATGTTTTTCAGTATTTGACCCTTTTTACACGAGTATGAACACTTAGTGTACATTTCAAATGTTCACATACATATTTCAGTAATGTATTTTTGCCATAAAATACAGTAAATGCAAAAACATACAGCTACTAAATGTTAAATACATATTCGTGCAGTCCCCCCCACCACTACTACCGCAAGCAAAAAAGGACAAACAACATATTTATTTTTACCGAGGAGCTGTGAGTGCAGATAGAGGGAGTGTTAAAAAACCCCAACTTTAAAACAACTTTTCCATAAGTTATATGTTTATTTAAAATGTTCGTTTGAAATCGTGTTTTTATGGCAAAACTTTTAGAGTATTTCAATGTTTTTTTTTTCGTTTACACTCTGCTCCAGTGCCCAATATGGTGAGTCAATAAAAAATTGGTTTTTGATTGAAGCTGTGGGTATGCAAAAGCGGCGAGTAGGTGAAATGACCAGTCGAAGAAGTGTGGAAGAGGAGGTAACTTATTAATGAAATGAATTTTGTATAAACCAAAAAATACAAAAACATCAGCAATATTTGAGTGAGATAGTGAAATGAATATAATGTGATTGCCATGAGAATATGTCAAAGGGTTTTAAAGGTATTAATTATATCACTCAGACGTATACTTCTAGAGTCTTTTGATTGGCGCACTATATTATCACCCATACGACACAGAGTATTGAAGTTGTCAGTATTGGAAATATAACACAGTACAACATTTTTTAACTCATTGATTTGGGACTCAATTCGTGAAAGTAGACCCAACAAGAAGAAGTTCTTCATTATTCGTTTTGCCAAGTTACATGCTATAATAATTTATTATCGATTTGAAGTTAGTAAGTATCGTATAGGGGATTTTATCACATCTTAGGCTTTACAAGAGTTTTAAAAAATTCAATAAAAAAAAATTTAAAAATTACACATAACTGATTTGATCGGGGCAGCGACGATATTCATGTTACTTGGATATGCTCATAGAATATGAAAATTGGCATTTATTATTTTCATACAGATCTAATATCCATCACTCATACGTCACATGAAATAATATTACTCATACTACTAAGTACTGCGTTGGGAAAGTTTAACCAAATAACACTTTTCTTATATTCTAATATTCCATAACATTAAGCCTACCACAGCCTACATTTGACGTAGCATTAAGCTAAAAACAAACATGCTACACTTAGCATTAGATCCTATGACGTATAAGTGATATGTGATTATCTTCATACTAAATTAAACTTTGTTCCGAGAACCATTAAATATCAATGCGATAAACCCACTTAATACAAACGGCTCGCCCACTACCTGACTTTTAACATATTATCCATTCGGTAGAAAATTAATTAATATTATTACGTATGAGTGATACTGTTTAATAAGTGATACCATAGATATAAGGTTATCCTGGATTCTGCCTTACAATTTGGCTTTACTTTCAATCGTTATATAAAGAAATTTCAATAGAAAAAAGTTCCAAGGAAAAAAAATTAACTTATTGCTCAACAAAATACCTTTTACTTGTATAATTTCCCATAGCTGTTCATTATCACAGCCTGCCATCATAGCTTACAATATTTCTATCACAAAATGTTGCTCAAGGGAATTATCTCACAGCCGTTGTTAACATTATTTGTCATTACATCAACTCGCTCTCTCTGTAGAATTACCAAAGAGACCCAACACACACAAAAGTTTAGAGCTTTTACAACTGAATTTATTTCTTGTTTCCTTAACAAAGACAAGAAGCACAAACAAAAAAAGAAAACAAAAACGTTTCTTTGCCAAATTCCATTCGTAATGCATGAATGACATTATATTTTGTCACTTAACAACCTAATATTGCGATAACTTTTTCTTTGGAGTGTGTAAATAAATTTCCGCCGAAACGCCAACAATAATGATAATTTACTTCCAAACACTTGCGCACACACACACACACATCAAGATATCTTACAATGCTTTCGCATACTCTGCGTACTACTGTTTGCCTCTATCTCTCTTTGTGTTTGTGTGTTGACTACATTTTATGTATTCAGGTAATGTAAGTTAAATAATCACACACCTACACACGCACGTATAGCTACAAATAAATGGCAAAAGCCTGACGGTACTTAAGCTACCTTAATATCTGGCCCATTCTTAATTTAAAATAAAATTCGTACTTTATGTAAACACAGACAAAGTTGTACGTATGGATGTATGTATGTATGTCTGTGCACATTTGCAGGCTTGCACGCACACACAAACACACACTTGCAGAACTGTAAAGAGGTGTAGGTGGAAAGTCACATACACAGACGTAGAGACACTTAACAAACTTACGTTTTGCAAGGACACATTTAACCACCACATGAACACAAAGTATAAACACTCACACTTACATGCAAAAGTGGTTGAGAATTACAGTGGTTAAGTGGATTTAGGAATTCGATAAAACTTGTATTTGATGTGTTAAGATAAACGAGGGAACAGAGAACTGCACTGCAATTAATATCAATTACACAGTACAACACATGTTTTTGGGACTCAATTCTGAGAACTATACGTGAAAGTATCCCCAAAAAGAAGAAGTTCTGCATCATTCGTGTGGTCGAGTTACATGCCATAATAATTTAATATCGATTTGAAGTTAGTCAGTATTGTATGTGGCACATGTTCAGTAGGTTTAACATGCTTACCAAAACCTGCAGATAGAGAGAAATATACCTGTGATGCAAAATGTTTGCCAGTTTGTCTATAAAATGAAATAATATTTATATTACTCATCCGCTATGAGACAGAGTTATCAAAAACATACTGAAAATATTAGTTAGCATACGTCACATGATCGAAGGGTTACGAATCTAAACAGTATTACTGAAATTAATGTCAATTATACGTCACGTGGTCAGTTTATAAAAAAATATACAGTTCACAAAAATATACTGAAATAAGTATTAATCATACGTCACATGGTCGACTTACAAAGCTACACTTAACTAATATTGATCATACGTCACATGGTGTGAAGCCTAGTAACCAAAACGCAATCAATCATTAGGCACTCAAGGTCCCAGGCATAGAGAAAAATCACTGTGGTGAAAAGTTTTTTACAGTTTCTCTATAAAATGTTATAAGCGTCATGTAGCCGTTGATATTATTCATTCATTATGAGTTAAAGTTTAGAAAAACTTATTGCAATTAGTATTAATCATACGTCACATGGTCGGCTAAACTTAATTAATATTGATCATACGTCAAATTTCAATCAATCATTTGCATCTGGAGACGTACAATCCTAGTAAACCAAAAATAAACAATCAAATATTCGTATCTTGAGATATCAAATAGTTTCTCAAAAATCGTTAAAAATTTGTGTAAAAACCAATGTCCAATATTCTAATGAAAATCCCTAACATAGAAAAAAATCCATGATGTGGACAACAGATAACAGATACTCTTAAATAATATTAATCATACGTTACTCGGTATGAATCCTAGTAACCAACAAATATGTCATCAATCATTAAATCACATCTAGAGGCATAAATTAGTTCCTCAAAAATAATTAAAGTTAGTTAACAGAACTTGGGGTTTGCTCCTCACATTATCAGCGCAGTTTTTTGCGGCATTCAGCGTTTAATATTACTCATACGCTGATTTGAGAGCAGAGCATTTGCAGCTTGAATCAGGTGAAAGTAGATTATTATTTTTAATTTTGTAATTTTATAATTTTATAATTTTGTAATTTTGTAATTTTGTAATTTTGTAATTTTGTAATTTTGTAATTTTGTAATTTTGTAATTTTGTAATTTTGTAATTTTGTAATTTTGTAATTTTTTAATTTTGTAATTTTGGTTTACTCATACGCTGCGATTTATATACTTACAAATAAATTTTTTTATTAATATCAATCATACGTCATGAAGCGAATTTCACTAACCCTGATGAAAATCCTGTTGTCGAGCTATTGAGCGTCTATAACAGCAATAATTAATTAACCTACGCAAAGGGCACATAGAACTTCATGAATGGACGGAAACAAACCTATATTTGGCTATATTTTTAAGCCGTATATTAGGCCAGTCATCAACATTTCTATACATGAGGTGCAAAGGGAAATTAAGGAATTAAATAGTAACTTCACATGTCGTCTGTATGTTTTGCATGGATTCAGGCACCGACAATACAATTGTATCGAAGCTACAAAAAGTTATAGCCAAAGAGCTGGGAAAAGTTTCTGCTGTAGTACAATAACTATGCTATAGGTGGCGCCTAAGAGATATCACAAGTATCAGTTCTACAATATCTTTATTTACACCTATTTCATGAGAACAAGTACAGCAATAAACCTTTAAGAAAATACTCCCTAAAATTCCTTAGACAAAACCTCTACACTCGTAACTTTTTACACATGTCAAAAATCCACCTAAACCACTGTCCACCCACCTCCGCTGTTCTTCGTTGCAAACACAATGGCGGCATCAAAGTGGAAGCAATCAACAAACACATTTAAAGCTCCTCACGTACATTATGAACGCATAGTGTACGTGCATTCAACACATATCCAACACACGTTAGAGAGCGCACTACCATCATCAGATCTTAACGACAGCTGTGGCAATGAAATGAGTGAAGAGAAGGCAAAGTATGCGGCCCATTGTATTGTGCCTGACGACGCTCGTGAATGCTGAGCTGAGCTGAGTAATGGTAATGGCTGGCGTGGCTGATGGTAATGCTGGTGAAGTGCATTTTTCATTTATAATTAATATTTATTTTTGCATTTTCATATACTTTTGCCTTGTTTAACTTTGTCGCCATCAACAAATAAATGCCGGTGTGTGTGCAATAGCAACATTATACCTACGGCGGCTTATTGCAACCGGTAGCGACGACGATTGTTCAACTTAAGATAACCGCAAGCGTGGGCAACACAACGCATACGAGTGCAACATCAAAAATGAACAGTCAAAAGTGCTCCACTTGTCGTCGTCCAACAAGACATAAGCCTCAATGACAGTGGTAGACAGTGGCAGCAATAAGGTAGAGATTTGATAAGACGAAAAGCAATGAGATGGTGACATGTGGGGGAGAGATATAGGTAGTTTTTTCGATTTCGATGGGCATGTAGGAAAAATACTGAAGTAGTGGTTCTATACCGATGTAAGTGATCTTCAATACTTCCTTAATTAAGGTATTACAATGTCTGACTATAGAATTAGTACAGTTTTTCGTCTCTTTTAGTCGTATCGCTGAGCAGAGCATTTACAGCTTGAATCAGGTGGTAGTAGATAATTATTTTTAATTTTGTAATTTTGCAATGATGTAATTTTGTAATTTTGTAATTTTGTAATTTTGTAATTTTGTAATTTTGTAATTTTGTAATTTTGTAATTTTGTAATTTTGTAATTTTGTAATTTTGTAATTTTGTAATTTTGTAATTTTGTAATTTTGTAATTTTGTAATTTTGTAATTTTGTAATTTTGTAATTTTGTAATTTTGTAATGTTGTAATTTTGTAATTTTGTAATTTTATAATTTTGTAATTTTGTAATTTCGAAATTTTGTACAAATTAAAAATTAAAAATTAAAAATTAAAAATTAAAAATTAAAAATTAAAAATTAAAAATTAAAAATTAAAAATTAAAAATTAAAAATTAAAAATTAAAAATTAAAAATTAAAAATTAAAAATTAAAAATTAAAAATTAAAAATTAAAAATTAAAAATTAAAAATTAAAAATTAAAAATTAAAAATTAAAAATTAAAAATTAAAAATTAAAAATTAAAAATTAAAAATTAAAAATTAAAAATTAAAAATTAAAAATTAAAAATTAAAAATTAAAAATTAAAAATTAAAAATTAAAAATTAAAAATTAAAAATTAAAAATTAAAAATTAAAAATTAAAAATTAAAAATTAAAAATTAAAAATTAAAAATTAAAAATTAAAAATTAAAAATTAAAAATTAAAAATTAAAAATTAAAAATTAAAAATTAAAAATTAAAAATTAAAAATTAAAAATTAAAAATTAAAAATTAAAAATTAAAAATTAAAAATTAAAAATTAAAAATTAAAAATTAAAAATTAAAAATTAAAAATTAAAAATTAAAAATTAAAAATTAAAAATTAAAAATTAAAAATTAAAAATTAAAAATTAAAAATTAAAAATTAAAAATTAAAAATTAAAAATTAAAAATTAAAAATTAAAAATTAAAAATTAAAAATTAAAAATTAAAAATTAAAAATTAAAAATTAAAAATTAAAAATTAAAAATTAAAAATTAAAAATTAAAAATTAAAAATTAAAAATTAAAAATTAAAAATTAAAAATTAAAAATTAAAAATTTAAAATTAAAAATTAAAAATTAAAAGTTTTGAATGCCATAATAATTCAATATCGATTTGATGTTAGTAAATATCATATACGGGAATTTGTCACGTTTTAGGCTATAATATTATTATTACTCATACGTTGACCAAATCACAAAGTTTAAGCCATACAGTCACATCTCTTTGTGACCCTTATCACCCCTAATTAAATTACCTAATTTGCTAATGCATATAAGGCCATGTGCACCATTTAGTTATTCTATTAGCTCCTAAACAACTTTACTCTTCTAATCGATGTCATTAAAATAAATGGAGTTTTTATGGCACATAAGAGTTTAGCAGAAATTTTATAAATTCTTCATTGCCAATATCAGACATCTCAACGTACCCACTAAATAATGAGGTCAAAAGCATTAAGTTGGTTGAAAGCATAGCAATTTTAAGAAATGTTACCCGCATCATAACGTTAGATGACCACAAAATTCCTTCAGCAAAAGCTGCAAAGACACAATGACAACATAAGTCTACCAAAGCCTAAGACAATATGACCTGCTGGCGTAGCAGCAGAAATAGACTTACCTACTCAGCTCTCCAAGATCATGAGTTATCTGAAAACTCTATGGCGTATGCCATTAAGAATTTGGTCATACGAACCACTAGCACTATTGCCAGGCAATGCCAGAGTAGCCCCAAGAATATGCTCTTAACATAACCATCACAATATGCTCACAACATCGACACACAGACACACACACACACGAGAGTATAACTGCCCGGAGAAGGCCTTAATAATGGAAAGCCTTTAAACCGGTACCAAGAAAAGCCATAGCGAAGACATTCAGGCATTGAAGCCACATAGCCTTGGGCAATAAATGTATTTGGCACCAGTGCAACTCAAGTGTCATACGTTAATATAACTCTTGAAACTAAGAACAATGAACGGCAAGGATACAATAAGCTGGCTGAAAACTGTCTGAGGGCACACGACTGAATGGCAGTTTTTACGAATAAATTAAAAATTAAAAATTAAAAATTAAAAATTAAAAATTAAAAATTAAAAATTAAAAATTAAAAATTAAAAATTAAAAATTAAAAATTAAAAATTAAAAATTAAAAATTAAAAATTAAAAATTAAAAATTAAAAATTAAAAATTAAAAATTAAAAATTAAAAATTAAAAATTAAAAATTAAAAATTAAAAATTAAAAATTAAAAATTAAAAATTAAAAATTAAAAATTAAAAATTAAAAATTAAAAATTAAAAGTTAAAAATTAAAAATTAAAAGTTAAAAATTAAAAATTAAAAATTAAAAATTAAAAATTAAAAATTAAAAATTAAAAATTAAAAATTAAAAATTAAAAATTAAAAATTAAAAATTAAAAATTAAAAATTAAAAATTAAAAATTAAAAATTAAAAATTAAAAATTAAAAATTAAAAATTAAAAATTAAAAATTAAAAATTAAAAATTAAAAATTAAAAATTAAAAATTAAAAATTAAAAATTAAAAATTAAAAATTAAAAATTAAAAATTAAAAATTAAAAATTAATTAAAAATTAAAAATTAAAAATTAAAAATTAAAAATTAAAAATTAAAAATTAAAAATTAAAAATTAAAAATTAAAAATTAAAAATTAAAAATTAAAAATTAAAAATTAAAAATTAAAAATTAAAAATTAAAAATTAAAAATTAAAAATTAAAAATTAAAAATTAAAAATTAAAAATTAAAAATTAAAAATTAAAAATTAAAAATTAAAAATTAAAAATTAAAAATTAAAAATTAAAAATTAAAAATTAAAAATTAAAAATTAAAAATTAAAAATTAAAAATTAAAAATTAAAAATTAAAAATTAAAAATTAAAAATTAAAAATTAAAAATTAAAAATTAAAAATTAAAAATTAAAAATTAAAAATTAAAAATTAAAAATTAAAAATTAAAAATTAAAAATTAAAAATTAAAAATTAAAAATTAAAAATTAAAAATTAAAAATTAAAAATTAAAAATTAAAAATTAAAAATTAAAAATTAAAAATTAAAAATTAAAAATTAAAAATTAAAAATTAAAAATTAAAAATTAAAAATTAAAAATTAAAAATTAAAAATTAAAAATTAAAAATTAAAAATTAAAAATTGGAAATTCAAAATTAAATATTAAAAATTTAATTTTCAATTCAATTAAAAATTAAAAATAAATAATTATAAGGGTAATCCGTCTCCTTCAACTCACTGTAGTGAAAACTGTGCAAATACTTGGGCTTTTAATACACATAAAAAAAATATGCGAGTATCAGCGTGTGTGTGTGTGTGTGTATTTAATATGCATACACATAAATGATGATTATTTATGGTGGTTGTTGTTGTTATATGTGAACATGCATATGCAAGAGTTGGTGTGTATGTGTGCTTAGGCATTCGCTAAAGAATGATGAAGTTCGCTGCTTAAGGCCGTTTTGCTTGTTTGCATGAAATAATGACTGGCATTTCTTTCGCACTTTTTCGGTTTTGTCCTTCACGCCATTCTCTCGCTGATGTTCTTGTTGCAGTTGCATATAACAGCGGATGTCAGAGCGAGAGGCACAGTGGGTGAAACATTTTCAAATAATTACAGAATTTTTCAGAGATAATTAAGAACGTAGTTTAAAGTCTACGATGTATAACCATAAACTTAATGGCATATGAGCGAACGACGAATTGGTATGTATTTATATTTATCTGGGACTGCTGTTGGGACTGCTGCTATAAATCGAAATTTTTAATTTATTTTGTTTACGTTTAAATTGCCACAAATACCTCAATAGCTGTTTAACATTTCCCCCACTGTGCCTGTATTGAAATTGTATACGCCGTTTTTGTCGCTTTAAATGACTTTGTTGTTGGCTGCAAATTTTCCACAAAATGGTGGCATTTAAACCAACGCCAGCTGCAACATGATGTTTTAATTAAAACCCATCCTTTTTTGCTGCTGCTCTTCAAACGAACGTATAGCTCTGACAGCAGCAGCAACAACTGCAGCAACATATCAACTGCTGCTGCAACAGCAACCTTCATAATGACGACGGTGGCAACAACCCACAATGAACAGCATCAGCATTGAAAAGTTTGTGGCCCCCGCACAGCAAAAAACCCCTCAACATTTAGATGATATATTCCCGGGCCCCAATGTGGTTGTGAAAGAGTTGCCCGCTTAAGGTAGTAAGAGATTTTTATACAAAAAAAATCCAACAAAGCTCAGCAGGAAGTCTTTTGTGTGTTAGAAAACGTCAGACGCTCAACCTCACTGCACTAACTCAGATAAACAATACAATAAGTGTTCATTTTTCGATGTCCTTAGAGAACAAATGACAGGAGGAGATAGAAAGAGAGAGAAAGAGTGACGAAAGCCACAAGGGGCACAACTATAAAGGATTTGATTTTGTGAACATTAATGATTTTGTGACAAATTTGTACTCAAAAGTTTTCATTTTGTTGTCAAATTTTCACTAAGCTCAACAAAACTTTGTCGCTTCTGTTGCTGTTGTTGTGTCGCCTAAGAAGACACACTGTCAGGTTGAAGAGTCATTGTTTTGTTTGCATTGACATAATCAATAAAGAGGCTTTGCTAAATGAAGACTACTGGATCTGATGGTAGGATAACAGGATATAATTTCTCATTATTGGGGGGAATGGAGCTGTAGTTGAAGATAAAGGATTTGTGTAAAATCTAAATATATTGTAATGACAGAGTATGTAAAAGCTGCATGCTGTGAGGATGTGAGTTAAGATTATATTAAGGAAAATTGAGTCGTTTGAACTAATATTTGGTGTGTCTAATGAAAATGGTATAAAGTGAAATTATATGCCTGGTACCATTAATTAAAAAGAGGTCCTTAAAAGACCATTAGGTTTAACATATAACAAAACAGTGGCACATTATACTTAAAAAAAGCTTATATTAGTTTTCTATAAAAAAAAATCAAGATAACAGACGAAACGCAAAAAGCAGCAGTTTGTGGGCACAATTAGCAACAGGACTATTTTCCCTTCACTTCTGAGGGATCGGTCCTATTTACCAGAAGATGCATTTGATTTCTTACTTTAGTTGATAATTTGGAACCATTTACAGCTAGATATTTCTCATGAGGACTTGAAACTCTGGTATAACTAAAGAGATAATACCAAACATGTAATAAAAGGAAAGCCATCAAATTTTTTGGGACTGGCTTGATTTTGGGACTTAATTCTGAGAACTGCACGTGAAAGAAATCCCAAAAAGAAGAAGTTCTGCATCATTTGTTTTGTCAAATTACATGCCATAATAATTCAATATCGATTTGATGTTAGTAAGTACGGTATACGGGAATTTGTCACGTTTTAGGCTATAGAATTATTATTACTCCTAAGTTGACCAAATCACAAAGTTTAAGCCATACATTCACATCTCTTTGTGACTCTTATCACCCCTAATGAAATTACCTAATTTGCTAATGCATATAAGGCCATGTGCACCATTTAGTTATTCGATTAGCTCCTAAACAACTTTACTCTTCTAATCGATGTCATTAAAATAAATGGAGTTTTTATGGCACATACGAGTTTAGCAGAAATTTTATAAATTCTTCATTGCCAATATCAGACATCTCAACGTACCCACTAAATAATGAGGTCAAAAGTATTAAGTTGGTTGAAAGCATAGCAATTTTAAGAAATGTTACCCGCATCATAACGTTAGATGACCACAAAATTCCTTCAACAAAAGCTGCAAAGACACAATGACAACATAAGTCTACCAAAGCCTAAGACAATATGACCTGCTGGCGTAGCAGCAGAAATAGACTTTCATACTCAGCTCTCCAAGATCATGAATTATCTGAGAACTCTATGGCGTATGCCATAAAGAATTTTGTCACACGAACCACTAGCACTATTGCCAGGCAATGCCAGAGTAGCCCCAAGAATATGCTCTTAACATAACCATCACAACATGCTCACAACATCGACACACAGACACACACACACACGAGAGTATAACAGCCCGGAGAAGGCCTTAATACAGGAAAGCCTTTAAACCGGTACCAAGAAAAGCCATAGCGAAGACATTCAGGCATTGAAGCCACATAGCTCCATAGCCTTGGGCAATAAATGTATTTGGCACCAGTGCAACTCAAGTGTCATACGTTAATATAACTCTTGAAACTAAGAACAATGAACGACAAGGATACAATAAGCTGGCTGAAAACTGTCTGAGAGCACACAACTGAATGGCAGTTTTTACGAATAAAATGCAATGTGTTGGCTTTTGTCTAAAAGCATATGGCATATGGCACAGTGGTTTCTAAAACTGAATTAAACGACTTCATGTTATAACTCGTTTTAATTACTTAAAAGTTAGCAACGTATCGCTTACCCGTGCTCATGCTTTGATTACAAATTCTCTTTGTGATTAACTGCCAATTGATGTATCCTTTAGTTTCTAATCACAATTTTCATGTTTTCATTTCCTTTGCGTTGTTGTTTCCCCTCCCATTTACCCTATTTTTTTCCTTACGCTTCATATGGATATGTGTCATCACCTTTGACTTGAAGTGTCGTGGGTTCTCACGGAGCACTGCTACCCGGTAGCAATGCTATTAATCATTTGTCAAACGTGATTCATATCAAGCGAAAGCTAATAACGAACGCTTATACGTCTCGTTGTAATCTGTAAACTGTCACTCATATCCTAAAGACATCAAAGGTGTGCTGTTGGGGAGATGAGGACAAATGAAAAGCATATAATCAGAAAGCAGGTAGCGTAACAGGAAAATTGATAGAGTCCTGGAGAAAGCTTGAATTTCACAGAAATTATGATAGTAAATACATTTTGATATCATTAGTATTTAAAGAAATTTAATGTTAGGAAATTTACACAAGTTAAAGGGCATATAAAATACTAAAAATATTAAAAATATTAAAAATATTAAAAATATTAAAAATATTAACAATATTAAAAATATTAAAAATATTAAAAATATTAAAAATATTAAAAATATTAAAAATATTAAAAATATTAAAAATATTAAAAATATTAAAAATATTAAAAATATTAAAAATATTAAAAATATTAAAAATATTAAAATATTAAAAATATTAAAAATATTAAAAATATTAAAAATATTAAAAATATTAAAAATATTAAAAATATTAAAAATATTAAAAATATTAAAAATATTAAAAATATTAAAAATATTAAAAATATTAAAAATATTAAAAATATTAAAAATACTAAAAATATTGAAAATATTAAAAATTTTAAAAATATTAAAAATAATAAATATTAACAGTATAAAAAATATTATATAAAAATATAAAAATATATTAAAAATATAAAAAATATTAAAAATATTAAAAATATTAAAAATATTAAAAATATTAAAAATATTAAAAATATTAAAAATATTAAAAATATTAAAAATATTAAAAATATTAAAAATATTAAAAATATTAAAAATATTAAAAATATTAAAAATATTAAAAATATTAAAAATATTAAAAATATTAAAAATATTAAAAATATTAAAAATATTAAAAATATTAAAAATATTAAAAATATTAAAAATATTAAAAATATTAAAAATATTAAAAATATTAAAAATATTAAAAATATTAAAAATATTAAAAATATTAAAAATATTAAAAATATTAAAAATATTAAAAATATTAAAAATATTAAAATGTTAAAAATATTAAAAATATTAAAAATATTAAAAATATTAAAAATATTAAAAATATTAAAAATATTAAAAATATTAAAAATATTAAAAATTTTAAAAATATTAAAAATATTAAAAATGTTAAAAATATTAAAAATATTAAAAATATTAAAAATATTAAAAATATTAAAAATATTAAAAATATTAAAAATATTAAAAATATTGAAAATATTAAAAATATTAAAAATAATAAAAATATTAAAAATATTAAAAATATTAAAAATATTAAAAATGTTAAAAATATTAAAAATATTAAAAATATTAAAAATATTAAAAATATTAAAAATATTAAAAATATTAAAAATATTAAAAATATTAAAAATATTAAAAATATTAAAAATATTAAAAATATTAAAAATATTAAAAATATTAAAAATATTAAAAATATTAAAAATATTAAAAATATTAAAAATATTAAAAATATTAAAAATATTAAAAATATTAAAAAAATTAAAAAAATTAAAAATATTTAAAATACTAAAAATATTAAAAATAATAAAAATATTAAAAATATTAAAAATATTAAAAAAAAATTAAAAATATTAAGAATATTAAAAATATTAAAAATATAAAAAATATTAAAAATATTAAAAATATTAAAGATATTAAAAATATTAAAAATATTAAAAATATTAAAAATATTATAAATATTGAAAATATTGAAAATATTAAATATTATAAAAATATTCAAAATATTTAAAATATTAAATATATTAAAAATATTAAAAAAATTAAAAATATTTAAAATATTAGAAATTTCAAAAATATTAAATATATTAAAAATATTAAAAATATAAAAAATATTAAAAATATTAAAAATATTAAAAATATTAAAAATATTAAAAATATTAAAAATATTAAAAAATATTAAAAATATTAAAAATATTAAAAATATTAAAATATTAAAAATATTAAAATATTAAAAATATTAAAAATATTAAAAATATTAAAAATATTAAAAATATTAAAAATATTAAAAATATTAAAAATATTAAAATATTAAAATATTAAAAATATTAAAAATATTAAAAATATTAAAAATATTAAAAATATTAAAAATATTAAAAATATTAAAAATATTAAAAATATTAAAAATATTAAAAATATTAAAAATATTAAAAATATTAAAAATATTAAAAATATTAAAAATATTAAAAATATTAAAAATATTAAAATTAAACATATTAAAAATATTAAAAATATGAAAAAATTAAAAAAAAAAAAATAAAAAAACATAAAAATTATTAATATCCCTCGAAAAGAGGCAGACCTCCTGGCTCCACTTTACTGTCACAAGAAGCCAAGAGGCACAATACTAGTACCTTACCTTCCTTCTTCAAGAAAAACGCGGCAGAAGAATCCCTTCCTAATGGGGATAAGGCAGCATCTACTTCGGGAACCAGCAAGCCAACGACAGGCATTGCCTCCCCACCTCGCGCTGGTAAGGCAGCTAAACGGGTACGACCTCAAGATCGATCATCCCTTCAACCGTTGGCAAAATCCCTGAGGCCTAAAGACCGCTAGGATGTGAGAGGAGCAAAATTAAATGGTTCAAAAGTGCAAACAACAACTGAACCAATCTCAGACCCCACACAGGACTGATAACATAAAACGTCAGCGATTTGCTGACGAAGAACCTGGCATTGCCAGATCACAAAAGAGATCAAAGATCCAAGAAGGAGTCCGGTACAGCGACAAAGCCAGGAACAGTCTCATGCGCGCCGTCTTAGACAACTCACATCCTAGCGGTAATATTTCGTTTGATACCTGGAGGAAAGGGACAATCCTAGCACTTAAGGAAGATGTACAGATGCAGGTT
The DNA here is from genome assembly GCA_964034835.1 of Muscina levida. Lineage (NCBI taxonomy): Eukaryota > Metazoa > Arthropoda > Insecta > Diptera > Muscidae > Muscina > Muscina levida. The sequence continues at coordinate 131,755,618 of OZ035883.1, read as the reverse complement.
GGCATCAGAGCAGAATAAAGCTGTTGGCATTCCACGACCAACGTTCATTAGAGTTCTTTGAAAAGGCTCTAACGGTCTTTGGCGAAGTGTGGCCAGGGGTTAAACTCTGTCTGGTAGAGCAGTGCGAAATTCCCAACAGGCCTAGAGGTCGCATAAAAATCCCAGATATAATGGCTAGTAACCAGAAGGCTTTCCTTGAGCTTCTGCAAATTTCTAACCCCAGCCTCGATGCGAATAACTGGAAAGTCCTGAAGGTATTGGAATCACGGGACACCTTCGTTCGCGTCATCCTCCTCATCACCGATGAAAGCAGTGACCTAATAAAGAACACGAACAACTTTATATACTGCGGTTTCACCATTGTCATATATGTGAAAATTTCCTAAAGAAATATTAAGAGACTTTTACTAACTGATTCATATTAATTATACGCCATTGGTACCTTCAGAATTATTATTACTCATACGTTAGCAAATCTGTTCTTTTTAGCGTAGCAGTCTTATCTCTTTGTTACCTTAAAAATCGTTCCATCTCTCGAGATACTTTGCAATAGTTAAATTTTACGCAATAAAATATACAATTAATCACAAAGTCTGTTTACATTGGAATCGGTAGCTGCGTCGAAGAGCCATGGCTCGGGGGCCAAATGCGTTTACAAAATGCAAGAGCAGTCAAAGGGTATTTAGCGCCATGGCTTTATTCGGCGGAGCACAACATGGTTGCTGCGTACTCAACAATTAAGTTAATATCCTATGGCATCGGTTAAATAAATGTTAAGAATTTTTTCTATATCATTAAATTTTGGACTACGAGATGTACTAGAAGAAAGCTTTGGTTATAATAACGAGCAGCCAAAGAAAGTTACTAAGAAAATCTCTAGTATTTAGCACAATTTAACTTTGAGTCCTTAGTTACCATTCGCACCACTGTCATTTTGCTAAACATGATTTCGCTTTTATAACCATTTCTATTTTAAATAATATAATGGTTGTAAAGTTATACATTTCATATGGCTTTTATGCCATTCGCCACATAGAAAAAACTACAACAACAACACACGAACACAACCCCATAACTGGTGGAAAACTTTAACACGGAGACTATAAAAATCATAGTGCTTTCCTCTGTTGCCATTCTATGAAAAAAAAAAACACCAAACAAAAACAAAGAAAAACACAAACAACTACTAGTATTAATGTATTTGCCACACACACTAATATATTTCAGTTGTATTTTGAGCTAAACAACTATTTCACTATATGACCACAGACGCTATCGTTGACGATGATGCTGTCGTTGATAGGGCAGCAATAGAAATAAGAATTGTTGGTAGTGGCTGTGCTGTTAAGGTTTCACCAGTCAACGACATCAGGCATCGACATTACCGCCGCCGCCGACGCCGCCGCCGCTGTTGCCGTCATCATTGTCATTATCCATATCATGGTTATTGTTGGTCTGAGTTGTCGTCGTCGTCGTCATCATAGTCATAGTCCTTATTGTTGTTTACAGTTTATAGTTGTTGTTTATATAGTTTTATGAGCTTCAATTTCTGAAAGCGCTATACTTTTATATAGACAATAACAATATAGCCTAACAATAAGTAATATAAGCAAGTGTCCTTTCGCGTAGTGTGTTAAAAACAAAAAGGGATACAAACAAACACTCACAACCATTTACATTGTGATGGTGGCTGCGGAAAACTTGGAGGTACAGTGGTGGTGTAAGAGTTGTTAAAAATGAGTTAAGATGACTACGAGATGAATGGATGCGAAATGGTTGACAGTCCTGCGTTGATGTATTGATTGGCAATACCTTCTAAAATAGTTTTGATATTTTCATTTTTTTTTGTCTAATATGGGGACTTAAGAAGTTGATCTTATCATTTTCATGCGCTATTAATAGTACTCATACGTTTTTTTTATACATTAAGATAAGGGTTAACATCGTGTATTAATATAACTCATACGTTTGGAAATGTAAACAACGGGTATTCAAATTACTCATACGTTTCTAGAAATAATTTAAACAAAATCAGTACTCATTCGTACGAACTAAATTATGTGGGCTAAATCAAAGAACTTTACATAGGAAGTCCTAGTTCTTCCTTTTCTTTTTCCTTAGTACCACTGTTACCTCACTACCATTGCACCAACTACTCTGCTGGTCAATACAATAAACACACAAAAAAAAAACATTCTGAAACTCCTCTCAACGCCTTTGCAACTTGCTGCATTATTATGGAGAACAAAACCCTCATCGTTGGCATCATCAGCATTGTCATTGGACAACAACAACCTCATTACTGTTTCTGCTGCTGATGCTGCTTACAACATTTTAAGGCTGGACATAATATTGAGTGTAGATTCATGTTTTTTCAGTTGTTAAACAATTTTAATGGCCCTTTGGCCACAGTTTTTTTTTTTTTGTTTATTGTTGATATCATTTTCCACTGAAAGTAAGGGGGACGCAACAACTACACCCACAAATCTTTTGCTTATTTACTAAGCAGCCCCCGTCCACAAATCATTACCCTAGCTTTGTACATAAGGGGGATGGCCTAAATATTTGTGTCCTTTCTTGATTTGATATTTTCGTAGCAAAAAGTGAATTTGTGTTGCCTGTGGTCGGGCTGATTTATTGTCATAGTATCACAGATGTTTTTGTTTTCAGGAGTAAACCCCTGGAGGAGTGTTGACAAATTGGACAAGGATTGGGCAGGAGCAGGACAATGTTGCAGATATTACTGAGAGCTTCTAAGAGAAAGGAGGCGGAAAGATGGATTTAATATGTTAGTGGGACAAGCAGGTAACTAATTTAAATGGCATGCGAAGGTAAGAATTTGATGTTAACATTTAGAATTTAGCAATTGAAAACAAACTTTTTTTTCTACTAATTATACCGCTGAAATGCTATTGATTCACCAATTAAACACAATTATTATTAGTTTAAGTCTTAAACCAACAAAAAAAAATTATTAAAAATTCTTATATAATAACATAGTACAACACCTGATTTTGGGACCTAATTCTGAGAACTGCACGTGAAAGTAGCCCCAAAAAGAAGAAGTTCTGCATCATTCGTTTTGTCAAGTTACATGTCATAATAATTTAATATAAATTTGAAGTTAATGAGTATCGTATAGGGGAATTTGTCACGTTTTAGGCTCTTTTATTATATTGTTATATGCTGGCGTATGATTATCGTAAGTAATATTTAACGTAAATCATACGCCACAGAGTACAACCGTTTTATTGTAACTGCTACAATATAAACCCAGTTCAAAATCATTTGATGAATGCAAAAGTGAAACTGATGCTTATGTAGGGAAACGTGTTATGAACATATTAAAGGAATTGTAATACTTAATTATTCCATTACCCTTAGGGATGAGGGTATATATCACTTGATAAGACCCCAAAGTGTAACACATAGAAGGAGTCACCTTAGACACTAGGTTTCTTTGAAATAAATTCGATTCATGACTTTTTAGGTCGCTGGAGCCATACAGGTCTGGAAGTCCGGCTGGTTCGCACAAGTTAATATTTCCCCAAAACTACTTACGGTATTGCAAATGGGCTACATGGCCCAACGGGATCGAACCCAAGATCTGTAGGATAAAGTTTTGGAAACAAAATTGGAAGTCTAGCCACACCCCTTCTGGTACCTCCCATACAAATTTACCTTTCCACACACTTTAGAGTTGGAGTAATAATATCAATACACTCGACACGATCGAACTCAAATTCTTTATTTAGTAAAGCTATGGCAGGATACAGTTTTTGAGAAAAATCTGGAAGTCTAGCCACGCTCCATCTGGTACCTCCAATACACATCTGGTACCGCCCACTTTAGAAATCGATTAATATTATTAATAGACCTAACCCGATCATCCCCAAATTCTGTATTTAGTAACGTTCAAGCAGGATAAAGTTTTGGAGAATAAATATGGAAATCTAGACACGCCCCCTCTGGTACCACCCATACAAATGTACCACTCCTCCCACTTTAGTGATGGAGTACTAATATCAAAACACTCGACACAATCGTGTCCAAATTGTTTATTTCGTTAAGTTATAACAGGATAAAGTTTTGGAGAAAAAACCGAAAGTCTTGCTAGGCCCCTTATGGTACCTCCCATACAAATGTACCTTTCCGCCCACATTAGAGATGCAGTAATAATATCAATACACCCAACACCCAAATTCTGTATTTAGTAAAGTTTAAGCAGGGTAAAGTTTTGGAGAAAAGAACTGGAAATCTAGACACGCCCCTTCTGGGACCTCCCATACAAATGTAACACTCCGCCCATTTTAGAAATCGAGTATTAATATCAATAATAAAATAAAATTTTGGTTTTACGGAGGGTTAGGGTATATGTAAGTCGGGTTGCCTGACTGAAACTATCTTACGGGGTTTTTTTTTAATTTAGCTGAAACAAATCGGACTAGTGGCTCTTAAGTTATGTCAAACAAAAGAGCCTAAAACTTGACAAATTCCCCTATACGATACTCACTAACTTCAAATCGATATTGAATTATTATGGCATGTAACTTGGCAAAACGAATGATGCAGAACTTCATCTTTTTGGGGCTACTTTCACGTGCAGTTCTTAGAATTTAGTCCCAAATCAATGATCTGAAAAATGTTGTACTGTGTTATACTATAATAATAATATGCTCTCTTGTAATTAATATTAATCATACGTTGACGTACAGCTCAAATAAAATACCTACGATTTTCTACAATTTCTCTACTAAGATTACACCAAAAATTTCTAAAAATTTTAATATACTTATAAAAAAACCATAATTTCCTTTTACACCCCATGAATGAGGTATAGGATAGCTGCTCGCTTTGTTGTGAATTAACACTATTTTTAGATTCACAACTAACAGCACCTACTTGTTTATCGACGAATGCGAACGTCAATGTTTGAGAAGTTTTTTCTAGACATGCCGATTGATTCGCCACTTATACTGCGAAGTTGCTGACGGCAACATCGAGGGGGACCGGTAATGAAATATTTTTTTTTGTTACTGGAGCCATGAGTTGAACCTGTGATCTCCCGCATGGTAGTCACGTGTTTCAACCACCATGCCACGGCCGGTCCCCAACACCGTATAACGAATGATTAGCATTAATGTGGTCTCCCGTAATTAATATTAATCACACGTTGACATCCACCACAAATATTTTTCCTTCTAATATCACATTAATGTGGTCTCCCGTAATTAATATTAATCATACGTTAATATCCACCACAAATATTTTTTTTCTTCTAAAAGCACAGGAAAAATTTCTCAATATGAAACTAAATACTCTACAAAATATGAAATTTTTGCCTATCATAGACTCCCTCTTTAAACCACTACGTCCACCAATCATCTCATCTATTCCCCACGTCCTTCTATGCCGCAACATTTAAGGTCACTTGATGCCACATCTACTACCTTGGCAAAAACAAAAAAGCCCCACTGAATATGCGAAACTTCTACGAAAATCTTCGAGAATGTAGAGACAACATTTTTTTGTCATCCCATGGATTATCCAAGGAATGTCAACATAGTAACAGAGCTCTACGTAATAAAAACTGAAGAATTTTTAAGGATTTACCATACTAACGCACACATAAATCCAAACACACACACACATAAAACACTGAAAATGCCAGGAATTTAATATCCAGGATATGTTTGTCCATGGACAATGACTACAGCATAGTAATGTGTGTGTTTGTGTGCGTGTGTGCTTATCTGCGAAAAAGATCTTTATACAATCACACTCACCACACAAGCTCACACATATACGCACTCAATTACACACATCTTCGACATCTTCATAATGGCATTTTTATTTGGTATTTCTCTGTCTCCACACACACACATTCTTAATGATGTTGTCGTGCCAGTTTATCATAAACTTTTAAGAGTTTATGTTTACATTTGATGAACACACCCACAACCATCCACACACTAGCACACATGATGAAATGTGCTCACTTGTATGAACATATTTTTATGTTTATGTTTGTACTCCAAATATTTGTAATGTCAATTAGTTTAATGATTCTTTTTTATTATATAACAAAAAGGGTGGTGCTTATTACATAGATGTAAGAGCAGTGTTTGGTTTTAAGAGCTCACCACTTTTGTTGTGGGAAATAATAAAAATTTGAGTTTTACTTAAGGATTTTACAGCGGTGTAGGCATTATGCAGAAGACCATATAGTTGTCACCAACTGAAAATATTGAAGTTGCGAAAATACTGGACGAATTAATTGTGTGGTTAGTTATGATCAGTATTTTGTTTGGGATAATGTCCGTTCAGCATTGCGTACACAGCTCCTACTGGATGTTTTGGGTAATTTTCGAGTCGGTTAATTTTTTTTTTCATACATGCTGTCCTGCATAAATTTTCATGTGACGTATGATTTACATTAAATATGAGAAAACATATGATATGAATTATGACGTATACTTAATTTGAATAATTATTTTACAGGTTTCAGACGTGGTTGTTTTGAAGAGATAAGATAAAGATAATAACATAACCGTTATTTGGTTATTTACGGACCTAAGCTTCTTTCCATGTCTTTGGCAAATTTTTCATAATTTCAGATAGTTGTACCGGTTAATATCAATACACATACCCAAGGAGCGAGGGGTACGTAGCCCAAATGTTAAGAAAAATAATTTTACATTTAAAGAGGGTCTATGTCTAATTTTGTGCGGTTTTTAAGCGCGGTAGCACATTATAATTTAGAAACCAATTGCCAGTGTCAATTAGAAGAACTAAGGTTTAACTTGGCAAACCCAGAGTGATCCTTGCCAATTGCACTTCAAGTCCACTCACAGAGCTCCGTATTCATGGTACTACTGCGGACGGAGTACCTCCATGTAGTGACGCCTGGAAACGTGCATTTGACACCCTTCAGAACACGGCTAACTGTGAGGGGCAAAACCTAAAACACAGGCACGTCTGCTCAGAGTGAGCGGTCAGCGCCTGACCCAGAATGTAATAAAATCCTGGAAAATGTGCGACGTGGTGCGCTGGGCTTGCAACCCGCCACTGACGTTTGAGCTATTGCAATGATAATAAGTAAAAAAAAGAATAAAACGGACCCCCCAAAATGTTGACGACCACCTCCATCCTACTGGCGGAAGTCCTCGGAGAATACAAGGCTGACATAAATGCTTTACAGAAAATCCGGTGGACCGGACACGGGTGCTGGCGCATGATGACGTGCGATATCTGCTGTAGTGGCCATGCGGACAACCATGAGTTTGAATGTGGATTTGTGCTTGGCAAGAGACTGCGACACCTAGTCTGAAGGTTCAACCCGGTGTGTGAACGTATAGCCACCATAAGGGTCAAAACTAAGTTTTTCTACATAACACTTATATGTGCCCATGCTCCGACAGAAGAGAAAAGCGATGAGGACAAAGACGAGTTCTACGAGAGCCTAGAAAATGTATATGACCGTAGCCCGGGCCATGACATTAAAATTGTACTAGGCGATTTTAATGCTAAAATAGGCAGGGAAACCGCATTTGAGCCTGCCATCATAAAATGCAGTCTGCACACCGAAACGTCGAACAATGGCATCAGACTGATTGATTACTCTGCGGCAAGAAATATGGTAGTTAGCAGTACTAGATTGGACCATAAAAATATTCATAAGGCAACATGGTTATCTCCAGATCATTTGACGAGGAATCAGATAGATCACGTGGTAGTCGATGGAAGGCACGCATCGAGTGTTCTGGACGTACGAGTGATCAGAGGTGCGACCATCGACTCCGATCACTTCCTTACCGCAGTTAAGGTACGCACAAGGCTAAGCATGGCGAAAAACGTACGTAACCAGGCACAACGAAAGCCAGACATCGGTAAACTGCGGACCACAGAGGTAGCGGACGCCTACTTCGACCATCTAACTCAACTGCTGCGGAATGCTCCAAACCCTGATAATATAACCTCGCAGTGGCAAAATATAACCGACTCCTTAGAACGGGTTGCGAGAAGCGTACTTGGGTACTCAAAGCCGTCTCAAGAAGATGCCTGGTACGATGATGAATGTCGCAATGCCGCGAGACAAACGGATGCTGTAGACAGGGCGAAACTGCAGCCAATGGCAACGTGAGCTGTTCGTGAACGGCACAGGGAGAAGAGACGAGAGGCAACTCGTCTTTTTAGATGGAAAAAGAAGGAGCTGAAGATGAGGCAGGATGAGTGCACAGAGTTGCTTCGAAATAGAGGGGAAGCCCGATAATTCTACAAGAGAGCTAAGGCGAGAATGCATGGTACAGGGTTGCCCTCCTGCAATGACAGCGATGGTCAGCTAGTGACGGACCCGGGTAACGTTTTGAAGATATGGAGAGATAATTTCAGAAATTTACTGGATACAGACACCACTCCAGAAGACTTCGCTTCAATTCATGACGACAGTATTAACTGTCCACCTCCGAGCCAGAGCGTGATACGTGCGGCAATCTCCCGCCTTAAAAACAACAAAGCTGCTGCAGCCGATCGTCCCCGCCCTTGCTGAATTGTTTCAGGCCGGCGGGGAGGAGCTGATTAGGAGCATGCATCACCTCATGGAGAACATCTGGCTAGAGGAGAGCATGCCCGGGGATTGGAGTCTCAGTCTGTTATGTCCCATATACAAGAAAGGAGATCGTAGTGATTGTAAGAACTACCGTGGAATAAGCCTATTACCAATTGCGTACAAGGTCCTTTCAAGCATATTGTGTGAACGTCTAAAGCCAATTGTAGAAAAACTAATTGGACCATATCAGTGCGGCTTTAGACCTGGCATATCTGCGACGGCCCAAATATTCATCTTACGACAAATCCTGGAAAAAAACCCATGAAAAGCAGATCGACACCTATCACATCTTTGTCGACTACAAAGCTTCCTGCGACTCTCCGATAAGGAATAGATTATATGAGGCCATGTCTGAGTTTGGTATTCCTGCAAAGCTGATTCGACTTTGCAGATGTACCCTGGACAACACCAAATAATCGGTTAAGATTGGTAAAGATCAGTCTGAACCATTCAACACAGAAAGAGGTCTCATGCCACTACCCTATGCCGATGATATAGACATCATTGGCCGAAATCTGCGGGATGTTACTGCTGTTTTCTCATCACACCAAGTCAGCAAAAATGGGTTTAACGGTAACGAGGACAAAACAAAAATAATGATTTCGACGAACAAAGAGTCCTCTCGAAGGGGACGCAGCGTCAACGTTCAAAATTATTGTTTTGAGTTAGTAGATGAGTTAACCTACCTTGGATCTTCCGTCAACAAGAAAAATAATGTCAGCCAAGAAATTAAGCGGAGAATAGTGCTAGCCAATAGATGTTTCTGCAGACTTCGGCAACACTTTAGTAACACCACCTTATCTCGGAATACTAAGAAACAGCTATACCAGGTGCTAATCTTACCCGTTCTGTTGTATGTTGCCGAATCATGGATGCTCACGACAACAGACATACAAAACCTGGGAGTATTCGAGAGAAAAGTACTCTGAAAAATATATAGACCTATCTGTGTCGACGGCGATTTTTGCCATCGGATGAACCATGAGCTGCATGAGCTTTACCACGACATCGACGTAGCTAAATGCGTCAGAATGCAACAACTACGATGGCTGGGACATGTTGCCAAAATGGATGTTAATGCTCTAGCGAGATAGGTGTTTGAAGGCGAAACTGAAGGACGACGCAGAGCAGGGAGACCCAAACTCCGTTGGAAGGACCAAGTGATAGGCGACGTGACACCATCTGCTAGTACTAACTAGAGAACACACGCAGAAGACCAAAGCGTGCTGATTTCTTTAGTACTTCAGCCTCAAATTTATGAACCACGTTCGTAAGTTGTAATGGGCCACTTAAGTAAGTAAGTAACTTGTGCTTTACAACGTACTTAATTTTATTTAATGCTAGTGGGCCCGGCAATGCTTCGCTATTGCATTTTTACTTGTAATATATTTCACATTTAGGTCTACAAAGTACTTTGAAAACGGCACTTAAGCTCGATAATGATGTGTTAAGTTTATTAAATTATGTAACTAATTTCAAGCAACTCCTTAACATGAAAGTTAACAAATTAAGTGTTGTTGTTTTAAATTCTAAATATCATAGGCTCTATGACGATAGTAAAAAGTTTATCAGCAAAGTCATATCTTTTACAAATCGGACATTCCGTTGAAGATCAAAGTTCAATGTAGTAGCGGTAACCGTCTGTATACTAACTATCTCTTTGAGCGTAAAAACACTTTTGACATGCCTTCTCCGCCTATTGACCGAAAATGAAAATTTCGTTTGAAGCTTCATGCCTTTAGCCATAAAAACCTCTTTTGCCATGTCTTCTTCTCACATGGATCAAGAATATTTCCGAATACTATCTTTGTATTGAACTCGTATTACCATTCTATGAGATAATTCGGTCACCAACGTTTGGCTTTACAAAGTGATAATCTCACGCGCTGTATGGCATTTTACGCCGTCGTGTTGGAACCATTTCTCCTTCAAATAAAATGCAATGACACGATTAATAAAAAAAAATCAATTGATCGTCCACTGGTTTTAGTTCTTCTACCAGTTGGATATACGAATATAGGCCAAGATCTTTCCTCAGTATTTGCAGAGACCGAGTTGCTGAGAACGGCGTCGGGTCGATAAATTCGAGTCCCCTGTCACACTTACGTCTACAGCGTCGATGGCTTCTATTAGCTGCTCAATGGATGAGTATATGCACCATAAACTTCACAAAGTTCAAACAGAACGCGCATTTTTAAAATAAATTTGCAAGATTTGTAAACGTTGTTCTTGTGTAGTCTTTACATGGTGATTTTTCAAAGAAAGTCTCAATGAAAGTCTATCACACTTCACACACCTCGCCTGAATGACGAATTGGTTGACCTAAAATGGCAACAAAAATTTAAATTTAAATTTATTTATTTACTCCATTTTGCGCTTCTTTTAGAAGTGACGTTCGTTGCCCCATGGTTATTGAAAGCGTACAGACTTCAGCTTTAAGACACTTCTATCAAAATTTAAGTTTTCTGCACTAAATTAAGCTTTCCCAGCGCGAGATAGGAATTGATATTACACACAAAGTTTATTGGTGACATTTTCTAACAATTCATCGTAGATTTGGTTACAATTTTTGCGAATAAAAAAACTGGCCCACCTTACTGTTCATATCTCTAGGCGAACTGCAATATACTGTGGAATTTTGACAGTTATAGCTGTTTATTTTAAATGGGGTGTGGTACAGCCCACTTCCACTCTTACTGTATTTTATACTGCAACAACAACATATGTAACAAATCTCATCTTCATACCTCTTATAGTTCATGAGATATAGCCCTTTTTATTTTCATGTTGTATGGGCGGTGCTACGCCCCTTTATCCAATCACAACCAAATATAGCCAGGGACTATCTACAGGTCATCAGTACCACTTGGTAAAATTTTCGTATCAATCTGTCTATTGGGAAAGCCTGCAGAGGGGTTTTGAAAAGGGGGCGTTGCACCCCCCACTTCCACGCTGGCTGTAATTAATACTGCTCCAACAACATATATACCAAATCTCATCTTCATACCTCTGATAGCTCATGAGATATAGTCTTTTGATTTTCAAGTTGTATCAGCGGTGCCACGCCCCTTTGTCCAATTGGACCGAATTGTAAATCTAAACAACCCGGGGCGCCACCTAAACGCATACAAAAAAATCGGTCCAGCCGTTTAGGAGGAGTTCAGTCACAACACACGTACAGTATACTTTTATATATATAGATTATTCCAGATAAGTCCGCCTGCATTCATAATACGTCCATCAACTCATTGGAATTAATTTCACTCATACGCTGACGAATTTATTCTGAATTCATCATACGTCCATCATCTCATTGGAATTATTTTCACTCATACGCTGATGAATTTATTCTGCATTCATCGTACGTCCATCATCTCATTGGAATTATTATCACTCATACGCTGATGAATTGATCTGCATTCATCATACATCCATCATCTCATTTGAATTAATACCATACGCTGACGAATTTACTCTGCATTCACCATACGCCCATCATCTCATTGTTATTAATATAACTCATACGCTGACGCATTTATTCTGCATTCATCATACGTCCATCATCTCATTAGTATTAATATCAATCATACGCTGACTAATTTATTCTTGCAATTTGTAACATTTATTTTAATCTAATTTTGCTCTCAATAAAGGTAAAATTTAGGTTTTCTTAAATTATTTGTAAGTATTTTTATACATTACACCCTATTAGTTGTCTTTACAAAGCACTTAATTTTATTTACTACTATGATTTCTTCGAAATTCCTCACACATATCACCAGAGCAGATCGAAAAACTCATAATGCCTTATGAAATATTAAGTAATCTATAGTTTCTTTTCAGTATCAATTTGAAATTTAATACGATTTTCGATTGCCAGCAATATTAGTTTATAGATTTTATAATCGTTAGCAATTGCAATTTACTGCATCAAATTTACCAATATATTTTGTAAATTAATCATTATTGGCATTTAATTGATTTGTGCAGACATACAAATTTACCTATTAAGTTTTGTATAATTTACATAATAATAATTGTTGCAGTTAATTATGTATAAATACAAGACAGCAAACAGTTCAAGTCAATCATAATTTGCCCCAACATGTTTGTGTGTGTATACTTGTACTTACAATTTAATTGACTTTGACTGGCCTGTCAGTTAAACAAGGAACTTACCTGAAAAGAAATTAAATTTGAATTGTTAATATTTAAAGTATTCTTAAGCAAAAGAAATACAATACAATAATGGATTTAAAAGAAATACATTACAATAAAGGATTAAAAGGATATTATTACAACTATTTCGTTGTACTACATAAATTATATTACATGTCCTCATGCATTTGCATTTTGCTTAACCTGACCTTTTGTACTGAAAACGGTTCAGCTTATATTATAAGACTATCTAGAGGTTAAACTTCAATTCATTGAAATTAAATCTTTTACACAAAAAGTTTCCAAAATTAAGCCTAAGACCAACAACATATTGAATTTTAATCTTTTTCTAAATTAATTTGTAAAGCTCAGATATTTCAAAATATTTGATTTACAAACAATTTACGACAACCATAACGAAAAGGTCAGATGCCATAGGCATACCAACGTAAGACCCAAGACAAACACATATCCAAACAACAAGCATAAGACACAAATGTTTCCATTTAAGACAAAATCATTATTCCATAGAACTGGCAACATCAGATACAAATTCAAAAGACTTATAAGGCATCAAAAACGATACCTTACCAAAGCTATTGTGACTTAAGCTTCAATCCCCATAGAGAGCAGCCAAGGCAATCAACTAAAATAGAAAATAATACTAAATTTCTGCGAAAAATCAAATAAATTTTAATATTTTGTATAGTTATTATACAATATCTACTCAATCAGGTAGTTAGTGTATACATATATATATATACATATGGTTTATTTGATTATATAAATATTAGTATCTATATTTTTTTTTGTATGTTATTTCTATAATTGCATAAATGTTGTACTATTTTTGCTAGACCGGAAACCTATTGAATTTTGCGTATCATTGATGTTGTGAAAAATATTCAATATGACATTACTACATTTAGTAATCATCATATAACACAATCAACGCATGCATGAATGAAGAAAAAAATTAATAATAATAAACTAACATAACATAATTCAATATTACTCATACGTAACAGATTATCGCATAGTATACACTCGAAGAAAAACTTTAAGAGCAATTAGGTATTTAAAAAAGATGCAAAGACAAATTTGTAAATTTAGAGCTAATTTAACAGTAATATTGTTACTAGTATATGGCGGCGCTTAAGACGCTGACTTATAAAAGTTTGAACACTTTCTCAAGTTTTCTTTTATATGTCTTTCGTTTGAATAACGAACTATTTTGCTATTTCGTAACGCGTTTTAGTTGTCCTAATATCTACGTATGATTAATATTAATTGATAATACACATATTAATATTAGTCATACGTTCATATAAAATCGCAGGAAAAATTCCTACGTACAAATATGAAAATTACCGTAGGCTAAATATTTTTTTATTTTTGACCCAATGGGCTGATTGGGCGTGGCAAAACTTTTTTTTAGAGCTAGAGTGATAAAATTTGATACCCAGATAGTACTCGACAACACGAATATGAATATGTTTTGACCCAATGGGCGCAGTGGGCGTGGCAAAACTTTTTTTTAGAGATGGATAGATAAAATTTGATACCCAGATAGTACTCGACAACACGAATATGAATATGCAGACGAAATTTTATTTTTTGACCCAATGGGCGCAGTGGGCGTGGCAAAACTTTTATTCGAGCTAGGGAGATAAAATTTGATACACAAATAGTACTCGACAACACGAATATGAATATGCGGACGAGATTTTAATTTTGGCCCAATGGGCGGAGTGGGCGTAGCAAAACATATTTTTAGAGCTAGGGAGATAAAATTTGATACACAGATAGTGCTCAGCAACATGAATATGAATATGCAGACGGAATTTAATTTTGGCCCAATGGGCGCAGTGGGAGTGGCAAAACTTTTTTTTAGAGATGGAGAGATACAATTTGATACCCAGATAGTACTCGACAACACGAATATGAATATGCAGACGGAATTTTATTTTTTGATCCAATGGGCGCAGTGGGCGTGGCAAAATTTTTTTTTAGAGATGGAGAGATAAAATTTGATACCCAGATAGTACTCGACAGTGCGAATATGAATATGCAGACGAAATTTTAATTGTTGACCCTATGGGCAGAGTGGGCGTGGCAAAACTTGTTTTTAGAGATGGATACCCAGATAGTGCTCGACAGTGCGAATATGAATATGCAGACGAAATTTTAATTGTTGACCCTATTGGCAGAGTGGGCGTGGAGAAACTTTTTTTTAGAACTAGAGATACAATTTGATACCCAGATAGTACTCGACAACACGAATATGAATATGCAGAAGAAATTTTATTTTTTGACCCTATGGGCAGAGTGGGCGTGGCAAAACTTTAATTCGAGCTAGGGAGATAATATTTGATTCACAGATAGTGCTCGGCAACATGAACATAAATATGCAGACGAAATTTTATTTTTTGACCCTATGGGCAGAGTGGGCGTGGCAAAACTTTTTTTTCGAGCTAGGGAGATAAAATTGGGTACACAGAAAGTGCTCGGCAACATGAATATGAATATGCAGACGGAATTTTAATTTTGGATCAATGGGCGGGGTGGGCGTGGCAAAACATATTTTGAACCCTAGGGAAATAAAATTTGGTACACAGATAGTACTCGGCTACACGAATATGAATAGGCAGACGAAATTGAAATTTTGGACCAGTGGGCGAAGTGGGCGTGACAAAACATATTTTTAGAGCTAGGGAGATAAAATTTGGTACACAGAAAGTGCTCGGCAACAAAAATATAAATATGCAGACGGAATTTTAATTTTAGATCAATGGGCGGGGTGGGCGTGGCAAAACATATTTTGAACCCTAGAGAAATAAAATTTGGTACACAGATAGTACTCGGCTACACGAATATGAATATGCAGACGAAATTTTAATTTTGGACCAGTGGGCGTGGCAAAACATATTTGTAGAGCCAGCGAGATAATATTTGATTCACAGATAGTGCTCGGCAACAAGAATATAAATATGCAGACAGAATTTAAATTTTGGATCAGTCGGCGGAGGGGGCGTGGCAAAACTATACTTAATCCGTAGAGAGATTAAATTTTGGTACACAGACGTAGTTATAATTTTGGATCAGTGGGCGCAGTAGGCTTGGCAAAACTGTAATTTAGCCCTTGAGAAATGAAATTAGACACCCAGATAATACATGGCATATGACTCATATGAAAATGAAGACGAAATTTTAATTTTCGATCATGGAGGGAAAGGGGCGTATCGAAACTGCATTTCAGTCCTGGACAGATAAAAGTTGATACACAGTTGGTACTAGGCACTTCATGTTCAAATTTGCAGACGAAATTGTTATTCTAAATCAGTGGTCCAAGAAGGCGTGGCAATACTGTGTTTTAGCTCAAGAGCGATGATATTTAATATACAGATAATATTCGATACCAAAAAGTACAAATTATTTTATCAATAAGTACATTTATTGTACCAAAAAGTAAAATTTATTGTATAAAAAAAAAAACATTTATTGTATAAAAAAAAATATTATTGTATGTAAAAGGACAGTTTATTGTACAAAAAGTAAATTTTTTGTGTGAAGAAGTACAATTTATTGTACCAAAAAGTGATTTAATTGTATTAAAAAGCACTGTTATTGTACACAAAAATAAAAATTAATTTTACCACAAAGTACATTTATAGTACTAAAAAGTAATTTGAATGCACTAATAAGTACTTTTATTGTAGCAAAAAGTTCTTTATTTGTGCCAAAAAAAATTTTTACTATATAAAAAAGTACTTTACTTTTTTTTTCAAAAAGTACTGTTGTTGAAGGAAAGAGAATGGACTAGAGAGTTTTTTCGTTAATTCATTTTATTTTTAGATTTTGTTTGCTGACACTTTTGACAACATGTTTTTTAGAGTAGTGTCAGTAAAGTTTAAGGACTATTAACACTGCATCAGTTTGTTTTAACAAAAATGTTGGCAATAATTCGTTAAAAGAAAGTAATTTTGGTAAATTCTGACAAAAACAATTAAATGCCAATAATGATTAATTTACAAAATATATTGGTAAATTTGATGCAGTAAATTGCAATTGCTAACGATTATAAAATCTATAAACTAAGATTGCTGGCAACGAAAATCGTATTATATTTCAAAATTGATACTAAAGAGAAACTATAGATTACCTTATATTTCATACTGCATTATGAGTTTTTCGGTCTGCTCTGGTGATATGTGTGAGGAATTTCAAAGAAATCATATTAGTAAATTAAATTAAGTGCCTTGTAAAGACAACTAATTGGGTGTAATGTATAAAAATACCTACAAATAATTTAAGAAAACCTAAACTTTACTATGAATTGAGAGCAAAATTAGATTAAAATAAATGTTACAAATTGCAAGAATAAATTCGTCAGCGTATGAGTGATATTAATTCCATTGAGATAATGGGCGTATGATAAATGCAGAATAAATTCGTCAGCGTATGAGTGATATTAATAACAATGAGATGGAGGACGTATGATAAATGCAGAATAAATTCGTCAGCGTATTAGTGATATTAATACCAATGATATGATGGATGTATGATGAATGCAGAGCAAATTCGTCATCGTATGAGTGATATTAATTCCAATGAGATGATTGACGAATGATGACGTAAATTTAAGGCATGTTACTAGTGCATAATGCGATTTAACTCAAAAGATTACACAAAAAAAACAAGAATAAATATAATTCGCCAACGTATGAGTAATAACAATAACAAATACGATGCGGATCATTTAAAGGGAATAGTAACAAAGATGTCATTAGTGTAAATGAGCCTTTATGGTACTCGAAAATGCAGACGTGAACATATTATAAGTATTCGTCAAGTAAGCAATAGCGCAGCATTAACATAATAATAAGAAATGTCGATAATTTCATAAATAATTTGTGTTTTATTCAAAATCAACATCGGTCCTTGAAATTTGACTACGCTTAAAAAAATAATACTCCGTCTTCCAAATAACAAATTTAAAATTGTTTAAAAATTGTGTTAAAATTTCTTTTATATTCAATTTGTTTGGAGAAATCCCATAACACTGAAAAGGACCATGATCCCAAAATAGCAAAAAAAACTGTCCTCAATTACCTTTGTTTTTTTTTTTAACTAGTAAAATTTCTACTTTTATATTTTATTGAAGAATCTGGATGTTTGCTAAGTTCTTAGAGGATATTGAAAAGGTTCAGTGTCTTTGAAATAGCAAAATAAAAACTACAGCCATCACACGTGAGAAATTTTGCACATAGTTTACCCTTTCGGACATAAGAAAGTAATCAGTCACACTTTTCTGAAATTTCGAAATTCAATCATCGACATTGAGATTGTCCCAAATTCTTTAAATAGCCCAAAAACAATTCATTTAGAAATCTTTGCACCAATTAATACTACTAATCAACCCCTGTGAACATCCCTTATATAACAACATTACTTCCAACAATTTTTTTTCGCCGGCTGTCTTACGTTTGCAACCTTTTAAACTAATACTGTGCATTTCTGGCATTAAATCACATAATTCTCTACAAAAAATTTAACATACCAAAAATATTTTGTAAGCCACACAGTATCATAACTGGTATAATTCGAGTTTATGTCGATGTATGACACAGTGTCTTTTGTTATTTACCCAAATATGCATTGATATGGAAAATATTTATGTTATGGTGATAGTTAAATTAACAATAATATTTATGCGCACACACACACACACACACACACTCTGACTCACAGGCAAATAAAACTAATAATCACCATACGCCACATTAAATTTTTGTGCTACACATCTATGCAATGGCAAATTTCTGTGAATTATGATTGTTTGGTGAATAGTTATAAAGCTATGCATTTGTTGGTGTTGTTGTTGCTTTTGTTGTTGTCATATTTTACTGGTTGATTATTCTATTATTGTGTGCATAAATATGGTATTAATAAATTAGGAAATAAAACCACCAACTAATAATGAGATAAACCGACAACAAATTAGCAACACAAATACATAGATGCAAACAAATCCACAACAAAAGGATAAAGACATTTGTGGATAGAACTAAGAGTTTTAGAGATAATGAGAGGAGGGAGGGAGTGGAAAATCGGATCGTAGATAAGAGGATTTTGTATTAGAGGGATAAAGAGACAGATCATTTAAAACTGCTGCTAATGATAGCTTAAAGCTTAAATTATATTCTATTATTAGAGGATAATTTATATTACTCATACGCTCACTGGTGCAACAAATAATATACATCATACGTGGGTATATAATAATACTCATACGCTTTGATATCCGTAAGGGAAGTGCAAAAAAAATATTTTGCTTATATTTAACATTTACAATTAAGTTCAAAATTAAGTTACCTTTTCAACTAAATAATTATGATAATGTAAGAAACTCTTGTGTAAAAGTTACTAGACCAACTTGGCCCGCAGGATCTCAATTAATATCAGACAATCTCCTTAATGAATTCAATGATTCAATTTAATAATATTAATCATACATTATTAAACTCTAATTCAGACAAAAGTTTAGGGATTTCATATTCTTCTACTTTAATGGCAGCAACAACAGAAATTTATCTATCAGTAGCCGCACGTAGAAAAGTATTCCAAGCGCTTCGGTCTTTTGGGCTCCGCAGATAGTTCGTCACACCAAGCTTAGTTAACAGCTATTTCACCTGGTCCTTTCATCGGAGTTTTGGTCGCACCCTCCTGAGCCGCCCATCGAGTTTATTGCCGAAGATTTTTTGAGCCGCAGCGTTTTCGTCCATTCGTACAAAGTGTCCAAGCCAGCGCATTCGGTCTATTTGAACGCGCTTGACCACGTCGATGTCGTTGTACAGCTCATGATTCATTTGATGACGGTACTCGCCGTTCACGATGATGGGTCCAAATATTTTGCGGAGTATTTTTCTCTCGAAGACTCCCAGAATGGATAGACCTGCTTGTGTCATTAGCCAGGATTCTGCACTGTAGAGCAAGACAGGTAGGATCAGAGTCTGGTAGAGCTGGATCTTTGTTCTTCGAGAGAGCGCTTTGTCGTTAAATTGTTTGCTTAGCGCATAGAAGCAGCGGTTTGCGATCAATACTCGTCTTTTAATTTCCAGGCTGTCATTATTATTTTTGTTTATGGCAGAGCCAAGGTAGACAAAATCATCTACCACTTCAAAATTATAGTTGTCAACGTTCACGCAGCGTCCCAGACGAGTGGACTCTTTGTTCGTTGAAACAAATAACTTGGTTTCGTCCTCGTTTATCACCAGACCTACTTCAGTCGACCGCTTTTCAATGCTTGAAAAAGCCGCAGTAACATCTCGCAATCCACGTGCAATAATATCTATATCATCAGCATACGCGAGGAACATGTGGCTTTTGTTTAATATGGTGCCATTCCTGTTTACTGCTGCTTTCCTCATGATCATCTCCATTACGATGGATCAATGGGATCGCAGGACAGACTATCGCCTTGTCTAAAGCCTCGTTTGGTAGAAAATGGCTCGGATAGATTTTTGCCAATTTTCACTGAAGACTTCGTGTCAGTCAGTGTCATCCCGCAGAGTCGAATTAACTTCGCGGGGCTACCAAACTCAGCCATAGCATCCAACAATTTCTGTCGTATCGGACTGTCGAATGCAGCTTTGTAATCGATGAACAGATGGTAGGTGTCGATCTCCATTTCTTGAGTCTTCTCCAGTATTTGTCGTAGCGTGAATATCTGGTCGGTGGTGGATTTACCAGGTCTAAAGCCACACTGATAAGGTCCAATCAGGTTCACTAGAATGGGCTTTAGTCTTTCACATAACACACTAGACAGGACCTTGTATGCGATGGGTAAAAGGCAAATCCCGCGATAGTTGGTACACACACTAGGATCGCCTTTCTTAAGCACGGGACATAGGACACTCAGATTCCAATCATCGGGCATGCACTCCCTGAGCCAAATCGTGTTTAAGAGCTGGTGCATGCATGTTACCAGGTCATCGCCGCCGGCTTAAATAAGCTCTGACGGCAGTCCGTCGGCTTCCGTGTCTTTCTGCATGGCAGCTATAAAAGATGTCACAGTTCTTTCGTCATGTGCATCCCTGTCCCATCCATCTCATTTCCTGTATGGCGGTGATGTCAGCCTTGTATTTATCGAGGACATCCGCCAGTTGGATAGAGGCACCATCTCCTTAAATCATGGTCCTTATATCATTTGCGGGGGTCTTCAACATTTGTTTTTTTCTTTTCTTCGTGTTTTCATAATAATTTTGTTTAAGGAGAGTGGCTTATTAGGCCACCGCGCCCGATCCTAGTTTCTTGGGGCTGCCAAAGCCACAAAGAGAGCCTGTGTTGAGCTTCAGTAATTTCTGTTACCTTCTTCCTAAGACGCATCGGTGGTAGCCTGCCGATTAGGTTACTCAACATTTCGCCTTCTAACTCTAGCTTACTTAAGAGCGGTTGCCCGGGGAATACTTGGTATAAGGCCGGAAGTAGTTAGCTGCTTGGACAGTGCCACAAAGGAGTCGCTTCTGGTCACTCCCAAGTGAGTATCAATCAGTAACTTTCCACCTCTGAGCAAAGTCCCATTTCATATGGAACTCGGAAAATCTATTCGTCGTCCTGGAGAGGTCGATATACACAATCAGTGAAGCTTTTTAAGATAAAGATTTTCTCGTTTTTATTTCTTTTTGTATTTTTTTTTGAAAGGTTTCCATGTTTTTCTCCCGCCTCTACATGCAAATATTATCTCTCATACGCCATAGTTAACTTAACACAAAATTCAATTAATATTAATCATACGCTTGAATGAAATTCCAAGTTTTTTTTTGGTTGATAACTATCTTTAGAAATCGTACCTTTATTCCTATAATTTTTTTATTTTTTTTAATACATCAACAACAAAATTCCCCTTGTCCCAACTAAGAAATATTAACTCACTACAACCAAGTCACAAAATGATTGGCACTCAGTCAGTCACCATGCCAACAATATTCCTTCTTCTCAAGTATTCACGTACGCAATTAGCGAAATATCTCTTAACATTCCGGCACTAACACATGTCAGAGTGAGACAGAGAGAGAGAGGGATAGAGTGAAAGGAAGAGAGTCTTACAACTATGCAACACGCCTACACGAAGTGACTTTGCAGCCAGGAATTATAGGAAATAATAAATATAACAGAAGTATTTAGCGCTAATGGATTGTGGAGCATCCGTTAAACAGCCAGAGAAGTGGAAAGAAAGAAGGAGGGGTGGCAAAGCAGCACACAGCATCAGCTTCAACTTTGTCTGACAACAGTAAGAAATGTGCCCCAAAGAAGCACAGTGGCACTGTGCAGAAAGACAGGCTTAAGGCGGCGGCGGCGGCGGCGGAAGAGAAGTGTAATGCATAGTATAGTGCAAAAGGATATTGTCGTGTCTGTGCATTTTAATAAAATTGTTGTTAAATGCAAGTGACATTACAATAAATACGCATCAACTTGTAGGGCGTACATGTTTAAGCGGCAAGGGTGTGTATGCACAGAGTACAGCTGGCTTACACATACAGTCATAGAGAAACGCACACAGGGACTTAGAGACAAGCTAAAAGGCACGATAAAGCAGCAACAACAACAGCAGCAGCACTATCAACATCCCCACAGCAGCCTTAGCATCTGCCTGAGCAGCAATGACAAGCCATGCATCACTTTAGGGAGCAATATTGTTGAAATTGAAGTATGTGTGCCAAGAATATCAAACAGTAAAGCAAAAGCAACATCAACATTGAATCCCCAGACACATTAGTACACAAACATGAACATACACATCAACGCTAGAACATTATAACACAAACACGCACACACACACATCCACCCACTCTCTCTCTCTCTTCAAGGCTTTAGGATATACAAATAGCGGCAACATTATGCTAAAAATCATCGTCAACCATCACAGCATCTCGGCTGCTACATCTACTGCTGTTAAAGTATGTCTTCCCTGCATTGCTCCATTGGGTGTGTGTATGTATGTATGTGTGCATCATTTAGAGATTTAGAACTTTGGTATACTCCTTCAAAGCTGCCACTCGAATGTCACTTTGCTCCCAGAAAACATATTAACATATCAACAAATACAATGCATTCGTTCATGCATTGAGTCACTCATTTACTCTGTCATTGTTGCATCAAACATTTCGTTTTTGTGCTGTTTAAAAAAACATAGGAAAAGAGTCACGAAAAAAAAGTGCTTAACTGTAAAGTTGATGGGTAAATACGCATAAAACTGGGAGCTAAAGAACTTATGTCAGTATACGCATTTAGGGGATGTCGTAATGCAAACGAAGCAGATTGAGCCAAACTAGGGGAAAATTTTAAAGTATCATTTGGTATCATTTGTATGAACATTATGTGATCATCTATAGACGATAGCATATTCAATAGAACGGCACAACTACAAATATAAAAAGAACTCATAGGACTTCCTACGAAATAAACAAAAAAATACCTTCCTCTTGATCTGTAACATATTTCATATCTTTTTCTAAGTTTCTGTATTTAAATGAAAATTACTGTCAACAGTAGTGATGTCGTCAACACAAGGTCCTTGCAACTCTCCTTATATCTTCTTGCAACTATTGACAGAATTTTAAGCTTAATTAATTGTTTAATTTTAACTTTCTTTTAGAATAATTTTTAATACTTTCCTACTTTTTAATCTTTTATCTCTAGATGAAATTCATACGCCATAGTTAACTTTATTTAAAAACAAAATTAATATTAATCATGCGTTTTATACTATTTACAGCAAACACACACACACATATCGAAATGTCTTTTAGAGCTGATTTCCAAATTGAAAATGACCCCCATCCTTATCCCAAGATCAATGGCCATGATAGTACCATATCCCGAAAAAATATTTCAGATTTCAGCTCTACCCCTAAGTTTGGGTTATCATTACAACTGCTTGGAAATATTGATAGGTATGAGACTAAAGAGAAAACGTAATATTTGCCACATGTTATATAATTTCATATTATTACTTACTTAATTAAGTGGCCAATTACAACTTCCGAACATGGTTCATAAATTTGAGGCCTGAAGTAATAAAGAATTCCACACGCTTCGGTCTTCTGAGTGTGTTCCATAGTTAGTCCTACCTGATGACGGCACGTCGCCTACCACTTGGTCCTTCCAACGGAGTTTGGGTCTCTCTGCTGTGCGCCGTCCTTCAGGTTCGCCTTCAAGCACCAGGTTTTGTATGTCCGTTGTAAGCACCCACGCGATTCGGCAGCATACAACAGAACAGGTAAGATTAGCACCTAGTAAAGCTGTTTCTTAGTATTCCGAGATAAGGTGGTGTTACTAAAGTGCTGCCGAAGTCCGTAGAAACATCTATTGGCTAGCACTATTCTCCGTTTGATTTCTTGGCTGGCATTATTTTTCTTGTTGATGGAAGATCCGAGGTAGGTAAACTCATCGACTATCTCAAAACAATAATTGTCAACGTTCACGGTGCGTCCCCGGCGAGAGGATTCTTTGTTCGTCCAAATCATTATTTTCGTCGACCGCTTAACCCATTTTTGCTGACTCCTTTTCTAGTGATGAGAAAACTGCAGTAACATCCCGCAGATTTCGGCCAATGATGTCTATATCATCGCCATAGGCTAGTGGCATGTGGCTCTTGTGGAATATGGTGCCAGACATGTTGACGCTAGCCTTCTCCACAACTATATTAAATAGTGTACAGGACAGGCTATCGCCCTGCCTGAGACCTCTTTCCGTGTTGAATGGTTCAGACTGATATTTACCAATCTTAACCGAGGATTTGGTGTTGTCCGAGGTACATCTGCAAAGTCGAATCAGATTTGCAAGAATACCAAACTCAGACATGTCCTCATATAGCCTATTCTTTATCGGAGAGTCGAAGGCAGCTTTGAATTCGACAAAGAGGTGGTAGGTGTCGATCTGTTTTTCATGGGTTTTTTCCAGGATAAGTCGTAAGGTGAATATTTGGCCCGTCGTAGATTTGCCAGCTCTAAAGCCGCACTGATATGGTCCAATTAGTTTTTCTACAATTGGCTATAGACGTTCACATAATATGCTCGAAAGGACCTTGCACGCAATTGCTAAAGGCAGTCAGTCTCTTTCCAACCACTATAGTAGATGTCGCACACCTTCATGCGCGATCACCCGTGTCCCGTCCACCGGATTTCCTGTAAAGCGGTTATGTCAGCCTTGTATTCTTCGAGGACTTCCACCAGTTAGATGGAGGCACCTGGTCTATACAGTGTTCTAACATTCCAGGTGCATATCATTAAATCATGGTCCTTTATTCGTTTGCGGTGGTCGTCAACATTTTTCATTACAATAGTTCAAACGTCGGTGGCGGGTTGCAAGCCCAGCACCCCACATCGCAGTTTTCTCCTCCTGCCAGGATTTTATATCAGCCGCCCATTCTGGGTCAGACACCGACCAGGGTGCCGCTCAATCTGCGCAGACTTGCCTGATAACTAATTTAGCTTTTTACAACTCTGCCGGTAATTCTTATAATGGATGGCCACTATTGGCTCATTTGTGACCAATAGGGAAACAAAAAAAAATCTCCTATTTGCCAAATTTTATATAGTTTAGTAGTTTTACCAACCAATTACTATTCTCAACTTCAGGTTAAAAAAATATCTCCCATACGCCATAGATCACTGTCTTCGAATATCAAATTAATATTAATCATACGTGTGAATGCAATATCAAGTTATTTTTTTGGCTGACAATTTTGGGAAATTCCATGCCACGTTAAAGGGAATAAAATCAGTATAGTAAAACAGCCAAAGGGCCTGTTGTCCTCAGGTCAAACTATTTTTTCTGCCCTTTTATATTTTTTCTTATACTGTTGTTTGTTTTGGTGCCCGGACATAACCCCCACGGACATAATCCCCAACACGATTTTGGGGCTTATGTCCGCCACGCTCTGCGGACATAACCCCCAATTTGCATTTGGGATTATGTCCGCGGGGCATAACGGACATAAGCCCCAACAAATATAACGGACATAACACCCATACTAATTTTACGACTAAAAGTAATGAAAAAGGTTGATGAAGTTGATGAAATGGGGGTGGGCGTCCGCCCACCCCCTAAAAAAAGAGTGACTTTTTAAGTAACTAACAAACTACGACGTATGCGGCGGGGGGCGTGCCCCCCACCGCATTCGTCTCGTGCTACAGTGAGACAGATTAAGTACGCAACGAGACTAACTACGGCGTATGCGGCGGGGGGCGTGCCCCCCACCGCATTCGTCTCGTGCTGCAGTGAGACAGATTAAGTATGCAACGAGACTAGCTACGGCGGATGCGGTGGGGGGCGTGCCCCCCAGCGCATTCGTCCCTCGCTACAATAGCAATATTTAAAATTGTTCTCTTCATATGTTGAAATACTAAAAACAACAACAAATTCGGTCATAATCCCCATTGGGGCTTATGTCCGCAGATTAGTGTCGGACATAATCCCCAATGAAATTGGGGGTTATGTCCGCCAAGTTGTCCGGACATAAGCCCCAAAATCGTTTTGGGGATTATGTCC
The DNA here is from genome assembly GCA_964034835.1 of Muscina levida. Classification (NCBI taxonomy): domain Eukaryota; kingdom Metazoa; phylum Arthropoda; class Insecta; order Diptera; family Muscidae; genus Muscina; species Muscina levida. The sequence goes on along the minus strand of OZ035883.1, from coordinate 131,729,298 downwards.
GTGTGGGGTTATGTCACGGCACCGTTTGTTTTATATTTATTTTTTATATTTTTATATTTTTATATTTTTATATTTTTATATTTTTATATTTTTATATTTTTATATTTTTATATTTTTATATTTTTATATTATTATATTTTTATATTTTTATATTTTTATATTTTTATATTTTTATATTTTTATATTTTTATATTTTTATATTTTTATATTTTTATATTTTTATATTTTTATATTTTTATATTTTTATATTTTTATATTTTTATATTTTTATATTTTTATATTATTATATTTTTATATTTTTATATTTTTATATTTTTATATTTTTATATTTTAATATTTTTATATTTTTATATTTTTATATTTTTATATTTTTATATTTTTATATTTTTATATTTTTATATTTTTATATTTTTATATTTTTATATTTTTATATTTTTATATTTTTATATTTTTATATTTTTATATTTTTATATTTTTATATTTTTATATTTTTATATTTTTATATTTTTATATTTTTATATTTTTATATTTTTATATTTTTATATTTTTATATTTTTATATTTTTATATTTTTATATTTTTATATTTTTATATTTTTATATTTTTATATTTTTATATTTTTATATTTTTATATTTTTATATTTTTATTTATATTTTTATATTTTTTTATAGTTTTTTTTTTGGTATTTATTTATATTTTTATATTTTAATAATTATTTTTATATATTTTTAAAATTTTATATTCGTAGCAGCACCGCTTTCAAGGGCGTATGATTGACTTTTAATAGTTCGTACGTATGATTGATATTAATTATTAATGGCCTTGTACCAAAAATGCCTTACCGTCTTTAGTGCTATCTTACGTTTTGTGCCCCAAGTTGTTCCTGCCTGGTGCACAGTGCATCTATCTATCCTACACACACACACACACCCTACACTTATCCAAATGACAATACACATGTACGGATAAGTGCATGTACATATGCTAAACATATTATGTGTAAAGTGGCAGTAACACAACGATAAAATAGATGGTTACTCATGCTTAAATGCATGAGATTGCATACATGCCACACACACACACTCACATTGTTATACGACGACAATTTGTGATGCTGTGATGTGTACATCTTGTGTTGTGTGTAGTAGTTGCAGCTATGGGTGGTGGCACGGAGCCATTGTTGTCGACAACGCGTATTTGATGGCAAACTATTAACACCATTAATAGCTGGGAGAGGCGACATGGGAGAGGGAGTGAGTATGGCAGCTGAGGGGATTGAAGGATATTTAAATAATTCCCGCATGAATTAAAACATTTGTTTGTTTGTTTTTTTCTTCGTATTTCCTTTCCTCTTCAATTTCGCTTATGAACGATTTTATACTTGTCATTTGACTTTCGTTCTATTTTCTGTGTGGCAAGATAACATATAACTTGATTATATGTGATTACAAGAATGTGTCGAGTAAGGATTGGGAACAACGTTGATGAATTTCGTTTTTAATTTTCAATAAACCAAGAATTTTTTTCTGTTGTTGAAAGACATGATACTTATTATGGGTCAACAAATTTATGTTTTCGAATTTGTACAAAAATGTCATATTTTTTATTGATTTTCGTGTATTAAAGCTAAATTGATGAACAATAGTATTAATCAGTTGTAAAAGAGCTGTTGTTTATAAATTCCAAATTTTTTGACTAATCCCATAATTTACATTACTCATACGTAAACTATTACATAGTTGGTAGCACTCATACGTAAACGATTACATAATTAATATTACTCATACATAAGTGTACTTATGCCGAATGTCTAAATTTCATATACGTACTAAGGTCTTTAAATTAAAAAGTTGGTAGCTTCAGAGTAAAATATTACAACATGATACAAAATTTTCCAATATTGTTATTTATTACAAATATTCCTCAATAATTTCAAGCCACCTTTATATGCCCCCGCTCGTATGGCATGACCACTGAATCACCGATTGAACCAACAACTAAACCTAACACAAATTCCCTCACAAACACTTATTTTACCTCGAATGACCCCAAGGACGGAGATGTTACCCATATAAGACCATAAAAGTCCACACACTTCAACGCAAATTGCACGTTCTCCTTGCAACACATGTCTAAGTTGCAGTCAACAATCAAAGGGGCAGCCAACAAGTGACTGCGTAGGAATCACTAGTAAACAAACACAAGACAAAAACTTCAGCAATCGCAGTCATAACACAGGAAAAAGAGTCGAGTATCACCACGAGACTCCGCAAAAGGCATTTGCAGGCAACAAAGTTAAATTGTCATAGTGAGGATAAACACTAAAAGTTAAGAGGATGGACTGACTGTAAGAGCAGTACATGTATGATCTTCTATGTGTGGGTAACTTCGAAACATCACCAGTGTATATGTGAGGCTGTAAGTGTTTATGTGAAATATCAAAACAATACAGAGGCTATAAAATAACACACGTCTTCGAATGCAGATACACGCACGCATACACACACACCCTCAGCCTTAGATGACCAGTCATTCCTCTACAGAAGGAGCCTCAGGATATCAACGTAAAAGAAAAAGTAGCAGAAATAGTTGAAGCTTATGGCTGTTATGCTATAAATTAAAAGTCATGCAACACAACACAGCTATAAATTCTTCAATTTAAGAAGCTGGCGTTAGTAAGGGGCGTATGAGTGATGTATGTGAGATAAGGAGGGGAGGAGACTATGGCATTTTAAAGAGTATGGATGCGACACAACAACTAGCGAGGTATTTGTGCAGCCATAAAATTGTTACATAGTAGAAGAGTTTAATAGAAATGACAGTGGCAAAGAACGATTTTTTCTATTTAAAAAAAATATGCTCAACAAGAATCTGCTGTCATTTGAAATTTTTGTAGTTATAACATGGTGAAATATTTTCAGAGTCATTGCCTGGGGGGTGAAGGTACGAGTAAAACCCTCAAAGGGTTCTATCTTGATGTATGTTCGCTTAGTTTTTTTAGCTATAACTCAAGAACCATTGATGATTTCTCATTTCGAATTATAGAGAACGTCAAACCCTTTGGGGGTTTTACTAAACAGACCTAGTACCTTTACCTGATCTAAAATTTCTAACCCAAAGGTTTAGCTGTTGCCCTGTGTTATTAAACCATAAATGCACAATATTGAGACGATGTGCGTATGATTAATATAAAATCCGCATACAATTAATATTACGCATACGTTGAGTTCCAGCTAAAAAAACATATATCAAGACAGGAAAAATGAAAAAAGATGACTGATAGAACTCTGCAACACTTTTTTTAATATGCTGCTGGCTTAGGAGATAACATTTGATACGCAGATACTTTTTTTAGACCTTGGTCTGTTGAATTCAACTTCGGTTGGGTGAACCCAATTTCAATTGGTTTAACTCGAATTCGGTAAATTTTTTTCGACTTCGGTCAGGAATCTAAATTGGGTTGGTTGAACCCAATTTCCATTGGTTTAATTCGACTCCGGTCAGTTGACTTGTGGGTTTAACCCAATTTCCATTGGTTTAACTCGATTTTGGTAGGTTTTTTTGGACTTGGGTCGGTTGAGTATAATTTCGGTTAGTTGAACCCAATTTCGATTGGTTTAACTCGACTTCGTTCAGTTTCAACGGACTTCGGTCTACTGAATCCAAATTCGGTATGTTGAACCCAATTTCGATTTCGGTCGGTATAATCGAAATTCGGCCTGTTGAAACCAACTTCGGTTGGTGAACCCAATAACGATTTGTTTAACTCGACTTCGTTCAATTTAATAGGAATTTGATCTGTTGAATCAAAAATCGGTTGATTTGACCCAATTTCGACTGATTTAACTCGACATCCTTCAGTTTCAACGGACTTCGGTCTACTGAATCCAAATTCGGTAGGTTGAACCCAATTTCGATTTCGGTCAGTTTATTCGAATTTAGGCCTTTTGAAACCAACTACAGTTGGTTGAACCCAATTTCGATTGGTTCAACTCGACTTCGTTCAGTTTAAACGGTCTTCGGTCTACTGAATCCAAAATCGGAAAGTTGAACCCAATTTCGATTTCGGTCGGTTTAAACGGACTTAGATCTATTGAATTCAAGTTCAGTAGGTTGAAGCCAATTTCGATTTCGGTCGGTTTAAACGGACTTTGGTCTATTGAATCCAAATTCGGTAGGTTGAACCCAATTTCGATTTCGGTCGGTTTTATCGAATATCGGCCTATTGAAACCAACTTCGGTTGGTTGGACCTAATTTCGATTGGTTTAACTCGACTTCGGTCGGTTTAAAGGAACTTCGGTCTTTGAATCCAAATTCGGTAGGTTGAACCCAAATTCGATTTCAGTCGGTTTAATCGAAATTCAGCCTGTTAAAACCAACTGAAGTTGGTTGAACCCAATTTCGATTGGTTTAACTCGACTCCGGTCGGCTTAAATGGACTTCGGTCTATTGAATCTAAATTCGGTAGGTTGAGCCCAATTTCTATTGATTTAACTCGACTTCCTTCAGTTTAAACGGACTTCAAACTGCTGAATCCAAATTCGGTAGGTTAAACCCAATTTCGATTGGTTTAATTCGACACCGGTCTATTGAATCCAAATTCGATTTGATGAACGCAATTTCAATTGGTGTAACTCTACTTCGCTCAGTTTAATCGGACTTCGATTTTTTGAATTCAAATTCGGTTGGTTGAACGCAATTTCAATTGGTTTAACTCGATTTCGTTCAGTTTAAAAGGACTTCGATCAGTTGAAACCAAATTCGGTTGGATTAATCCAATTTCGGTAAAATCGAACTTCGATATGTTGACTCCAACTTTGATTGGTTGAACCCAATTTCGATTGGTTTCGTTCTACTTCGGTCGGTGTTCTCGGACTTCAGTCTATATAATCCACCAACTTTTGTTGATGGAATCTTTGTGTGTTCCAGGAGTTTAAAGAGATTAGATTCGAGGCATTTTATATTTCAGTTTTTATTCGACCTGTTTTTCTTTAATATTCTTGGAATAATTAGTCGAGCTCAAGGTCTTTTATTTTTAATATTTATTTCGATATTTCGCTATCCGTCGGATAGCATCTTCAGGAATGAGTAACAATTATAAAAAGGTCATTTACATACAAATTTAAAAATTGCACTGAGATTCCGTCGGTTACGGTTATTAATTCGTTAGCAAAATTCCAATCAAAACGATTTCGAGTGGCAGATACGGAGCTGAGTTACCGAAGTACGCAAGTTACCTACAGGGAACAGTACTACTAATCCCGAATTGCTGATATAAACTTGAACTGCCGACATATCCGAATCACCAAGAAGATCCTGTATTGCTTATATGAAACTGAACTACGGATAACCTTCAATTATCAACACATATCCGAATAGCTGATGAACGCCTGAATCGCCGACAAACCTGAACAATCAATACCGTGAGTTGCTGATACATTCCTTAACTGGAAACAACCCATTTTCATCACTACATTTACGAATCGCTGATATTAACCTGAGTCAATACGACCCCAATTTTCTGATTCATATCTGAACTGCAAACAACCCTGAATCATATAAAATTGTATTAATCAGTAATATTTAACTTCTTTACCGCTACCCTCGCCGTATGATTAATATTAATAGCTTAAAAGTTGTTGTACGTATACGTAATATTATAATACACTAGCTGACCCAGCAAACATTGTTGTGCATAAAACTTGTTTATAGCGGGAGCTTAACAAAAAAACATTTTAAGTCACGACAACACTGCCACCTATCGGTTCAAAAAATATTATATTTGTCAATCTGGAGCCAGTCGTACAAACGTACATAACACAGTACAACATTTGTTAGCTCATTGATGGGACTCAAATCCCTACATAAGCAACGGTTTCACTTTTCCATTCATCAAAGATTATGAACTGGGTTTATTTTGTAACAATAAAACTGTTGTACTCCGTGGCGTATGATTTACGTGGAATATTACTTATGATAATCATACACCATCATATAACAATATAAAAATAGAGCCTAAAACGTGACATATTCCCCTATATTATCTTCAAATCGATATTAAATTATTATATCATGTAACTTGACAAAACGAATGATGCAGAACTTTTTCTTTTTGGGGCTACTTTCAAGTGCAGTTCTCAGAATTGAGTTCCAAAATCATTTGGTGTACTGTGAAATTAAATTGAAATTGGTTGGGCGGTTTCAGAGATTATGGACACGTGATTGTTGTATATTAGAAATATAAGTAGATTAGTAGTAGCAACTTGAACAGTTAAGCCTTCAATCAGAAATTAGTTATTACCCCAGCTTCGGTCTCTCTGCAGGTTCAAGGTTCTAATCACATTAATCCAAAACTATTTATGTTGTTTGTCATGAAAAATTAACTAATAAGTTCCATATCCTCATTGCCTAAATCTTGAGTAATTTCAAATTCCTATTCTAAATTATTATCCATCCAAAACACTGTCTTTCCACATGCCATAGCCTTACTTTATTTAGTATAACACATACGCACACAATGCCACGTGCATTGCCTGCATCTAACACCTGCAACAACAACAAAACCTCCCACAAAGAGCAGGTGCAAAAAAAATAAAACAACAACAAGAATATTGCATAAAATATTCACTCATATTAATGAGTATGTGTGTTTATGTACCTTCTACACACACACCCTCGTACATCTACATCCCATTAATGGAAAATGTGAAATATGATGGCTGCATATCTGTGTGTGCAGGTAAAGACGTATGATTGGAGACTCAAGTGTTGTGTTTGTGTGTGATTACGTGTGAGCGGTGCTGTTGTATGGAGTATGGACGTGCTTAATATGTTGTTGTTGTAGTTAGTGTTGCGGCTTTTGGTACTACAACGGTGCGTGTTTGTGTGTATCAGTGTTGTTGTCGATGTTCACATCAATGTTGCACGCAACATTTTGCACACGTTGTTACGTTGTTGTAGTAGGTGTGAGCTAAACGTCACTTGAGGCACAATTATGCGTGCCAAGAGAACTGTTTGGTTTACTAAAAACTCAGGTAATACAATCACACTGCTTGTACAACAACAATTGTGCACGTGTTGAGGGAGGCCAGTTGTAATAAGTTGGGTTAGCATTTTAGGCAGACAAATATAAGAGATTGCTGATAACGCAATGTGATCGGGAAGCAGCACTGTTTACAAATATAGGTAAAAAAACACTATTGTGTTGCTGTATAGTTTAATATTAGTATCAGGTATACATTCACCGTTCGTAACCTAAAACGTGACAAATTCCCGAATACGATACTTACTAACTTAAAAGCGATATTAAAATATTATGGCATGTAACTTGACAAAACGAATGATGCAGAACTTCTTCTTTTTGGGGCTACTTTCACGTAAAATCTCAGAATTGAGTACCAAAATCATGTTTTGTACCGTGTAATTCACAATGCGCTCTTATGTTCTTGATGAACGAAAAACATTTTCTTTTCCTTTTCCTTTTCCTTTTCCTTTTCCTTTTCCTTTTCCTTTTCCTTTTCCTTTTCCTTTTCCTTTTCCTTTTCCTTTTCCTTTTCCTTTTCCTTTTCCTTTTCCTTTTCCTTTTCCTTTTCCTTTTCCTTTTCCTTTTCCTTTTCCTTTTCCTTTTCCTTTTCCTAAACCTAAACCTAAACCTAAACCTAAACCTAAACCTAAACCTAAACCTAAACCTAAACCTAAACCTAAACCTAAACCTAAACCTAAACCTAAACCTAAACCTAAACCTAAACCTAAACCTAAACCTAAACCTAAACCTAAACCTAAACCTAAACCTAAACCTAAACCTAAACCTAAACCTAAACCTAAACCTAAACCTAAACCTAAACCTAAACCTAAACCTAAACCTAAACCTAAACCTAAACCTAAACCTAAACCTAAACCTAAACCTAAACCTAAACCTAAACCTAAACCTAAACCTAAACCTAAACCTAAACCTAAACCTAAACCTAAACCTAAACCTAAACCTAAACCTAAACCTAAACCTAAACCTAAACCTAAACCTAAACCTAAACCTAAACCTAAACCTAAACCTAAACCTAAACCTAAACCTAAACCTAAACCTAAACCTAAACCTAAACCTAAACCTAAACCTAAACCTAAACCTAAACCTAAACCTAAACCTAAACCTAAACCTAAACCTAAACCTAAACCTAAACCTAAACCTAAACCTAAACCTAAACCTAAACCTAAACCTAAACCTAAACCTAAACCTAAACCTAAACCTAAACCTAAACCTAAACCTAAACCTAAACCTAAACCTAAACCTAAACCTAAACCTAAACCTAAACCTAAACCTAAACCTAAACCTAAACCTAAACCTAAACCTAAACCTAAACCTAAACCTAAACCTAAACCTAAACCTAAACCTAAACCTAAACCTAAACCTAAACCTAAACCTAAACCTAAACCTAAACCTAAACCTAAACCTAAACCTAAACCTAAACCTAAACCTAAACCTAAACCTAAACCTAAACCTAAACCTAAACCTAAACCTAAACCTAAACCTAAACCTAAACCTAAACCTAAACCTAAACCTAAACCTAAACCTAAACCTAAACCTAAACCTAAACCTAAACCTAAACCTAAACCTAAACCTAAACCTAAACCTAAACCTAAACCTAAACATAAACCTAAACCTAAACTTAAAGTTGAAGTTTTGAAATGAAAAAAATTTTATAAAAAAATAAATGTTTTTTCTTTAAAAATTTATAAAAATACAAATATGCGGCAAAGTTTCCAGTTTTGGTCAAAAATAATGTAATTCAATATATGTCGAATGAAGTGAGCTTTATTTCATTGAAGTCGGTCCACAACTTTGAATTTTATTCACAACTTACTGAGCAAACTTGTTTTGATAAAAATCGCGTTTTGCCACTTTAGAATTCACGTAAAATTATCAATACACCCAACGAGATCGTGCCCAAACCTTTACTTACACAGTACAACACATGATTTTGGGACTCAATTCTGAGAACTGCATGTGAAAGTAGCCCCAAAAAGTAGAAGTTATGCTTCATTCGTTTTGTCAATTTACATGCCATAACAATTAAATATCGATTTGAAGTTAGTAAGTATCGTACAGGGGAATTTGTCACGTTTATTGGATTTAAAATCAGCGACCTTAAATTAATAAAAAATTGGTATAATGTTCCAGTCAACACAAAAAATGTAAATTGTTCCCTTCCTTGTATTATCTTAATCAATCATTAGAATTATTTATATTAATCATACACAATATATAGTTCTTTCCTCAAAGGCATCTCCATAATATTTCGTATGACCTGCTAAAATTAAGAAGTTGCTTCAAATCAAGATACCAATTTTAAACCGCCCTGTGTAACTTTTTCTCCCTCAGCTTGCATACGTCCCTCCTTAGACCTGTGGTTCACTGTTGTCGTGGAACTTTTCAAAATATTTCGAAAATTTTTAATTCTAAACAATTTTTCATGTACGGTCGACATATTCAAAACTCTATGTATGACACTACTGTATTTTTAATCCTTGTAAAAGTGCACAGATATATATGTGTGTGTGTGACTATGCTATTAAATCATGCTATGAGGATATTTGTGTAACAGCCAAAAGAGATAGTGTTGGAGTAGGAGGAAAATTTGTAGGGTTTATTCTCTGCTGGTGTGTAATAACTGTGTGAACTGTGTGTGTGTGCAAGTGTGTGTGTGTGCAAGAGAGTGTTGGTGTAAGTAGATGTGATTGCACTTTGGTTGGCATGTTTATGTCAAGTATTCACTTATAGTCCTGTTAAACACTCAATGAAAAAACAGTTTAGTCCTTTTTCGATGTGATGCTGTCGCTAGCGCTGCTAATGTTGTTGATGCTGTGGCTGCTGCAACTGACGACGACGACGATGATGATGCTGATGTTATTGTTGCTAAGTATAAGGCTGCTTTGTATGTTGTTGCTGCCGCTGCTTGAGTGTTGTTTTTATGTTTACTGTTTACAGCATGTAAAACCTCATTAGGTGGCTGAGCACAAAAAAATACTGTTGAGACTTATACACTTAAAAGTTTATGCGATTTATGCTGTGTTTATATTAGTAACTACACTAATCGTTTTTATATTATAAATCCCTGTTCCCTTGCGCTCTATGTGTGTTTTTTCGTCTTTCTTTTCCTTTCATTGCTTGTCTGCATTGTAGGATTTCCTAAATTCGTCTCACCCAAAATTAGCTTTAAATTGAGATTACTTTGGTGGTTTCCACAAAGTGATAAATATTCATAGTTTATAACTGTGAACACACAATTTTGTGGAGAGAGGGGGTGTAGCTACCTCCTTTACAACGACCTAAACATTGCAGTCTTCTGCATTGCAATTACACCAACACATTGCAGATAACCCCAAACCCACAAACAACTTGCAGTTATGTAGCAACATCAACAGCAATTGCTGGTGCTGCTGCGGGAGCTGCTGTTACAAATTAGTGAAATCACTTTTATGGAGCAACCACAAAATAGCAATTGCATTAATGAAATTCACATTTAAGCGATTTGTGTTTTTGGCTTTTTGCTCGAGATTCTTAGAAAGTTATAATGCGCAATTGAAATTTAAGGGGCATAACAAACTAGGCGGTATTATGTGTGAAACATGTTCAGGCAAAGACTTCAAGTTGAAGTTAGGGAATTCCTAAAAAAAATATTAATTGTTAGATATTTCGTCTCTGGTGATGTCATCTTCTTCGTCTTTAATGGCAGCAACAACAGAAAATTATCCATCAGCAGCCGCACGTAGAAAAGTATTCCAAGCGCTTCGGTCTTTTGCGCTTCGTAGATAGTTCATCACCAAGCCACAGCTCTTTCATCTGATCCATCCATCTAGGTTTTGTTCGCCCTCTCCTGCGCCGTCCATCGAGTTTATTGTCGAAGACTTTGCGAGCCGGAGCGTTTTCGTCCATTCGTACAACGTGTCCTTTTCAATGTTTGAAAAAGCTGCAGTAACATCTCGCAATCCACATCCAATGATATCTATATCATCAGCATACACGAGCAACATGTGATTTTTGTTGAAGATGGTACCATTCCTGTTTACTGCAGCCTTTCGCATCTCCATTACGATGTTAAAGAGATCGCCTTACGATATTAATAAAATTCCGCATGATCATCTCCATTACGATGTTAAAGAGATCGCAGGACAGACTATCGCCTTGTCTAAAGCCTCGCTTGCAAGAATATTGTCAGATTTTTGCCAATTTTCACTGAAGACATCGTGTCAGTCAGTGTCATCCCGCAAAGTCGTATTAGTTTCGCGGGGCTACCAAACTCAGCCATAGCATCCAACAATTTCTGTCGTATCGGACTGTCGAATGCAGCTTTGTAATTGTTGAACAGATGGTAGGTGTCGATCTGCATTTCTTGGCTCTTCTCCAGGATTTTTCGTAGCGTGAATATCTGGTCGTTGGTGGATTTACCAGATCTAAAGCCACACTGATAAGGTCCAATCAGGTTCGCCAGAATGGACTTTAGTCTTTCACATAACACACTAGACAGGACCTTGTATGCGATGGGTAAAACGCTCAACCCGCGATAGTTGGTACACACACTTAGATCGCCTTTCTTAAGCACTGGACATAGGACACTCAGATACCAATCATCGGGCATGCACGCAGTGATGTCAGCCTTGTACTTGTCAACGATATCCGTCAGTTGGATAGAGGCACCATCTCTGTATGGAGGTCGGAGATTCCAGGTGCATATCCTTAAATAATGATCCTTATAAAGTTTGCGGGGGTCGTCAACATTTCTTCTCCTCGCGTTTTCATAATAATTGTTGTTTTTAAGGAGAGTGGCTTATTAGGCCACCGCGCCCGATCCTAGTTTCTTGGGGCTGCCAAACCCACTAAGAGAGCCTCTGTGTTGAGCTTGAGTAACTTTTGTTACCTACTTCTTAAGACGCCGATTAGATTACTCAACATTTCGCCTATTCACATTTGCTACCACTGAACGGATGTTCACCCCGCCCGACGTAGGCGCGAACTTAGACAAGATTTTTGGAAATTCGGACTGGAAGGGGATAAAATAGGCGTGGTACCGCCCCATACAACTAGAATTTTGAAATGGCTGTATCTTTTAAACCATTGTAGGTACAACGTCGAGATTTGGTACGTATATCGGATAAAATACTTTGTTTGTGGACAGAGGGCGGTGCCACGCCCCTTTTTAAAAAAAAGTTATATTGGCAAAATAAATAGACCGATTGCAATTATATTTGCTTTGTGTGCTACATTTCATATGGTCTCTATCATAGGCTACATGAAAACATAATTAGACAAAGGGGCGTGGCACCGCCCACACAAACCGAAATTTCAATCGGTGATATCTCAAGAGCCATTAGAGGTATGAAGATGAGATTTGCTACATATGTAAATGGTACATGGGGAATTACGTCTCGCTTGGAAATGGGCGGTGCCACGCCCCTTTTGGAAAAATTGTTTTCTGGGCGAAATAAATGGACCGATTGCCATGAAATTTTTAGTGTGTAGCACTATCCATAGGTCTCTATCATAGGCTACATGATAACATAGTTAGACAAAGGGGCGTGGCACCGCCCACACAAACCGAAATTTCAATCGGTCATATCTCAAGAGCCATTATAGGTAAGATGATGAGATTTGCTACATATGTAAATGGTACATGGGGAATTACGTCTCGCTGGGAAATGGGCAGTGCCACGCCCCTTTGGGAAAAATTGTTATGTCGGTCATATTAATAGAACGATTGTAATAACGTTATCATTCTGTAGATAGGATGATGAAATTTGGAATGGTTGTTCCCTTTATCGAGTAAACGACAGCTAAAAACGGATTTTTAGAAACTCGTACTTTTTTGGGTTACAAATTACCAATAAGGGATAATAGTTGTACCATCATCTAAACCTATCGGCTAGTCGTATAATCACGAAAATTTATATGGATATGCTTACTATCAAATTGGATTGAAGTATTTTTTTTAAATTCGATGTTCCTGGGTAAAAACAATCGTTAATGATGTAATCATGATAAGTTATGTAGGCTTGCTCCCTATGGAATTAGAACGAAGCAACAAGGTTTTCAAAATCATCACCTTTTAGTGGAAAAATTCACTGAAAAGGGATAAAACTGGTAATAAACGGCTAAAGGTATAGTCTCAAAAATTGTGAAATGTGAACTTATTTTAAAATTCGTTCTTATGTTGTAAAAATGTCAAAAAAGGGATAAACCCAGATCAAATACCTAAAGGTAGAGTTACTAAAATGTATATAGAATTGCTCTCTATAGAATTAGAGAACTGTCAAATGGGGTTTTTCAAAACTCGACTATTTAGGGTGAACTGGTACCATCGCCCAGACCAAACGGCTAAAGCTATAATCGTATGTGGGCATGCTTCCTATGGAGTAAGAGGGGGTGCCGGTCTGTTATAGTTGTGCGATACGAAGATATCTTTAAAAATACCAACATTTAAGGATAAAAAGGGACTAAAGCGGTTCAATCACTCAGACCAAGGGGTTAAAACTACAATCACATAAATGGGGTATTCGTTCGTCTTATGAAGCGTTGGCACTTTACCTGTATTATTTTAAGTAATAAGAAGGTTCATTGTCAGGAAAGCTAGTATATATATATATATTATATACAGGAGATCAAAGCCCAACTTTTATTTCATAACAAGGGTAGTCTTTAATACTTTTAACCCATATTCGGATACTGAAATACAAAAGTTTTTTATTCCTGAATCTATTCCCCAGTTGTTCTCAATTGTTCTCTTACTTTCATTACTAAAATTAATCATACGCAGCCGTCAACAATTCTTTATGGTATTAATATTAATCATACAACCATGTAACAAAATGCCTCTACTATAACCATTTCTTCCATTTTGCCCCTCTATTACAATTCGTAGTCCTTTAACACTGGTTAATTGTTTAATTAATGGCATTAATATTAGCTTTTTGGCATCGTTACAATACAAATATATATATAATTGCCTTATTACGATGTTTTGCTACATTTTTAAACTGCAACTCCCCTTCCCCCACCCCATCTGTACTATGATAACCCAACCATATTCAAAATAAGGCTACCACCTCTTCTCCTCTCCTCTCATTACTCGATAATTTAATTTCCACTCTTGTTGGCCAAAAAAAAAATAAAAACTAAACAATAAAGCCACCGCAACAAATTTGATATGTACATTAAACAAAAATTTTCACAAAACAAAACAAAATTCAATAGAACCACAACGGCCCGAGGAGAAAACCAAAACGGAAACCAAGTCTAATTTCCAAAAATGACTGTGTTTGCCAAACTCAACCAAGCACAAAACAGAAGACTCAGTGCAAAATCATTTCGAAATGAGGGAATTTAAATTGTGATAACATAAAAGTGCTAAAAAGTTTACAAATTAATTAACACACACATACACACACACATAGCAGGCAAAGAGTTAGGCTCACTGGCACACAGGCAGGCAAATTGAATATAATAATAATAAATATTAACAAAGTAAAAATTATAAAATCATAGAAATGAGTTAAGAGTGGGTTAAACTGAGGAAAAAGAGAGAAAAAGGGGAATGGTGTTTAGGCTGATTTACATTGCAGAGATATTTGAAGGTATTTTAACTGTTATTAAAATTTTGTTAGAAGTAAATTTGCCAGTAATTAACTAGAAGTCTTTAAATGTCTTTTGCATTATATCTATTTATATTTTAGGGGTATTTTTGCATAAAGGTTTATTTATTTTAAAGTTATGTGAATTGTATTGTGGTTGGAATTAAGCTAGAGAATAATTAAGACACAAAACAAGTGACGGCATTAATTTGTTGTTATTTACAATATAAGACAACACAGTACAACACATGATTTTGGGACTCAATTCTGAGAACTACACGTGAAAGTAGCCCCAAAAAGAAACACATCTGCATCATTCGCTTTGTCAAGTTACATGCCATAATAATTTAATAACGATTTGAAGTTAGTAAGTATCGTATAGGGGAATTTGTCAAGTTTTATGCTCTTTTGTTATATGGTGGCGTATGATTTACTTGAGGGATGGGACTTTGCCCAGCGGAAGAAAGTTACTGATTGTCACTTACTTGCGAGTGACCAGAAGCGATTCCTTTGTGGCTCTATCCAAGCAGCTAACTACTTCCGGTCTTAGACCAAGTATTCCCCGGGTAATGACTTTAAAGCAACCGCTTAGAAGTTAGCAAGAGTTAGAAGGCGAAATGTTGAGTAGCCTAATCGGCATGCTACCAACGATGCGTCTTAGGAAGTAGGTAACAAAAGTTACTGAAGCTCAACATAGGTTATCAACCCCAAGAAACTAAGATCGGGCAGAGTGTCCTAAAAAGCCACTCTCCTTAAACAAAATTATTATGAAAACACGAATAAAAGAAAAAAACGATATAAGGACCACGATTAAAGGATACGCACCTGGAATGTCCGAACTCTATACAGAGATGGTGCCTCTATCCAACTGGCGGATGTCCTCGACAAATTAAAGGCTGACATCACCGCCATACAGAAAATGAGATGGACGGGACAAGGATGCACACGACGAAAGAACTGTGACATCTTTAACAGCTGCCATGCAGAAAGACACAAATTTGGATGTGGTTTCATAGTCGGCGTCGAAGTCTCTACACCTGGTCTCGCGGTATAAACGATATAAGAAACATGATTAAAGGATATGCACCTGGAATGTCCGAACTCTGTACAGAAATGGTGCCTCTATCCAACTGGATGACGGATGACCTCGACAAATACAAGGCTGACATCACCGCCATATAGGAAATGGGATGGACGGGAGAGGGATGCACACGACGGAAGAACTGTGACATCTTTTACAGCTGCCATGCAGAAATACACCAATTTGGATGTGGTTTCATAGTCGGCAAGAGACTTCGACACCTGGTTAAGTGACCGAATAGCCACCATTCGCATCCGCGCGAAATATTTTTACATTACGCTGATTTGTGTACACGCCCCGACGGAAGATAAAGACGATGAGATTAAAGATGCATTTTACGAGCGCCTAGAGGAAACATACGACCGCTGCCCTGGCCACGGCATTAAAATTGTTCTAAGAGACCTTAATGCAAAAATAGGAAGGGAAGATGTTCTTGGTCCATCGATCGGTAAATTCAGCCTGCATACCGACACGTCTGACAACGGGTTTCGGCTGGTTAGCTTCGCAGCGGGAAGGAACATGGTAGTGAGTGGAACCAGATTCCAGCACAAAGATATCCACAAGTCAACTTGGCTATCCCCCGATCAAAACACCAAAAATCAAATTGATCATGTGGTAATTGGCTCGGATCATTACCTGGTTGCAGTCAAGGTGCGCACAAGATTGAGCAGAGCGAAAAACGCACGTAACCAAACACAAATAAAGCTGGACATCGCGAAGCTGCAAACCCCAGATATAGCTACTGCCTACTCCAACCAGCTCTCCCAACTTCTAAGACATAACGCCTCTACTTCTAACGCTCCCCATACACAGTGGCAGCATATTGCGCATTCCATGGCAACCGCTGCAACAACCGTGCTAGGATATGTAAAGCGGCGCTTAAACGAATCATGGTACGATGAAGAATGTCGCATAGCGTCTGAGGAACCCGTGCTGTATGGGAACGGCAGAAGGAGAAAGTAAAACAGGCGAGACAGCTATTTAGGCGAAAAATACGTCAGATGATGAAACGGGAGAACGAGGATATAGAGCGATACAGGGATAAAGGTGAGGCCCGAAAATTTTACCTGAAAGTAAGAGCAAATGGCTACGTAAATGGCCTCCCCTCCTGTATGGACAAGGATGGAAATCTGGTCACAGATACGCAGAGAGTGCCTTTATGGAGAGAACACTTCCAGCAACTGCTGGTTCCAGAAGGCAGCGCACGTGAAGTTATCACGCCAATTCTCGACGACGGCTTAGATTGCCCACCAGCAAGTCAAGCCGAGGTAGGAAGAGCAATGTCGCGGCTGAAAAACAACAAAGCAGCTGGTGTCGACGGACTTCCGGTAGAGCACTTTAAGTCCGGTAGCGAGGAGCTGATAACGAGCTACGCACCAGCTCCTACGCACGGCTTGGCTTAAAGAGTGCATGCCCGACGATTGAAACCTTAGCGTATTATGTACTGTGCTGAAAAAAGGTGATTCAAGTGTTTGCTCCAACAACCGCGGGATCAGCCTTTTACTCATCGCATATAAGGTCGTGTCGAGTTTGCTATGTGGAGACTTAAGCTAGTGTTATCCAACATGATCGAACCTTATCAGTGTGGCGTCAAACCTGGTAAATTAACAACTGACCGGATATTCACACTTCGGCAAATCCTGGAAAAGACCCAGGAGAAACAGATCGACACGTACCATCTTTCCATCGACTATAAAGCCTTCGACAGCCCGATACGGCAGAAATTACTCGATGCCATGGCTGAGTTTGGTATGCCAGCGAAGCTAATACGCCTTTGCGGAACAACGCTGACTGACATGAAGTCTTCAGTGAAGATGGGCAAGGACCTTACAAAGCCATTCTATAAAAACGGAGTATCGTGTGATCTCATCAACATAGTGATGGAGATGATAACACTATGTAACAAGATTTTTGTCCCTGGGTTGTAATTGTTATTTCCTAGTCAGTTATGTCCCAAAAGTATAGAAAACAGCTATTGTCGCAAGATAACTTTGCTTTTGTGACCATGGCAGCGCTTATCTGCGGTGATTAAGAAAAATCCTGGGCACCTCATTTCGCCTGTGAAAACTGCAAAAGGACTTTGGAAGGTAAGACATTTTAAATCTATATTGCTTTGTTATGGGTAAAATAAATGTTTCTATTAACTTTTTTATTAGACGGTACTTTTCTTTTCAAATTTTTTTTTTTTCAGGGTGGTACAGAGGGGAAAAGAGAGCTATGAAGTTTGCTGTGCAAAGAGTTTAGAGAGAACCCACTGACCATTCAAGCAACTGCTTTTTCTGCATGGTGGACCATTCCAAACGTCGGACTGGCAAAAATGCAAGTCAAATCATGTATCCTGACATTCCTTCATCCATGGCTCCAGTTCCACACAGCTCTGGCCTCCCCGTTCCAACTCCTCCTGAATCATATTGTCCTGGTCACAAAAGCAAAGTTTCCGAGGAATATTATGTGGTTTCCATACCTTTAAGACATAACAGACTAGGAAATAACAATTACATCCCAAGGACTGAGAAATTTTTTTATTTTTGTTTCATAGTGTGAAAGCTGCAGTAAACACAAGTGGCACGACTTTGATGATGATGATGATGTACACAGCATCGTTTGAAACTGCGGGATGTGACTGCAGCCAACCCTTCGATGTTGTCGACAGCAACTTCGCAGAATAAGTGTCGAGTCAATCGGCAGGTCAAGTAGAAGCTTCTGAAACAGTGACGTTCGCATTCGCCGATAAACAAGTAGGTGCCGTTTGTCGTGAATGGGGTGTAAAGAGAAATTAAGTTTTTTTTACCAGATACTAGTTCTACCTGTCTTAATGTATGGTTCAAAATCCTGAGCTATGACACAAGCGGATGAATCTGTTCTGGCAGTATTCGAGAGAAAAATACTCTGTAAATTATATGGGGCCATCATCGTTAACGGAGAGTATCGGCGTCGTATGCATCATAAACTGTACGAGCTGTACACTGACATCGACGTGGTCAGTGCAACGATTGCGTTGGTTAGGTCATGTTGTACCCATGGACGAAAATTCCCCAGCTCGAAAAGTCTTCGACAATGAACTCGATGGACGGCGCAGAAGAGGGCGACTAAAACTCCGTTGGAAAGACCAGGTTACTGAGAACCTTGCGCAACTTGGTGTAACTAACTGGAGAAGAAGCACAGAACATCAAAGCGCTTATAATATTATATAATCCAGTTGGATTGCAAAGAAGTGCCAGCTAAGCAAGTTATAACTATGTACCTTGTAGGCCTCCTGGAAAGCAAACCTATGCTGCCATAGAAATTTAAAAATAAAATCGAATTTTTCATATATTTATTTTTTTCGAGAACTTGTGATGCCAATTAATCATACGTCTACTGGTAATTCTATAGATTGAAATTAATTAATATTATTCATACGTCAAGTAATTTAAAGTTATATTAGAAAATGTAATGTAAATCATTTTAACTTACCTCCTAATATGTATCAAAAACTGAAATGAATTAAAAAAGCAACCGTTAAATGTTTTCAATATAAATGTCATAACCAAATTTATTTTATAAAAGTGTACGTTTTTTTTAAATTTTCTAAAAAATGTATATAAAACTATTGGATAACTCACAAGTGGATAACGTTTTACAACTATTAAGTACGAAATGTTTACCGTCCCCTAAATTTTTACTTACTTTTGATCAAAAATTTAGCTTTTTTAGACTCTGACAAATGGTAACTGCTATTTAACGATGAATCCGAGTATCAGAATTTTTAGAAGCTTGTACTTATTAGGCAAATGCCAATTAAGTTAGCTATTCGAAAGGTGATGTCTACATTATTGATGTGGACGATATTGTAGACATACCAGGTCACTGGTATAAAAGCCGCATGTTCTAACCATTATGCCACGGATGCGCATTACTTTTACGCAAAGAGCCTAAAACGTGTCAAATTACCCAACACGATACTTATCGTACTTCACATCTATATTAAATTTTACGCTAAAGTGTATCAAATGATACATCAAATTCGGCTTACGATCAGAAAAGTGTTTTTTATTGTTTGATATTTTTGGTCAAATTCAGTGTGTCACGCACTAGGATGACGCGTTTCGAACTCGATGGCGAGTTCATCTTCAGACCCCTTTGTGACGAACTGATGTACAATGGTACATCATCAGCTGTATATATATCTAGAATTATGTCAAACATGTACATGCGAAGTAGATATCAGCCGAAAATGTACAGCACCAATTATAGTTTAAATTTGACCGTTAATATTCAAACATGAGAAATGGAGGAACTTCTTTCCCCACGATTCCCCTTTTTACCTTAAAACTTAAGCTTCTTTACAAGGTTTTTTTTTATATTTCTATATTAAATTAATATGGCATGTAACTTGCCAGAACGAATGATGCCGAACTTCTTCTTTTTGGGGCTATTTTCACGTGCAGTTCTCAGAATTGAGTCCCAAATCAATGAGCCGAAAAATGTTGTACTGTGCTATTTTAAGACTAGAATTCGATAATTTTCTTACTTAGAAAACCAAAGTTTATGATCGAAATTGTAGGCTACTGCAATTATTATTAATCATACGTCTTGTTAAACTTCAGAAGTTATTATGAGATTAGAATTACTCATACGTATATTATACTAGCTTTCCCGCCTCGCGTTGCTTCGCTAATACTAATTATAAATTTTCTTGAGATTAAAGCAAAACAGTTAAAATGCAAACGTTATAAGTTTATTTGATTATACCTAACCAATTTTAATTAATTTTGCTTCAGTTGTCTGGTTTTGATGGTGCCTTTTCTTTTGGTTTCGTGTATCAAAAATGTCAAAATCCGTTCTTTGCGCCAAATAACTATACACGGGTAACATGTACTCATCCAAAGGTACCTTTTCACTTTTTTACCCTTAAAGGTACGGATTTTACCCATAAACGTACAAATTTCGAAAACAAACCCTTTGACGTAGCCAGTTTTATCTCTTTATTCGACCTTATTAAACCTAAAAGTACGAATTTCCAAAAATCTCGCATCGCACAAATATTCTATAAACCAATTTCACCATTATACCTATATCTGTTTGGTTTCGGCCAGAGTGCCAGTTTATCACTTTATTGGCTTTTTACCCCTAAAAGTACAAATTTAAAAAAATACCTCTGTGTAGCTCTCTAATTTATGCCCATTTGTCTCGATGATGTATCAGTTTTATCACTTTTTTTGGCCTTATTACTCTAAAAGTACGAATTTCACAAATCCTTTCGTTTCGCACAATTATTCTATAAAATAAACCTTCACCCCTATTTTCGCGATTCTGCCTATAACCATTGGTTCTAGACGATAGTATATTGGCCTTTTTTCTCACATACGTCACGGAAGGAACCTACATGCCAAATTTCAAGGCCCTAGCTTTGGCCGTTTTGGCTGGGGAGTGATCAGTCAGTAATATTATAGAAGTTATGGATATTTTATTACAGTCGCTCCATTAATATGACAGATATAGGCATTTTTTGAAAAGAGGCGTGACACCGCCCATTTTCCAGTGAGACGTAATCCTCTTCTGGCAGTAACATATGTAACATATCTCATTTTCATACCTCTAATGGCTCTTGAGATATCAACGATTGAAATTTCGGTTTGTGTGGGCGGTACCACGCCCCTTTGTCTAAGTATTTTTTTCATGTAGCCTATGTAAGAGGCCCTATAGACAGTATCACACATAGAAAATTCAATTGCAATCGGTCCATTTATTAAGCCAGTGTTACAATTTTTAAAAAAAGGGGTGTGGCACCGCCCACTTTTCACAAACAGAGTATTTTTCTTATACTACCGATATAGGTACCAAATCTCGACTTCGTACCTATAATGGTTCAAAAGATATAGTCATTTTAGAATTCCAATTCCATTTCAAAATTCCAGTTGTATGGGATGGTGCCACGCCCATTTTACCCCCCATTCAGTCTGAATTTCCAAAAATCCCTTCTTAGTGCGCGCCTACGTCATAAAAGAAAACTACATTCTAAATTTCACGTTTCTAGCTTTAGCCGTTTGGGCTGGGGAGTGATCAGTCAGTCACCCAAGCCTTTTATTTATATGGATTATTATTAATCATACGTCATGTATCGGTAGTCGTATTGTTAGTCGTAGTCCTATTAGTATTACTCATACGCAATTCTTAATAGAGGTAAACATTTGTTATTTATGAGCCTATAACAACATCCAACTATTGATTGGGTTTTTCAAAGGCCTTTGATGCAAATTCTGAATTTTTTAGACGCCATAAATGAGGTATGGGATAGCTTCTCGCGTTGTTGTGAATTAACACGCTTTCTATTTTTAGATTAACAACTAACGACATCTACTTGTTTATCGACGAATGCAAACGTCACTGTTTGAGGAGCTATTACTAGACACGACGATTGAATCGACGCTTAATACTGCGAAGTTGCTGTCAACAACATTCGAGGGGAGCCGACAATGAAAGAAAATTTTATTTTTTTTTTCTTTTAAGATGACTGGAGCCAGGTTTGAACCTGCGATCTCCCGCATGGTAGTCGCGTGTTCTAACCACTATGCCACGGCCGGTCCCTTTTATATATATAGATTATATTAATCATACGTCATGTATCGTTAGTCGTATTGTTTGTTGTAATCCTGTTAGTATTACTCATACGCAATTCATAATAGAGGTAAACATTTGTTATTTATGAGCCTATAACAACATTCAACTAATGATTGGGGTTTTCAGAGGCCTTTGATGCAAATTATTGTATATTAATACAAGTTCTTTAAATGATAATTTTACAAACAAATCTCTACAAATAAGACTTGAGCTACATATAACGAATTTGGGTTTCACAAGTCATAATTTATACAACAAGATATATTCTGTAAAGATTTTTAGTGAATACAGTGGTGGCATTTCCTCTGCTCAGAAAATAGTTCCCTTCAACCTACACCACTTCACAAAGGTCGAAGAAATTTAAATGTGTAACAAATAATAGTCTTCTACAACACCTGACATCTTTGCCTACACCAAAGTCCATGCGAAGTTATTTTTAGCTTCTCGCTTGAATGTCTTCTATATAAAAATCCATATTATACCACCAACTAACTATTTCTCAAGTAGGCACAAAGTCCACTTCACCCTGAAATAATCGCTACACACTGTAGTTGATGTCTTAATTACAGTGTAAAAGTCAAGTTGTGACAGTGCCAGCTATTATACTAAAGAGTACAATATAAAAATCTTGGCTATAAACCAGTTCACATGAAAATTTATCACCCACTATCTTACTCGCTCCCTTTCTCTCCCTCTCTCTCATTCTCGCTCTCTCTCTCTCTCTCTCTCTGTGCGCTTGCCGGTGAGCCTATTATATTTCCTAGCTTTAACAATTTTAATTAGAAAATAGTGGGAGTGTTTAGTAACATAAATATGCATCCCAAAGGATATTATTGTCGATGTGTGTGGGTGTACAGGGTTTTATATAAATTTATGTTATATATACGAATGTATGAGTTTGCTAGTTTTAACGACATCACTATCGTTATCAAATTGCGTAGCTAGTTGCTATTCTTTTAGTTGCTGCTTTAACATTATTGTTGTGTTGTCGTTAAGTATTTCTAAATGTTGATGGTGTTGCCACATTTAGTGTTGTTGTTGCTATTGGGGCTGCCGTTTGAGCGCTCCTGCTGTTAGTGCTAGTAAATGTGCTGCGTTTCTGAGGTGGATCTGTTTATTTGTTGATAATGACAACCACAAAAACGCAAAATCTACAGCACAACAGAGATGACAACATTAACAGAAGCAGCAGCAGCAGCAGCTCAAATGTGCCAGCAACATTAGTCGGCCTCTCACAATAAAAGCAATAATAATAATAACATTAATGATAATAACAACAGGAGCAGCAGCAACACCAGCCAGCAACATAGCACAACCTAAATTGACAACGAGATCTGTACAACTGACAACAGCAATAACAACAAAATATTTGGAATTGCACAAAGAATCGTAAATGAAATACAACAATGTCAAAGGATGCCGCACAACGATGAGACAAATGCCATTTGTGCAGAGATGGGCCAAAGGGGGCACGGATTTGAGGGTGATGGAGAGAACGAAAAAGAAAGAATATTTAAATGGCGCTACGGTGAGGAGTTAAAAGTTTTCTTGGAACAGCTAAGAGTTTTCATTGTAGGTGTGTTAACGTTTGGAGTAATTAACTTTTAGCTTAGGCGTATGATTAATATTTATTTATATCTATTATAACACAGTACAACATTTTTCAGCTCATTGATGTGGAACTGAATTCCGAGAACTGGACGTGAAAGTAGTTCCATAAAGAAGAAGTTCTGCATCATTCGTTTTATCAAGTTACATGCCAAACTAATTAAGTATCGATTTGAAGTAATTAAGTGTCGTATAGGGGAATTTTTGGCTCTTTTGTTTGGCATAACTTGAGAAGCACTAGTCCGATTTAGCTGAAAAAATTATGAATTACAATTTCTTTAATCTGTTCCAACAACGTTTCCCTACACAATCAACAGTTTCACTTTTCTATTCTCCAAATGATTTTTAATTGGGTGTATTTTGTAGCAGTTACAATAAAACTGTTTAACTCCGTGGCGTATGATTTACGAGGAATATTACTTATGATAATCATACGCCACATGATATTCATACGCCATACAATATAACAAAAGAGCCTAAAACGTCACAAATTCCCCTATTACATACTTACTAACTTAAAATCGATATTAAATTATTGTGGCATGTAACTTGACAAACCGAATGATGCGGAACTTCATCTTTGTGGCGCTACTTTCACGTGCAGTTCTCAGAATTGAGTCCCAAAATCATATGTTGTACTGTGTAAGCAACAATATAGGTTAGTATTATTTTACATTCCCTATAAGCTGCTGTGCCTGGGAAAATTTCATATTACTCCTACGTAAACATAAATTTACATTTCATATAACCAACAGTACATGACTACAACTCAATTTACTCAAACGCTGTCTATAAACAACGGCATTTGTTTAAAATTTGTTTTCAAAATTTTCATTTTTTGTCCAGAGCTATTTCACTACTTTGACTATAGTTCTACATAAAAATTTTGCACTTGTGATGGGTCGCCCCTGATTAGCCGCTAAGAACTAAGCATCCTTTCGTTCAAACACATCCGCACACACATACACATGTCAACTAAAACTTGGCAATAATAATTTTCACATGTGAGTCTAATTGGAAATTTAATTATTTTATGCGCTCATGCCACCTCTCATACCAGTGAGACACACACACACACACACTTATGCACACAAAAGCAAAAATGCCAACAATTGTGTGAGGTGTGTGTGTGTGTGTTTGTGTATATGTCAATGTCTACGTAAAGCTACAAAAGACATTACGATGTGTGGGTATGTAAACAAATAAACGCAGGGCGCTGTTTTTCATACGAAACATAAACATTTTTGGTATGTGTTTATTTGTAAGAGACGCACAAATGGTTTGACACACACACACACACACTGAAGCACCTAACACCAAACACCATTGACAAAAAGCACAGCATATCCTTAATACGCCATTACATATACACAACAGACTCAGAAATAATGTGCACTTATCCCACCGTTGTTGTAGCCACACAAATTCTTGCGTTTACACCCTTAGCACACACACACACACATGCTTACACACACTGACAAATTTCCCAGTTACACATTCGCACAAATACCCAAAATACCAATTGTTTATCGTTAGTTTTGTGGCTCTTTGTCTGCCAGAGTTTGTGTGACTGTCTAAATGTTTATGCATTTATGTGAGAATGAGTGTGCATGTGTGTGTGTTTGTGTGTTTGTTCTCCTGAGTATTGCATAAATATTGCTTAGAGGATTGCACAAGGGGCGTGGTGGCGAGAAGGTGCCCATAAATATATGTATGTACGTGTCTATGTGTCCAACATAAGCATTTTCATTATTACACTGGTGTTATGCTAAATAATGAGCAAAAGTATGTTGCAACACAATAAAATACACATAGCCATACACCCATACACACTCTTTTAAATGTATACAACCACAATAACATAACACTAATACATGAAAGCACACCCAGCCCAGTTATTGTGAACACTAACACCATAGTACACGTTAAGCACATGAACACTTTGCTGTTCATTCAATCGTTGACGCACTGTTGTACTTAACACAGGACAACAATTTTTACGTTGATTTCATTGCGCTTTTTGTGTTGGCACACTAACATTAGGAGATATTTGGTAATTTCGCATTTTATGCTGTCATACAACAAGTTGACGAACGAACAAAACAAAAAAAAAAACAAAAAGGATAATCAGTGGGAGATGGGTGGATGCCAAAATGTTGCTCATATCAGTTACATAGCAGTGGGACGTAGATGCTGTGCGGACAATAGACCAACTGTTAGAATTTTGTGAAATTTGTGTGTATGTACAGGATCAGTGCCCAACACTAGCAGCAGCAGGATACTAAACTTCACAAATTGCTCATTTCGACAAGACACAGTGGAGTACTTAAGCAGAAAAATCTACAATTTTACATTATAAATAGTTTTTATTTGTATATTTTTATAACTTTTAAATTTTAATTTATAATTTATAATATTTAATTTTTAATTTTTAATTTTTAATTTTTAATTTTTAATTTTTAATTTTTAATTTTTAATTTTTAATTTTTAATTTTTAATTTTTAATTTTTAATTTTTAATTTTTAATTTTTAATTTTTAATTTTTAATTTTTAATTTTTAATTTTTAATTTTTAATTTTTAATTTTTAATTTTTAATTTTTAATTTTTAATTTTTAATTTTTAATTTTTAATTTTTAATTTTTAATTTTTAATTTTTAATTTTTAATTTATAATTTTTAATTTTTAATTTTTATAAAAATATGAAAATATTCCCGTGTGGTTGGGTTATCCATCGGGCGCGTCACAGGTGGTGGATAGTGAAAGCCACGGCTATCTTCCGTGGTGAAGCGGGTCATAGCTTCGGTAAAAGCCCGCTCGCGAACCAACCTAGTTCCAGTTGCCGATCGGGGAATAAAAACCTGAGAAGCACGCAGAACGCCTCCTACCCTAGGACTTCCCAGTGTAGGAACTGGATACCGGCCTAAATGAGAGGTTAATGTTACGGTCATGTCTCTGGCATTGGCCTCAATTTTGGGACGGTGAAAAGTGCGTTTCTGCGGGAGAGAAAGAGACTCTCTTTAAACAAAACCCCCCAATCCAAGGTGGGCTGCATAGGCCGAGGGATGTATGGCTATAGGGGTTACATATTAGTCGTTACTATGTCAAACTCAGGTGAGGGCGCACACCTGTTTCAATCCAATGCCTTCTTGCGCTAAAGGGCTCTGGCGTAAGTGACCGTTTTTGTCCCTCTTCATCTCATTAGGTCCCGACGGCTTCTACGGCGGCCTAAGGACCGAACCATAAACATGAACTCAAATACACAAACTAAACAAACAAAACCACAACAAACAACAACTTCGGAGAAGTCTGGTAACGGACCCTCCACCCCAACTCCCTCGAAAAGAGGCAGACCTCTCGGCTCGACTAAATTGTCACAAGAAGCCAAGAGGCACAATACTAGTACCCTATCTTCCTTCTTCAGGAAGAACGCGGCAGAAGAAGCCCCCCCTAATGGGGATACGGCAGCATCTACTTCGGGGACCAGCAAGCCGACGCCGGGCAATGCCTCCCCACCTCGCGCTGGCAAGCCAGCTAAACGGGTACGACCTCATGATCGACGCTACCGTGACCGTCGAAGGGCCAACTACATCCTTTCAACTGTTGGCAAAATCCCTGAGGTTCAAAGATCCACGGAGCAAAACCAATTGGTTCAAAAGGCCAAAAACCAACTGAACCAATCTCAGACCCCACAAGGGACTGCTAACATAAAACGTCAGCGATCCGCTGATGAGCCTGGCATTGCCAGTTCACATAAAAGATCAAAGATCCAAGAAAGAGTCCGGTACAGCGACATAGCCAGGAACAGTCTCACACGCGCCGTCGTAGACAACTCACATCCCAGCGGTAGCATCTCGTTTGATAACTGGAGGAAAGCTAACGCTAAGCTGCTTGTTGCGTACGCTAGTGTAATAAGGGACAATCCTGGCACTCCAGCAAGATGTACTGACGCAGGCTGGCATCTGAACAGAGTAAAGCTCATGGCATTCCACGACCAACGCTCGTTAGAGTTATTCGAAAAGGCTCTAACGGTCATTGGCGAAGTATGGCCAGGGGCTAAACTCTGTCTGGTAGAGCAGTGCGATATCCCCAACAGGCCTAGAGGTCGTATAAAAATCCCAGATATAATGGCTAGTAACCGAAAGGCAATCCTTGAGCTTCTGCAAATTTCCAACCCCAGCCTCGATGTGGAAAACTGGAAAATCTTGAAGGTATCGGAATCACGGGACACCTTCGTTCACGTCACCCTCCTCATCACCGATGAAAGCAGTGACCTAATAAAGGAAATGAACAACCTAATATTCTGCGGCTTCACCGAAACAATGATGTGGATATATAAAACAAAACATGCCACACAGACTGTAACCGCAGACGTGCCACCCACAGCTACAGCACCATCTGTCGCTCTGACACCAATAACTGCAACTCCCGCAGCTACATCAACAACTGCAACTCCCGCAGCTACAGCACCATCCGTCGCTCCGACACCAATAACCGCAGCTCCCGCTGAGGACAACCTCGCAGCGCCAAGCAACAATCCGGCAGATGAAGAGCACTGCTCAGATGCTGAATCCATGGCATCTACCATGGTCAGCTTAGGAGGGCTTTTCCAGGAGGCCGATGAGGATGACCTACTGATGAGCGATGACGACGACGCCAACAACACCGTCATTGAGCATTCTTCGGGTGATACAGATAAACCTCCACCACTCTAAGAGTGCTTCAGCAGCACTTCAGGTACGTCTCTCCGAGCTCCAGGAGGACGTACTTCTCATCCAGGAGCCCTGGATAAATCAAAACAGAGTCTGTGGATTAAACCACAAAAATTATAGACTCTACCAAGGTAAGGTAAATGCTAAAATACGAGCGTGCATCCTAGTACGGAAACAGCTTGACGCATTCCTGCTAAATACTTTCGGTAACGAAGATCTTACAATTATAGGTTTAGAAATGAAACAATCAACCCTATGGATAGCTTCGGCATATCTTCCTTACGAAGACCAAAACCCCCCATCAGAGGAACTGAAGAAAGCAGTACTAACGGCGGAACACAACAAGACCACCCTCATTGTCGGAATGGATGCAAACGCACACCACACGCTGTGGGGAGGTAAAACGATCAACAAACGAGGTGAGTTACTCTTTGATTATATTCTAAGTAGGAACTTAGTAGTGCATAACCAGGGAGATACGCCCACCTTTATTAACTCGATCACTGAGCAGGTCATAGACCTGACAATTTCTAATGCCAAAAACGACTTGATATCAAACTGGCGGGTGGAGGATGTTCACTCCTTCTCCGACCACCAATACATTTCCTTTGAAATATCTGCTCAAATAACGAAGCCGATAGTAACCTTCAACAAGAGACGGATGAAATGGGACGTCTACAGGGAACACCTTGCAAGACTCCTACCGAATACAACTGATCTCACCATTGACAGCCCACAAAAGTTGGACAGCATGGTAGGTAAAGTTACAAAAGCCTTGGCCTTATGCACCAGGAAATCCTGCCCAAGACGAAAAGATGGGAAAAAGCAGAAGCCTCCATGGTGGAACGACGATATCTCTAGATCCCGTGCTTCCACCAGAAAATCCTTCAACAAGGCCAAGAGAACAGGCCAATGGGAGGAGTACAAGGAGAATCTAAGACTCTTCAAGAAACTACTAAAGAAGGCGAAAAGATCTTCATGGAGGACATACACCAACGATGTCGAAAAAACCGCAGAGGTAAGTAGACTTAGGAAAGTATTATCCTCGACAACCAGCGCCCCGGCATACATAATGAAAAATGATGGTACCTGGACTGAATCCTCAAAGGAAACCTTGGAAATCCTATCGGATACCCACTTCCCCAGGGGAGGGTCCAACTCCATAACCGTCGCACCTACCGACTTATGCGATAGAATACCGGTAATTGAAAGGAACATGATCAAAGACGCCATCAACGACTTTGATCCCTACAAATCACCCGGTCCGGACGACATCATACCCGCCGAACTTCAACAGTCATTGGAGATACTATTGCCATGGCTGGAGGCTATTTTTAACGGCTGTGTGAAATTATCCTACCTACCAATACGATGGAGAACGGCAAAGGTGGTCTTCATCCCAAAGGCGGGAAAGCCATCACACACCAAAGCGAAGGACTTCAGACCTATAAGTCTTACTTCATTCCTTTTGAAAACCCTTGAGCGAATCATGGACGACATCATCAAAAATTCAATTGGCCCGGATCTCCTTTCGAATGCTCAGCATGCTTACACAAAGGGGAAATCGACAGAAACCGCACTCCATGCACTATTGTA
Organism: Muscina levida; assembly: GCA_964034835.1. Classification (NCBI taxonomy): domain Eukaryota; kingdom Metazoa; phylum Arthropoda; class Insecta; order Diptera; family Muscidae; genus Muscina; species Muscina levida. The sequence goes on along the minus strand of OZ035883.1, from coordinate 131,699,083 downwards.
TCCCATAGAGAAATCGCTAGACAAGAAAGAATTTTCTCTAGTTGCCTTTATGGACATAGAGGGAGCTTTCAACAACATCGAACCCCTCTGCATCATGACAGAGCTCAACAGCCTACATATCAACTCACATATTAGCAAGCTGATTCGCAACATGCTATTAAAGACATGCTATTAAAGCTATTAATGCGAACCCTGACAAAACATAACTAGTACTTTTCAGTCGGAAGCAGAAATCGCCCGCTATATCCAACATCTATCTGGTCAACAAACAACTCAACTTCTCCGATACGGCGAACTACCTGGGCCTTATATTAGACAGGAAGCTTAATTGGAGACAGAACATTGAAAGCAGATCCAGCAAAGCACTCATAGCTTTATATACATGTCGTAAAGCTATCGGGAAAACATGGGGATTTAAACCCAAGGTAACACTCTGGATTTACAATGCTATAGTGAAGCCAATACTACAATACGGCTCTATAGTTTGGTGGTACGCGCTCGACAAGAAGAGCAAATTCAAACAACTGGATCGTGTTCAACGGTCCTCTTGTCTCCTGATAACCGGATGTATGAGATCGACCCCCTCTAAGGCTCTCTACACGATACTCAATCTACTACCACCTGATCTGAGCTGCAAATGCTCCGCTCTCAAATCGGCTATTCGACTAAACGAGATTGATCATTGGGATCGTTCCATCGGACATTCAAAGATCCTGAACCATATCAACATCTCACTCGAAACTGACTACGTGCTAAACACACGGAAATCAAACGTTCTATACGAAACTAGAACGCCCTCCAGAAAGGAGTGGGCAGAGAACGAGAACGCAATGTATGGACCAATAAACATATTTACCGATGGGTCCAAACTGGATGACAAGGTCGGCTACGGTATCTACTCCGCGGATCTGGGCCTAAATATAAGATCAAGAATTCCAGATTTCTGCAGCGTTTTCCAAGCGGAAATACTTGCTATTAAACGAGCCGCGGACGTGATCAACGTGAGGAAGATATCACAGGAGGATATTCTCCTGTTCACGGATAGTCTAGCGGCGGTAAACTCGTTGAAGTCCTGTGACATCAAATCGAAAGTGGTCAGTGCCTGCCGGAAATCTCTTAACGAGATATCCAGGAACAACAGAGTTCTGGTTACGTGGATTCCCGGACACAGCGGAATCGAGGGCAACTGTAGAGCGGATGAAGAGGCCAGACAGGGCTCAGCCCTGCTGGAAAGCGACGTTGAACACGTAGCACTTCGCCCTATATCCACCTGTAAAAGTACCATTGAAAATCTAACGTTTAGAATTGCAAACGACAGATGGAAGAATGAAGAAACCTGTAGAAAGGCCAAAATGACTTGGCCAGAATACAACGCGAAACGTGCATCGTACCTGGTAAGTCTTGAGAGGGACCAGATAAGGAAGATTATTGCCTTCCTGACGGGACATGGACCCATAGGCAAGCATGCGAGAAGAATGGGATTCGCAACGAAAAGCGAATGCTACTACTGCGGAAACAGTAGCAGTGAACCATCCACCGACCACATTATTTGTGATTGCCCAGCGCTATACAGAAGGAGACTGGAAACCCTGGGGAAACCCTTCTTAAATGGTGTAGAAGAACTTGCATCGTTGGACATCGGAAGGATTAACAACTTTTGTAAAATTATCAACTGGACGGATTGGATCGAAACTCCGGATTCCCAATCGACAACTGGCAACGCGATCAGTCAGCACACGCGCTGATAGCATAGGTTGAAGGGATGGCACAAATGCCCAACGGGTGTCACAATGGGTCCATAGGGACCTAAGTGTTCTCCTTTGAAGAAGGAGATGCCTGCATACCAACCAACCATGAAAATATTAAAATATAAACATCAAAAAATATAAAAATATAAAAATATAAAAATATAAAAATATAAAAATATAAAAATATAAAAATATAAAAATATAAAAATATAAAAATATAAAAATATAAAAATATAAAAATATAAAAATATAAAAATATAAAAATATAAAAATATAAAAATATAAAAATATAAAAATATAAAAATATAAAAAAATATAAAAATATAAAAATATAAAAATATAAAAATATAAAAATATAAAAATATAAAAATATAAAAATATAAAAATATAAAAATATAAAAATATAAAAATATAAAAATATAAAAATATAAAAATATAAAAATATAAAAATATAAAAATATAAAAATATAAAAATATAAAAATATAAAAATATAAAAATATAAAAATATAAAAATATAAAAATATAAAAATATAAAAATATAAAAATATAAAAATATAAAAATATAAAAATATAAAAATATAAAAATATAAAAATATAAAAATATAAAAATATAAAAATATAAAAATATAAAAATATAAAAATATAAAAATATAAAAATATAAAAATATAAAAATATAAAAATATAAAAATATAAAAATATAAAAATATAAAAATATAAAAATATAAAAATATAAAAATATAAAAATATAAAAATATAAAAATATAAAAATATAAAAATATAAAAATATAAAAATATAAAAATATAAAAATATAAAAATATAAAAATATAAAAATATAAAAATATAAAAATATAAAAATATAAAAATATAAAAATATAAAAATATAAAAATATAAAAATATAAAAATATAAAAATATAAAAATATAAAAATATAAAAATATAAAAATATAAAAATATAAAAATATAAAAATATAAAAATATAAAAATATAAAAATATAAAAATATAAAAATATAAAAATATAAAAATATAAAAATTTAAAAATATAAAAATATAAAAATATAATAATATAAAAATATAAAAATATAAAAATATAAAAATATAAAAATATAAAAATATAAAAATATAAAAATATAAAAATATAAAAATATAAAAATATAAAAATATAAAAATATAAAAATATAAAAATATAAAAATATAAAAATATAAAAATATAAAAATATAAAAATATAAAAATATAAACATATAAAAATATAAAAATATAAAAATATAAAAATATAAAAATATAAAAATATAAAAATATAAAAATATAAAAATATAAAAATATAAAAATATAAAAATATAATAATATAATAATATAAAAATATAAAAATATAAAAATATAAAAATATAAAAATATAAAAATATAAAAATATAAAAATATAAAAATAAACTACAAACGTCTTTAATAGTCCACCAAAGAAGCAATTGCACAGTAAACCGTCTACTTAAACTATTTTATAACAAAACTTCTTTAGAAACATAAAGAATAATAAAACAAGGTGTATATAAATAGAATAGTGTTGGTAGAGATAATGATGGAATAAAGATCGTGGAGAACCATTACAACATGTAATTAATATCATGACCCAGTTAACCACGAAAGGCACCGGATGAAAAACATTAAGTTACATACTCTGACTTACAGGGGAATCTAATACATTTTGTTCTGGAGATCCAATTTTCTGAATGGCAAGTACCTCAGCCTCAAAAACACTACATTCAGTATGTAGCTTAACATATAGAAAGGCTTAGCTGCAGGACCTCGCTGTATACACCAGCTCTTGCGCCATGTTTCATTTTCGATTCGTCAGTAAAGATAGAAATGTAGTCCCATAAGGATTCCCGCCGTCATTCTATTACATTCTTTCTTGAATTTAAACGGCCACTTTAAGGATATCCATACGTTTCATTAGAAAATCAGTAGAGGAGCCCGACGAAGAGTTGTCATTACCCAAAAGATGCCTCCAAGCCAATTGCCAGCTTCTGTCAGTTTAACTGACTCTCGGACCGGAATAGCCTTGACAAACAAGTCCAGAGCCAGAAGGAATAAGAACACATCCTAAGCTGCTTGCAGTATGCTTCATCTAGTCCCTCCCACCAAAGCAGACATCCACATGCAATTATGTCACCTTTGGGTTGAGTCCCCAGTTTTAACCTATAGAGTTTTGGCACACATAAAAGGCATTCACACCCCTCTTTAACCTTTTCCTAAAGATGCTTGACGAATTTAACTTCTGATCGAGAATTACACCTAATTACTTGGCCTCTGTTTAGAACTTGCAATATGCAATGTTTGTTACCGCTGTGTCTAAAAAAAAATTAAGTTTTATAAACAAATGGTTCAAAATAAAATTATCAATAATTTTGCTATTATTTCATGTAAATCTATCAAATATTAAAATAAAATACTAGTCCAAATAAATATATTAAAATTTCGTCTTATTCGGGGAGTTCATAACATGTCCCCCCACTGTGCCGCCTCATAAATTCATTTGTTTGCATAAGTTCAAGTTTTCATTGTTAACAGCAACAACCACAAAAACCATTAGAAATAGTTGGTGCAGCATTATTGTTGCTGCTGCTGCTGCTGATGCTGTTGTTCGCAGAGTGCACTCGTCACTGTGGGTTCTACGAGAGCGGTTTGCACTTTTGAAGTATGTTGCCACATTTTGTATATAGTTTATGTTGTGCATATTTTGTTTAATGTTTTGTTATTGTTGTTGTTACTCTTTTTGCTATGGTTTCACTTGCAATCATTTTGACATTTACATTGGCGTTGCCAACACTACACAGAAACCATGGCAAAGGGGTAGCGTGGGGGGAGGGGCGTTAGCAAATAGTTGACAAAATCCATGATCTATTTTACCTGTAGAAAAGTTTAAAATATTATATACATAAGTAAAATGAAAATATATGTACATAAATGTAAATGTTCATAGGGCAAGGAGAAGAAAGGAGTTAAGTTAGTGTCATAATAAAATGAAAACTAGTAAAATTGGGAAAGGAAATATCAACCGGCTGATATCAAAACAGGACCTTATGTGATGTTCTTGTGTCATATTAAGGTGTTGTAGTAATGACCTATGTCTTTTATAGTAAGCCTTCCACCGAAAATATTGCTTTTGACTCCTTCCAAAGGAGTCATACTGTAGATGGTCTTTCAGGGGGTAAATTTTTTTTTATAGGAACCTAAAAAATATTAAATTTCGTTGCGACTTTCCACTGTTAAAACCCACCTTCCCTTGGGTCTTTTTATTTCTGTTACGCTTTAAGATCGAACAAAATTAGTTTGTCAAAGTGTCACGAATGTTTTTGACGGTATGCATTATATATATATATAAATATATTCATATCTATAATCTTAAAAAATATATGCTTACGTAAGTATGTGTGTGCTGGAAACATCTATGCAAATTAGTTTCTGACAAAAGTGTCAGAATCAGTAAAGTGGCAACAACAACAAAAAAAAAATTGCCAAAATAAATTGCGTATTACATAAACAAAATATAAGAAACACAGCGAGACAAAATTATTAACGACAAGCGTCAAATTAAATCTTTAAAAATATTGTACTACAGAAGGACATTAGGAGAGAAAGAGAGAAATTTAGAGAACATGAATTTACATTTGGAATATGTGAAAAAAATTAAAAAAAATTATATTTAAGCATATGGTCCACCATGATCAAAAAATAAAAAATCAAAAAAAAAATTGTTTCTGACTAGTATTATACAGTACAAGACATAATTTTGGGACTCAATTCTGTGAATTGCACGTGAAACTAGTGTAACGTGATTTTCTCGTCGGCTAAGGTAAGTCCAGTCGTCGCCAAGGTCGTCATAAGGACCTACAAAACCTTAAGGAATAAGAACTCAGTAGATTTTCCCTGATTGGGCCAAAATAATAGTATTGTTTGTTAATGGTGTATTTATATACAAAAACAATTCAGATTCAGTGATAGCGTTGTTGTGTTGTCCGGTAATTGGTACCCAGCAGAGAATGACAATAAGTACTCCGCATTAATGTATACTTAAGTACATACCCATAATTTGTATACTTGTGTGGAACTACACCTAACACACAGAGAATGCTTACAAACTCTTATTTGCGTTGAAAAAGACATGTTTGCACACAATTTATAACGAACGTTAACTCTACCCTTACTTTTGTTTCTCATACACAAGTATACACAAAATACACTCGACGCACACGATGTCATAAGCCGAAGCAAACTCAACATAATTATGAAGTTTTTTATCTACGATAATGATCATCATAGATCATCGTGTTTGATCGTTCTTACATTCGTCAACTCTTCTATGCACTACGGGTGACATGAGTACTCATGTGTACTCCTGTACATTCCCATACTCTACGGAACAGAAATAGAAATTTGACATGTATAACTAGCACTCAACACAACCAACACTTGTAACAACATGTGCTGGGTTCTCGTGTACTTGGGTATACCAATGCACAAGTGTGTTCGGGTATGGGCATGGTTTGATCGTTTACTCATTACACATGTACATGTTTGGACATTAATACTTCAACAGTACTCTTATTATACATTTTGTCATTCTCTGGTACCCAGGTCGATTTTAGATGATCGAGAACTTTAACTATACTCCCAAAACTGTAGAGGTCAGGTAGGTCAGGATCGTTTCGGCATTCAGGAGCGTGGTAATTTCAGGCTCGTACCAGCAATTCGGCAGCGTACTGATGATTCGAGTTCGTCGGTGATTACGACTAATGTTCGCAGTATATAGTCAGCTTGGTTATTCGGGTTTTGCGGTTGTTTACGATTAATATCAGCAGTAAACTAGGTCAGCTTGGTGATTCGGGTTTTTTCAGGGTTTCAGGTTTATATCAGCAAGTGACGTTTGTGGACCCGGATTGTTGGTAGTTCTGGGTAAAGTTATCAATTCAGAAGGGTATTGCTGATTAGGGTTTTGTTGATTATTCGGGTTTCTAACAGCAATACTGGATGGTCTTGATGATTCGGGTTTGTTGGTGCTTCCCAAGTAGGAAGTATCGTCATACACGACTTTGTCGTCAACGCTGTCCTCAAGACAAAATGTGAAAATTAATGTATTTGTCGTCAAAACATTCGATTGACGACAAGCTGACCGACAAAATAATAATGCTGTCGTACATCAAAAAAAAAAAAAAAAAAAAAACAATGTAACGGGACAATGACGCCATGAAATTCAAGAGAGGACGTTTTTAATAAAACTACTTCAATTTGTGATTATGACTTATAAAGCACTAATAACGACAATATAACCGACATTGTCGGTCATCAGGTCGTGCATAATTGTATGGGTGACATGTCACTTATATAGGCATCAACGACTATTTGGCCGACATTGTCGCTCATCAGGTCGTGCATGACAAAGCGGACACTTGTATGAAAATATCGTCAACGATTTGTATGGACGATCCCCTAGGTGTCATCAACGATTTACTATGGTCATGCACCTATCCTTGAGGATGTCTTGCAAACACTTCCTACTGGGTCAGTTTTATATCAGCAATTCGGGAACATATTGTTAATTCGGGGTTGTTGGTAATTCAGTTTGGCGCCCGCAACTCAGGATCGTGTCGATGGCTCGTGCTCTTCAGCAAATCGACTTTTGCTACTCGTGGTTGTATCGATGATGTTGTTTTCGTATGAATATTTTATAAATCAGATTAGTATCCGCAACCCAGGATCGTGTTGATGACTCGTGTTGGTTTGTAGATCAACTTCTGCAACAGACCGAAGTCCGAATCAACAGACCGAAGTCCGATTCAACAGACCGAAGTGCGTTTCAACAGACCGAAGTCCGATATAACAGAACGAAGTCCGATTTTACCGACCGAAGTCCGATTCATCAGACCATTTCAACAGACCGAATTCCGTTTCAACAGATCGAAGTCCGATATAACAGATCGAAGTCCGATTCAAAAGACCGAAGTCCGATTCAACAGACCAAAGTCCGATTCAACAGACTGAAGTCCGATGTAACAGACCGCAGTCCGATTCAACAGACCGAAGTCCGATTCATCAGACCATTTCAACAGACCGAAGTCCCATTTAACAGACCGAATACGTTTCAACAGACCCAAATCCGATTTAACAGACCAAAGTCTGATTCAAAAGACCGAAGTCCGATTCAACAGACCGAAGTCCGGTTAAACAGACCGATATCCGATATTCAACAGACCGAAGTCCGATATAACAGATCGAAGTCCGATTCAAAAGACCGAAGTCCGATTCAACAGACCAAAGTCCGATTCAACAGACTGAAGTCCGATGTAACAGACCGCAGTCTGATTCAACAGATCGAAGTCCGATTCAACAGACAAAATTCCGATTCAACAGACTGAAGTCCGATTCAATAGACCGAAGTCCGATATAACAGACCGAAGTCCGATTTAACAGACCGAAGAGCGATTCAACAGACCTAAGTCCGATTCAACAGATTGAAGTTCGATTAAACAGACCGAAGTCCGATTCAACAGACCGAAGTCCGATTCAACAGACTGAAGTCCAATTCAACAGACCGAAGTCAGCTTTAACAGACAGAAGTCCGATTTAACAGATCGAAGTCCGATTCAACAGACCCAAGTCCAAATTAACAGACCGAAGTCCGATTCAAAAGACCGAAGTCCGATTCAACAGACTGAAGTTCGATTCAACAGACTGAAGTCCGATTCAACAAATCGAAGTCCGATTCAACAGACCGAAGTCAGCTTTAACAGACAGAAGTCCGATTTAACAGATCGAAGTGCGATTCAACAGACTGAAGTCCGATTTAACAGACAGAAGACCGATTCAACAGATTGGAGAACATTTCTTTTGATAAATTATTTCCCCGAGAAGGGCAGGGGAGATCGGCTACAGAGCAACTTAGCAATAAACTTCACTGCGGTTGCAACCGAAGACCTACGAAACAAAATGCTCGAGCATTTAAGTAAGTGGTGTTCTTGATGTACTGAGAATTACATCGCATCACACAGCATTGAATAACACATTCCCTTGTGACGTCGTCTCCTTAATGTCTTTGGTTCCATACCGGTAGTCGCGGTTATTCGCCGTTCGTGGCGTTTGCCATATGTGTCGTTGGTGGCAGTCATTACCGTGCATTACCGAATGCGTCGTTTCCGGCGGTCGTGTGATTGGCGATATTATAGTTTGCCCTTTAAAGAATTATTAGTATTTAAGGGCAAATGAAGGTTATAGGTGGCCGATCGCATCGTTGGTGTTGTTGCACTCGCCCTTTGTTACCCTTGAAACAATGTATAAAGGTTGGGTTTATTGGTGGTATTCGAAGTCAAATGCAGGTTGTTTGTTAGGGAAAAAATTGTGTATGTAGGTATGTAGGTGAAAATGGTCTAGTAATTGTGTGTTAAACGTTATTGTTTCGCAATAAGCTACTAATTAAGGTCATAGCTTATTATGTAACGATGTGAAGTTGACCCATCCCAGAGCGTATGAGTTATGTGAAATTGTATTTATTGCTCATACGTGATTTAATATATACAAAAGTAAATGTAAAGGCGATTTCAGGGAAGTGTGAATTTTTAAGGCACTGGATGTACTTTTTTTGTGTACCGTATTTTTATACCCTCACCCTACAGGTAAGAGGGTATTTATAATTTGATACGACCCAAAAGTGTAACAAATAGAAGGAGTCACCTTTGACCGTGGGTTTCAATGAACCAAATTCGATTCATGACTTTTTAAGTCGTTTGTCTGTCTGGCTGGCTGTCTGACTGGCTGGCCGGCTACTTCGCACGAAAGACGGAACCAAAACTTTTCACTAGCTAATACTTCCCCAAAACTAATCACGGTATTGAAAATGGGCTATGTAGGCCACGCCCCTTCTAGTACCTCCCATACAAATTTACCATTACGCCTACTTTATATAACTTTTGTAAGAATACCAAAGTACCGAATGCGATGGTGCCCAAATTATGTATCTAGTAAAACTATAACAGGATAAAGTTTTGGAGAATAAACTGGACGTCTAGTGACGCCCCTCTTGGTGCCTCATATACAAATGCACCATTTCGCCCACTTTATTAGTCGAGTAGTAATATCAATACTCCCAACGTGATCGCGCCCAAATTCTGTATTTAGTAAAGCTAAATCAGGAAAAACTATTGGGGAAAAAACTGGAAGTCTAGCCACGCCCCTTCTGGTACCTCCCATACCCATCAGGTACCGCCCACTTTAGAAATCGATAAATATTTTTATTAGAACTAACGCAAATTTTGTATTTAGTAAAGCTCAAGTAGGATAAAGTTTTGGAGAACACATTGGAAGCCTATCCACGCCCCTTCTGGTATCTTCCATACAAATGTACCACTTCGCCCACTTTAGAGATGAAGAAGTAATATCAATACACCCAACGTGATCGTGCCCAAATCCTATATTTAGTAAAACTATAGCAGGATAAAGTTTTGTAGAACAAACTCAAAGTCTAGCCACGCCCCTTCTGGTACGTCCCATACAAATGTACCACTAGGCCCACTTAGAGCTGAAGTAGTAATATCAATAGATCCAACGTGACCGTGCCCAAATTCTGTATTAAGTAAAGCTAAAACAGGACAAACTTTTTTTGGAAAAAACTGTAAATCTACCCGTGCCCCTTCTGGTACCCCCCGTACCGATCAGTTAAAAATGTATTAATATTATTAATAGATCAAACGTGACCGTGCCCAAATTCTGTATTTAGTAAAGATAAATCAGGATAAAATGTTAGGGAAAAAAACTCTAAGTCTTGCCACGCTCCTTCTGGTACCTCCCATACTTTTTTGCTACCTCCCATCCGCCCACTTTATTTTTTGTAATTTTTTTTCAGCAAAATTTTTCAGCTTATTGCTTTGGGACTCAACTCTGAGAACTGCACGCAAATGTAGCCCCAAAAAGGAAAAGGTTCTGCATCATTCGTTTTATTAAGTAACATGCCATAATATTTTAATATCGATTTGAAGTTAGTAAGTATCGTATAAGGGAATTTGTCACGTTTTAGGCTCCACGTAAATTAAACGCCACGGAGTACAACAGTAACTGTAACTGCTACAAAATAAACCCAGTTCAATAAAATTTTATGAATAGACAAGTGAAACTGTTGCTTATGTAGGGAAACGTTATATGAACCGATTAAAGGAATTGTAATTCTTAATTTTTTTAAACAACAAACTGAAACAACTAAATCAGACTAGTCGTTTTCGAATTATATCAAACAAAAGAGCCTAAAATGTGACAAATTCGCTTATATGATACTTGCTAACTCCAAACCGGTATTAAATTATTATGGCATGTTACTTGACAAAACGTATACTGCAGAATTTCTTCTTTTTGGGTCTACTTCCACATGCAATTCTCAGAATTGAGTCACAAATCAATGAGCTGAACAATTTTGTACGGTGTTATTTAGTAGAAATACGTACTTAATTTTTTAAATGCAAATGTTCACATCTTGTTTGGGTTTCTTAACTTAATATAGAGCTTCTTATGTTAACACAAAAAGTTACAGAGGTCCTTCTTGATGAAGGAGAAGGACAGTAAGTCAAGATGGTACTTAAACTGCTTCCTAGAGCTGTCTTAATTCCAAAATTTTTATAAAGTAAATAATTTTGAAAGGATTCCAAAAGACACAACAAATTCAAATCAGAAACGGTACAAAACATTATTTCGATATAAAACTATGATATTTAAAAATAATTGTTAAATTTTTTTAAAACGTATTGAGTCACAAAAATTTTTACACCAAAGTTATTAGCTTTAATATTTTAATTAAGATTCACTTGATTCCAGCAACTCTGCATACTATGACTATGGCTCCAACAATCGCTTTACAAATTCCGAACAATGAAGTCATCATTAGCAGTTGTTGTCATTAAAATATATCTCGCTTAAATAAATTCTACATTCCTTCTCCCTCCCTTCCTTTCTTCCTGGCCCGAATTGTATACTATAATTTTTCTCTATATAGTCGATAGCGAGATGTTATTATTATTAGCAACAACGAACTGATATTACAAACAATCAATAGTATTTTACGCTTTTAATATATATGAAATTTATTGTAATCACAGCGCAAATGTAAATTATTTTTACATTCACACAATTGTAGAAATGAGAAAGTAATAGAAAAAAAAAACAAAAAATTGAAATTGAAATTTATAGAAAAGTTGAATTTCCCAATTATTGCATAAATTAACGATGTAATAAATTCATTTGTTGTCGTTGCTGCTGATACAATTGCTGGTATTGTATGTTACTGATTTGGTTTTTATTCTGTTGTTACATTTTTTTTTTGTTCTATAGTCCGGTGCTTCATCAATATTACAATTAAAATCAATTTGCAATTGTATTATAAAAAAAAAACAGAAATTTAATGAATAATTACAGTAAAATAACGAATAGATTTCAGGCCTTCTAACACCATTTGACACAGGAAGTAAAGGAGGAAAAAGAAATGAGATGAGGATATAGGATAGGATAATATTTATTGTAATGTCGCGTTTACTTGTAAAATAAAGAGTGAGAACAACATTTTAAGAAAGCTGTTAGAAATTTGTAGGAGTGTAAGGAAAAAATGTACTAAAAAAAATCATTGTCATCTAACAATAATGAGGACATGTTACATACATAAGGATAACGGTAACGAGGACTGCCAGGACGACATCTACTTGTTTATTGACGAATGCAAACGTCACTGTTTGAGAAGCTCTTACTAGACACGCCGATTGACTCGACACTAATACTGCGAAGTTGCTGTCGACAACATTCGAGGATAGCCGACAATGAAAGAACAATTTATTTACTTTTTCTTTCTTTTAAGATGACTGGAGCCAGGTGTTGAACCTATGATCTCCCGCATGGTAGTCGCGTGTTCTAACCACTATGCCACAGCCGGACGGAAAAATAAGGAAAAATTTGATTCGCAAGCTAATAAAGAATAAAAATAGTCGTCTTTGTTGCTGTCAGGCACACTATATGGCTCAACATAAGGACATCCTTAAAGGAGGCGGTTAGTCACCTAAATCAATATTAGGAAGTTTTGCCAAGAGAACCTATTTGCAAAGTACACCTGGTGGATGGTTTCTGGTGCCACTTTCCATATGAGTTGCATTCGAACATTATTTACACAGTACGAGTAAATAAAAAAAGTTTTACGGATGTTCGGGAAAATTATATTACAACTAGAGGTCATGGTATCGTAATGTTCAAATTCACAAAGTTAATTGTAGAGCGAAAAAATTTTACGTATGTTTCATCCATGGAAGACACAAGATTATGCTTAATTCAGAACAAACCCAATTTAAGTATACGAATAGAAATCTAACACAATACAACACTCGATTTTGGGACTCAATTCTGAGAACTGCACGTGAAAATAGCCACAAAAAGAAGAAGTTTTGCATCATTCGTTTTGTCAAGTAACATGCCATAATAATTTAATATCAATTTAAAGTTAGTAAGTATCGTATAGGAGAATTTGTCACGTTTTAGGCTCTTTTGTTATATTGTTATATGGCGGCGTATGATTATCATAAATAATATTCTCAGTAAATCATACGCCACCTAGTATAACAGTTTTATTGTAACTGCTACAAAATATACCCAGTTCAAAATTATTTGATTAATGGAAAAGTGGAACTGTTGCCTATATAGGGAAATGTTATATGAACAGATTAAAGGAATTGCAATTCTTAATTGTTTTCAATTTGATTTAGCTAAATCGTACTAGTGGTTGTCGAGTTATGTCAATCAAAATGGCGTAAAACGTGACAAATTCCCCTATAAGATACGATACGATACTCTTCAAATCGATATTAAATTATTATGGCATGTAACTTGACAAAACGAATGATGCAGGACTTCTTCGTTTTGTGGTTACTTTCACGTCCAGTTCTCAGAATGGAGTGCCAAATCAATGAGCTGAAAAATGTTGTACTGTGTTATGCTAAAGGCAGAAAATATAGCGCAAATTATTTAGGTTTATTATGCAAAACGATTCTACTTAATTTTACTGCTTTAAAATTTAATTTAAAAAAACATCAAAAATATACGGTCATGTGACTAACCAGACATTGAAGGAACCATTATCCAAAAAAATCTATTCTATCGCTGAACTCAGCAGAGCTTCCAACAGAAATCGTTATGTAAAATTTGAAACTTGCATAAAGCGTTAAATAACTTCTAAGCCATTCCCTATTTTCAAAACTTGTTCCGATAATGTCCTAGAAGTAATACATATCGCAGTAGCAAAGGAAAAAAAACGAAGTTTTGTGAAAATCGACCAAAGGACACACCCACCTGCCATATATCCTTAAATGGAAAACACTTATATTTTTCAATATTGTTGTTAGTTATAAACCAAATGTGGAACGATTTGTCTCTGATATGTTACTGACAGCCGTGTTGAATAACATAAAGTTATCTCAAAGGATACGTCCACCTCCCATATATCCTGAAATGGAAAACACTTATATTTTTCAATATTGTTGTTAGTTATAAACCAAATGTGGCAAGATTTGTCTCTGATATGTTACTGACAGCCGTGTTGAATAACATTAAGTTATCTCAAAGGATACGTCCACCTCCCATATATCCTTAAATGGAAAAAACTTGTATTTTCCAAAATTGTTGTTAGTATTAAAACAAATTTGGCACTATTTGTCTCTGATATGTAAATAATATCTGTGTTGAATTATATGAAGTTATCTCAAAGGACACGACCACCTGCCATATATCCTGGAATATAAAAAAATTATATTTTCCAAAATTGTTGTTAGTATTAAACCAAATTTGGCACAATTTGTCTGATATGTAGTTGATAGCTGTGTTGAATTATATGAAGTTATCTCAAATGACGCGCCCACCTTCCACATATCTTGAAATGGAAAAACTTATATTTTCCGAAATTGTTGATGCAATTTAACCAAATTTGACACGATTTGTCTCGGATATATTATTGATGACTGTGTTCAATTTTATGAAATTATCTCAAAGGACACGCCCATCTGCCATAAAAATTACTTTTTGGAATTTTTTCATTTCAGGATATATGGAAGTTGTGCATGTCCTTTGAGATAATTTCATAAAATTGAACACAGTTATCAATAATATATCCGAGATAATTCGTGTCAAATTTTTTAAATTGCAACAACAATTTTGGAAAATATAAGTTTTTTCCATTTCAGGATATATGGGAGGTGGGCGAGTCCTTTCCAACAATTTAACACAGCTATCAGTTACATTTCAGAGACAAACCATGCATAATTTGGCTTAATACTAACTACAATTTTTGAAAATATAACTCTTTTCCATTTCAGGACATATGGGAGGGGGGCGTGTCCTTTGAGATAATTTCATAAAATTGAACACATTTATCAATAATATATCCGAGACAAATCGTGTCAAATTTGGTTAAATTGCAACAACAATTTAAGAAAATATAACTTTTTTCCATTTCAGGATATATGTAAGGTGGGCGTATCCTTTACGATAACTGCATATAATTCAACACAGCTATCTGTCATATTTGAGAGACAAATCTTGTAAAATTTGGTTAAATTGCACCAACAATTTTGGAAAATATAAGTTTTTTTCATTTCAGGATATATGGGAGGTGGGCGTGTCCTTGGGCCGATTTTCACAAAACTTGGTTTTTTTCTTTTGCTATTTGTAAAAGCATTGTGCATTATTCCCTCTTCTATGAAAACTGCTTCTATTTTTGGCCACCGTTCATATTAGATCACGACACTGTGCGGCGGTGGCATGATAGTAAGAACACGCGACTTATAATAAAAAATATTAAATAATTTATATATTATGCACACAAATTTCACGCTAATGGAAAAGTTTGCCAAAAAATTAACTTCAATGCACCAGTAAGTAATTTAATTGTAAAAAAGTACTTTTATTGTACCACAAAATAATTTTATAGTAATAAAAAGTACATTTACTATACCAAAGATTTAGTTTATTGTACTGAAAAGTACTTTTGTTGTACGAAAACTTACTTTCAGTGTATCAAAAGAAACATTAATTGTACAAAAAGTAGTTTTGTTGCGCAAAAATAATTTTTATTGTAACAATTGGACCTTTATTGTACCACAAAGTAATTTTATTGTGTTAAAAAGTACATTTATTTAAAAAAAAATATTTATATTGTGGCGAAAAGTTCATCTGCTGTATCAAAAAAAAAAAAGTTTCTTGTACCAAAAGTTACTTTTTTGTACCAAAGTACCTCTGTTGTACTAAAAAGTACTTTTTTTGTATCAAAAACTACTTTCTTTGCACCAAAAAGGACATTCACTGTACCAAAAAAGTACAATTATGGTAACAAATAGTACTTTAATTGTACTGAAAAGTATGTACAAAAAAAAGTACTAGGTCTAGGACAAAGAAGCTACTGTTGAGATATCGTAAAATTATGAAACCTATTAAAGGATATATTAAGGCGATCCCATAGAACGCAAGTCTAATTTATGTTTTTTCCAATGGGACTCCAAAAACTAGAAGAGAGCTGCGCCTGTCTCACTGTCCCAAGTACAAAAGCTGAGTGTAAGCGCTTTCTCTATTTAAAAAAAATTATTTACACTTGGGTTTTAGATATAATAAAAGCGCTCAAAAGTTGAAAATGGATGAAGTATAAGACACACGAAGTATCACATTGATATAAAATATCACTATCTAAAGGACATTTAGTTGCATACATTTTATTATTACATATTTTAAGCAAATGTCACTGAACATAAAATTCAAATTATGTTAATTTTATGTCATAACCAACTTACCTTTTGTTATGTAAACCAGCTACCCTACTAAATAGTGTTATTCCTATATGTCTAATCTGTAACGAGAAGAGAATACAACAATTTCATATGAAAATCACTTCAAGCTTTAATCATAAACTAGTTGTAAATCATATTTCATTGTTCTTTACAATTTATTTTTGATTTTTTTTCATTTACAATTATTTTAAATTACATTACAACATTATATATTTATGTACATTATGTTTGTCTAAATATATGTCATATTTCTATAAAA
Source organism: Muscina levida (assembly GCA_964034835.1). Classification (NCBI taxonomy): domain Eukaryota; kingdom Metazoa; phylum Arthropoda; class Insecta; order Diptera; family Muscidae; genus Muscina; species Muscina levida. The sequence goes on along the minus strand of OZ035883.1, from coordinate 131,682,234 downwards.
GAAACTAATTTGCAATTAAAATTGTCTCTCTCTCTCCTTCTCTTTCTATCTTTGTAATGGCATAAAATTCGTTTCGTTTCATCTCAGACATGACATGTTATCCGCCCAATGTTCTGAGTAGTATTGTAGTTTTAGAATTGCAAAAAGTGGAAATTTTTGTTGTTGTAAATAATATTTCTACAGAAATTTGCATTTGTTTGTGATATAAACGAAAGCTTAATGCTTGTTAAACAATTGTGAGAAATCTTAATGGTTTTATTTTGTTAATTGAAAAAAAACGAAGACAACAACACAAAATAATATAAAAAATTAAAAAATATTCACTTTGATAGACAACGGCTTCATAATACGGCGTATAATATTAAAAATATTAAAAATATTAAAAGTACTAAAAATATTAAAAATAATAAAAATAAATTAAAAATAATAAAAAATATTAAAAATATTAAAAATATTAAAAATATTAAAAATATTAAAAATATTAAAAATATTAAAAATATTAAAAATATTAAAAATATTAAAAATATTAAAAATATTAAAAATATTAAAAATATTAAAAATATTAAAAATATTAAAAATATTAAAAATATTAAAAATATTAAAAATATTAAAAATATTAAAAATATTAAAAATATAGAAATATTAAAAATTTTAGAAATATTGGGAAAATTATAGAACAAACTGAGATCCTGTCTAAGGACTCTTTCAACTAAATATTAAAAATATTAAAAATATTAAAAAAATTCAAAATATTAAAAATATTATATATATTAAAAATATTAAAAATATTAAAAATATTAAAAATATTAAAAATATTGAAAATATTAAAAATATTAAAAATATTAAAAATATCAAAAATATTAAAAATATTAAAAAAATTAAAAAAAATAAAATTATTAAAAATATTAAAAATATTAAATATATTAAATATATTAAAAATATTAAAATTATTAAAAATATTAAAAATATTAAAAATATTTTAAAAATTTTAAAATATTAAAACTATTAAATATATTAAAAATATTAAAAATATAAAATATATAAAAAATATTAAAAATATTCAAAATACTAAAAATATTAAAAATATTAAAAATATTAAAAATATTAAAAATATTAAAAATATTAAAAATATTAAAAATATTAAAAATATTAAAAATATTAAAAATATTAAAAATATTAAAAATATTAAAAATATTAAAAATATTAAAAATATTAAAAATATTAAAAATATTAAAAATGTTAAAAACATCAAAAATATTGAAAACATCAAAAATATTAAAAACATTAAAAATATTAAAAATATTAAATAAATTAAAAATATTAAAAATATTAAAAATATTAAAAATATTAAAAATATTAAAAATATTAAAAATATTAAAAATATTAAAAATATTAAAAATATTAAAAATATTAAAAATATTAAAAAAATTAAAAATATTAAAAATATTAAAAATATTAAAATATTGGGAAAATTTCAGAACAAGGGCTCTTGGCATCACGTAAATAAGATACGGAAGGAGATCATCTCACATTTGAGATCAATTGTTAGAAACACACAAAGGGACCTACAGTTTAACGACGACTCCTAACGTCATCTGTTTAATAAACTTATACTAGACTTATGACAAGCTAATAGACCATTTTGTAACTGCCTCGACCATTAAAGGTAGAGTACATAGAATTAATATTTGTCCATGTTACCGCAATGACAAAAAACAAATCAGAATTAAACTCAAACTCAGACAATTGCATTTGCAGTCACACAAGGTCAAGCTCAGCTCACAGCAAAGCTTATGAATATGAATAACGATAACAATGTGAAATAAAATCTACAACGTTAACCAGATTTCTAAGAAGTCAAACAAGAAATCGAATACTTGCAAAGTTATGTAACCAGCTGTTAAACGCAGACATCAAGATAAATAAAACGAAACAAGTGGGTTTAGGGTGAACTATAATAGAACAAGATACACTTACACAGGGAACAGATGCAGAAATGTTGAAATTACATTTCATAAATTTTTACTACTGAATTTGATGCCACTAAATCTTTGATATGAATATCATCAAAGTGATGAAGGTTTTCTGTATATGTATAGGCCGATAGGGTCGACAGTGACATGACGGTTAGAACACGCGATCGACTTTCATAAGATAGACCAAGGTTTGATAGACCCGTCTTAGACATTTACTTTTCTCTCATCGGCAGCCTCCTTGAAGATGTTGTCGACAGGATCTTGGCAGTGTCGAGTCTATTAAAACTTCTCAGATAGATGACATAAGGATTCGTCGTTAATCTAAAAGAAGAAGTGTGTTAACCACTCCATAGTGTGAAGCTTTCCCATGTCTCATTCTTCGGATGTAATGGAGAAAATATGTAACATTTTCCATAATTACAAATTTTTTTAATATTTTTAAATATTATAAATTTTTAATATTTTCAATATCTATATATAAAAAAATGAAATGGTCCACGTATGTAAACCCATCACTGGAGATTTTAATTTTGGACTAGTGGATATGGCTGAGTTTTTCTTCATTCGATTCCATAGGAGATGGTTTGTAAATAAAAAAATCTACTCCAGGTGGCGCTAGGGTGGATTTATATCGAAAATTTTAATGCATGTTCCAATTCGATTGAAATTTAGAAAGAATATTCGTTTGGTCATGAGAAAACATTTAATGTACAAATGGACCCGGTAGGTGGCGTTGGGGTGGGTTTATAATCAAAATATGAACGAATTGACTGTAATTCAGAATGTTTGTTTGTTTGATCATGGGAAACATTTTATGTACAAATGGACCCGGTAGATGACGCTGGGGTGTATTTATATCGAAAATTTTAATGGATGGACCAATTTTACTGGAATTCGGAATATATGTTTGTTTGATAACGAAAAACCCGGTAGGTGGCACTGTGTGGGTTTATATCGAAAATTTTAATCGATGGACCAATTTTATTGAAATTCAGAATGTATGTTTGTTTGATCATCAGAAACAATTGTATATACAAATGCTCCCGGTAGGTGGCGTTTGGGTGGATTTTTAATCAAAATGTGAACGAATGGACCAATTTAACTGAAATTTAGTTTGTATATTTGTGTGATCATGAGAAAAACTTTTTTGCATAAATCGAGCCGGTAGTTATAATTAAAATTTTAACAAATTAAACATTTCGACTGAAATTTAGAATGTACATTTTTTTTATAATGAGAATTTTTTTTGTTTAAGTGGACCCGCAGTTGATTTGGCTGGAGTTGAATTATTTCGAATATCTATATCGATTGTCCGATTTTTCTTAAACCTAAATGTATGAATTTTTGGACATGAGAAAATTTTGAATGTACGCCTGGATCCCGTTGCCGGTGTTTAGATTATGATACACTTAATTTTTGGAATGTCATTTAGTCACCATGTCTATGTATTTAAAAATAGATGTACATTTTGATGACACCACTAATTGCGAAAACGGTTGAGCCGATTTGTACCCAAACCGCAAAACGTCTCAAGGTCGAATGGCGAATATTTATATTGGCGCACTTTCTATCGAATTATTGAAGGGATTTTTGGAAATTCGTACTCCTTGGGATAAAATGTGCTATCATGGCTCAGGCCAAACACCTCAGACCAAACACCTAATGGTACAATCACCCAGTACACCAACGCACAAAGTTATATGTCAGTCAATCGACTTAAACATTTTGTTTTAGACTATATGCCTAACAATAAGTAAGTTTTAATCATAAGTTTTATTCATATTAAATATATGAAATACAGAAATTGTCCGGGAAAACCTCGCCTTTTAAATTGAGGTATTTCAGAGGCCAATGTAATAAACCAATCGGAATTAGATTTTAGCTGCACTAAACATCTTTTATAATAATTTCGACGAAGTCTGCCAAGCCAGCTAGTTTTTAATATTTTTAATATTTTAATGTTTTTCATATTTTTATTATTTTATATATTTTTAATATTTTTATTATTTTTGTTTTTTTTTATTATTTTTATAATTTTTAATATTATTAATATTTTTTTAAAATTTTTAATATTTTTAATATTTTTAAAATTTTTTTTTTTAAATTTTTAGTATTTTTAATATATTTAATATATTTAATATTTTTAATATTTTTAAAATTTTTAATATTTTTAATATTTTTAATATTTCTAATATTTCTAATATTTTTAAATTTTTTATATTTTTAATATTTTTAATATATTTAATATATTTAATATCTTTAATACTTTTAATATTTTTAATATTTTTAATATTTTTAATACTTTTAATATTTTTAATATTTTTAATATTTTTAATATTTTTTAATATTTTTAATATTTTTTATATTTTCAATATTTTTAATATATTTAATATTTTTAAATTTTTAATATATTTAATATATTTAATTTTTTTAATATTTTTACTATTTTTAATATTTCTAATATTTCTAATATTTTTAATATTTTTAATATTTTTATATTTTTTATATTTTTTATATTTTTAATATATTTAATATATTTAATATTTTTAATTTATTTAATATATTTAATTTTTTTAATATTTTTAATGTTTCAAATATTTTCTTATTTTTTTATACTTTTAATATTTTTAGTATTTTTATTACTTTTTAATATTTCAATATCTTTAATATTTTTGTTATTTTTAAAATTTTTCATATATTTAATATTTTCAATATTTTTAAAATTTTTAAAATTTTTGATTAATTTTAATATTTTTAACATTGTTGATTATTGTTTAATATTTTTAATATTTTTAATATATTTAATATTTTTAATATTTTTAATATTTTTAATATTTTTAATATTTTTAATATTTTTAATATTTTTAATATTTTTAATATTTTTAATATTTTTAATATTTTTAATATTTTTAATATTTTTAATATTTTTAATATTTTTAATATTTTTAATATTTTTAATATTTTTAATATTTTTAATATTTTTAATATTTTTAATATTTTTAATATTTTTAATATTTTTAATATTTTTAATATTTTTAATATTTTTAATATTTTTAATATTTTTAATATTTTTAATATTTTTAATATTTTTAATATTTTTAATATTTTTAATATTTTTAATATTTTTAATATTTTTAATATTTTTAATATTTTTAATATTTTTAATATTTTTAATATTTTTAATATTTTTAATATTTTTAATATTTTTAATATTTTTAATATTTTTAATATTTTTAATATTTTTAATATTTTTAATATTTTTAATATTTTTAATATTTTTAATATTTTTAATATTTTTAATATTTTTAATATTTTTAATATTTTTAATATTTTTAATATTTTTAATATTTTTAATATTTTTAATATTTTTAATATTTTTAATATTTTTAATATTTTTAATATTTTTAATATTTTTAATATTTTTAATATTTTTAATATTTTTAATATTTTTAATATTTTTAATATTTTTAATATTTTTAATATTTTTAATATTTTTAATATTTTTAATATTTTTAATATTTTTAATATTTTTAATATTTTTAATATTTTTAATATTTTTAATATTTTTAATATTTTTAATATTTTTAATATTTTTAATATTTATAATATTTTTAATATTTTTAATATTTTTAATATTTTTAATATTTTTAATATTTTTAATATTTTTAATATTTTTAATATTTTTAATATTTTTAATATTTTTAATATTTTTAATATTTTTAATATTTTTAATATTTTTAATATTTTTAATATTTTTAATATTTTTAATATTTTTAATATTTTTAATATTTTTAATATTTTTAATATTTTTAATATTTTTAATATTTTTAATATTTTTAATATTTTTAATATTTTTAATATTTTTAATATTTTTAATATTTTTAATATTTTTAATATTTTTAATATTTTTAATATTTTTAATATTTTTAATATTTTTAATATTTTTAATATTTTTAATATTTTTAATATTTTTAATATTTTTAATATTTTTAATATTTTTAATATTTATAATATTTTTAATATTTTTAATATTTTTAATATTTTTAATATTTTTAATATTTTTAATATTTTTAATATTTTTAATATTTTTAATATTTTTAATATTTTTAATATTTTTAATATTTTTAATATTTTTAATATTTTTAATATTTTTAATATTTTTAATATTTTTAATATTTTTAATATTTTTAATATTTTTAATATTTTTAATATTTTTAATATTTTTAATATTTTTAATATTTTTAATATTTTTAATATTTTTAATATTTTTAATACTTTTAATATTTTTAATATTTTTAATATTTTTAATATTTTTAATATTTCTAATATTTTTAATATTTTTAATATTTTTAATATTTTTAAAATTTTTAATATTTTTAATATTTTTAATATTTTTAATATTTTTAATATTTTTAATATTTTTAATATTTTTAATATTTTTAATATATTTAATATTTTTAATATTTTTAATATTTTTAATATTTTTAATATTTTTAATATTTTTAATATTTTTAATATTTTTAATATTTTTAATATTTTTAATATTTTTAATATTTTTAATATTTTTAATATTTTTAATATTTTTAATATTTTTAATATTTTTAATATTTTTAATATTTTTAATATTTTTAATATTTTTAATATTTTTAATATTTTTAATATTTTTAATATTTTTAATATTTTTAATATTTTTAATATTTTTAATATTTTTAATATTTTTAATATTTTTAATATTTTTAATATTTTTAATATTTTTAATATTTTTAATATTTTTAATATTTTTAATATTTTTAATATTTTTAATATTTATAATATTTTTAATATTTTTAATATTTTTAATATTTTTAATATTTTTAATATTTTTAATATTTTTAATATTTTTAATATTTTTAATATTTTTAATATTTTTAATATTTTTAATATTTTTAATATTTTTAATATTTTTAATATTTTTAATATTTTTAATATTTTTAATATTTTTAATATTTTTAATATTTTTAATATTTTTAATATTTTTAATATTTTTAATATTTTTAATATTTTTAATATTTTTAATATTTTTAATATTTTTAATATTTTTAATATTTTTAATATTTCTAATATTTTTAATATTTTTAATATTTTTAATATTTTTAATATTTCTAATATTTTTAATATTTTTAATATTTTTAAAATTTTTAATATTTTTAATATTTTTAATATTTTTAATATTTTTAATATTTTTAATATTTTCAATATTTTGAATATTTTTAATATTTTTTATATTTTAAAAATTATTTATAATTTCTAATATTTTAATTAATTTTAATATTTGATTATCTTTCTTTAAATTTTTTCAGAAAATTTTTATAAATTTTTAAATTTTTTTTAATTTATTTCATTATTTTTTCATTTTTTATGTCATAATTACTCATTGTGACCTTTTACTTTCATTTTGTTTTTGCCTCCCTTGTTTCTCTCTCTCTCTCTTCCATACCCTCCCTTTGTTTTCCTTTCTCAGCAAACTTGTTTTAATTCATTGGTCACTAAATCTTCCACTAACAACAATATGAGTTCAAACGCCTGCGTCCAGCTTTCTTAACTATGACTACGCTCTGCCAATAAGTTGTTGTTTGCTGCTTACTTAAACATTTTGTTGTTGGCGAATTAAATGCATATATTATTAGCTTGTTGTATTGCTTTTGTCGTTATTACCCTGCTGTCCGTCTGTCATCTATTCTAGTGTAACACAATTTGTACTAGGGCTAAAAACACATCATCTAAACCTCAAATCGACCCAGAACAGGTATTTGGGTATATAATATTTATTTGATTTCTGCTGTTGGCTGCATTTTAAACACAATCACGTTTCTTTTTGTCCTCCTATTCGTTATTATTGAAATCAATCGTATGGCGGCGATACAGACAGAGACACACAACAACTTGCGTCGATGGTACAAAACCAGATTAGCTTAAACGTAAACAAGAAACAGCTGAGCTGAGATTGTTGCATTCATTAGAATGAGAGTTCGATGGAAAAAAACCCCCTCAACCGAACGATTTATGACCACAACTATTTTTAAATGCTCACTGTGAGATTGTGGCCAATCTACTAAAAGTATTACATCAGTTAATAAATGTCATTAATTGAGATGGATGACTAGAGGATGATGTGAGATAGAGAACTGAGTGACAATGACGAGTGCCCTTGAAATTAGCAATTCTACGGTGATGAAATAATTTCAAAAGCTTATCTAGAGGGTTGAGAAATTATTAAGAAGAACAAAAAAAAACCATATAAGAGGGGAATTATGTGCCTTGTGGGAATAATTTAGTCTGGTTGCGATTTAAATGAATAAATTTGGCACAAAGCTTAAGGTGAACAAACTTCAAGCGTTAAGAATATTTCAATATCAAGGTCAAGAAAGAGGTGAAGGTTGTTTTATACAAAAATACAAAAATTAATGTGCCAAAATTTTAGCAACAAAGCGTCGTCCAGTGTTCTGTTGTCTAGAGAATTTCATTAGAATATCATTAACTGCTGATTTTAATTTATATTTCTTTATCCGTACAACGTAATATCATAAAAACACAATTGAATCAGATGATAGCTTTGGTCCAAATATAATACTCAGTACAACACATGATTTTGGGATTCAATTCTGAGAACTGCACATGAAAGTAGCCCCAAAAAACTGAAGTTCTGCTTCATTCGTTTTGTCAAGTTACTTTACTTACTTAGCTGGTACTTCTATGCAATCCCAGTGGATTCTATACCGCACGTAGAAAAATATTGTAAGCGCCTCGATCTTCTGCGATTCTTCTCCAGTTAGTCACACCGAGTTCTGTAAGGTTCTCAGTAGCCTGGTCTTTCCAACGGAGTTTTGGTCGCCCTCTTCTGCGTCCGCCATCGAGTTTATTGTCGAAGACTTTTCGAGCTGGAGCATTTTCGTCCATGCGTACAGCATGACCTAGCCAACGCAACCGTTGCACCTTAATGCGTCTGACCACGTCAATATCAGTGTACAGCTCGTACACCTCATGATTCATACGACGCCGATACTCTCCGTTAACGATGATGGACCCATATATTTTACGGAGTATTTTTCTCTCGAATACCGCCAGAACCGATTCATCCACTTGTGTCATAACCCAAAATTCTGAGCCATACATTAAGACAGGTATAACCAGTATCTGGTATAGCTGGATTGTTGTTCATCGAGAGAGGGCTTTGTCATTGAATCGCTTGCTTAGTCCGTAGTAGAATTTATTTGCAAGCAGGATTCTTCTACGGATTTCTAGGCTGACATTATTTTCTTTGTTGATGGCGGAGCCTAGGTGGACAAAATTATCTACCACCTCGAAATTATAGTTGTCAACATTCACGCAGTTTCCCAAACGAGTAGATTCTTTGTTCGTTGAAACTAATAACTTCGTTTTGTCCTCGTTCACCGTTAGGCACATTTTCGCTGATTCCTTCTGCATACCTGAGAAGGCTGCAGTCACATCCCGCAGTTTTCGACCGATGATGTCTACGTCAACAGCGTACGCGAGTAGCATGTGGCTTTTGTTGAATATAGTGCCACTCGTATTTACTGCAGCTTTTCTCATTATCATCTCCAACACAATGTTGAAGAGATCGCACGATAGGCCGTCTTGTTTTAGGCCTCGTCTGGTATAGAATGGCTCCGTAAGGTCCTTGCCAATCTTCACTGAAGACTTCGTGTCAGTCAGCGTCATTCCGCAAAGACGTATCAGCTTCGCTGGAATACCAAACTCAGCCATGGCTTCGAGTAATTTCTGCCTTATCGGGCTGTCGAAGGCAGCTTTATAGTCGATCAGATGGTACATGTCGATCTGTTTCTCTTGGGTCTTTTCCAGGATTTGCCGAAGTGTGAAAATCTGGTCAGTTGTTGATTTTCCAGGTCTAAAGCCACACTGATAAGGCCCGATCAGGTTGGATAACACTGGCTTTAGTCTTACACATAGCACACTCGACAGGACCTTATATGAGATGGGTAAAAGGCTCATCCCGCGGTAGTTAAAGTACACACTTGGATCACCTCTTTTCAGCAGAGGATATAATACGCTTACATTCCAATCGTCGAGCATGCACTCTTTAAGCCAAACCGTGCACAGGAGCTGGTGCATGCTCGTTATCAGCACCTCGCCACCGGACTTGAAGAGCTCTGCGGGCAGACCGTCGGCACTCGGCTTGACTTGGTGGTGGACAATCTAAGACGTCGTCGACAATTGGCGTGATAACTTCACGTGCGCTGCCTTCTGGAACCAGCAGTTGCTGGAAGTGTTCTCTCCATATGTGCAGCACACTCTGCGTATCCGTGACCAGATTTCCATCATTGTTCTTACAGGTGGGGAGGCTATTACCGTATCCATTTGCTCTTACTTTCTGGTAAAATTTTCGGGCCTCACCTCTATCACTGTATCGCTCTATATCCTCGTTCTCCCGTTCCTTCATCTGACGTTTTTTTTGCCTAAATAGCTATCTCGCCTGTTTTGCTTTCTCCTTATGCCGTTCCCTAACAGCCCGGGTGACAATTGGCCGCAGCTTTGCCCTATAAGCAGCATTCTGTTCCTCAGACGCTATGCGACATTCTTCATCGTACCAGGATTCGTCTGAGCGCCGCTTTTCATATCCTAGTACGGTTGTTGCGGCGGTTGCCATGGAATGAGCAATATGCTGCCACTGTGTATCGGGAATGTCAGAAGTAGAGGCGTTGTGTCGTAAAAGTTGGGAGGACTGGTTGGAGTAGGCAGTAGCTATCTCTGGGGTTTGCAGCTTCGCGATGTCCAGCTTTCTTTGTGTTTGGTTACGTGCGTTTTTCGCTCAGCTCAATCTTGTGCGCACCTTGGCTGCAACCAGGTAATGATCCGAGCAAATATTAGCACCACGGATCACACGCACGCCCATGACACTAGATGCATGCCTGCCATCAATTACCACATGATCAATTTGATTTTTGGTGTTTTGAACGGGGGATAGCCAAGTTGCTTTGTAGATATCTTTGTGCTGGAATTTGGTTCCACTAACTACCATGTTCCTTCCCGCTGCGAAGCTAACCACCCTAAACCCGTTGTCTGACGTGTCGGTATGCAGGCTGAATTTACCGATCGATGGAACAAGAACATCTTCCCTTCCTATTTTTGCATTAAAGTCTCCCAGAACAATTTTAATGTCGTGGCCAGGGCAGCGGTCGTATGTTTCCTCTAGGCGCTCGTAAAATGCATCTTTAATCTCATCGTCTTTATCTTCCGTCGGGGCGTGTACACAAATCAGCATGATGTAAAAATATTTCGCCCGGATGCGAATGGTGGCTATTCGGTCACTTACAGGGTTAAACCGCGAGACCAGGTGTCGAAGTCTCTTGCCGACTATGAAACCACATCCAAATTCGTGTCTTTCTGCATGGCAGCTCTAACAGATGTCACAGTTCTTTCGTTGTGTGCATCCCAGTCCCGTCCATCTCATTTCCTGTATGGCGGTGATGTCAGCCTTGTATTTGTCGAGGACAACCGCCAGTTGGATAGAGGCACCATCTCTGTAAAGAGTTCGGACATTCCAGGTGCATATCCTTAAATCATGGTCCTTATATCGTTTGCGGGGGTCGTCAACATTTGGTGGGATTCTTGTTTTATCTATTCTCCGTGTTTTCATAATAAATTTTGTTTAAGGAGAGTGGCTTATTAGGCCACATGTTACATGCCATAATAATTTAATAGCGATTTGAATTTAGTAAGAATCGTATAGGGGAATTTGTCACGTGTTAGGCTCTTTTGTTTGACATAATGGTGTAAGATTATTATAAGCAAAATTTTACGTTAATCACGGGGAAACGTTATATGAACGGATTAAAGAAATTGTAATTCTTTATATTTCTTTCAGCTAAATCGAACTATTGGTTCTCGAGATATGTCAAACAAAAGAGCCTAAAACGTGACAAATTCCCCTATACGATACTTACTAACTTCAAATCGATATTAAATTATTATGGCATGTAACTTGACAAAACGAATGATGCAGAACTTCTTCTGTGCGTGTCTACTATCACGTGCACTTCTCAGAATGCAGTCCCAATTCAATGAGCTGAAAATGTTGTACTTTGGTTACTAAAATCACTCATACGTTGGTGATAATAACTTTAGAAATTTCTATGAGAAATTTACTATAACGTATTTAAAATGAAGATATCTAGCAGAAAGCTTGAAGAATGACCAGCTTATGCCTGTTCATTTAACATTTTCTTCTACACCTTTCTTACTACTGCCTAGCTCTTATGAAGAATTCATATTATCAACATCTTTTCTCTACTACCACTAGTAGTAATAAAAATTAATAATAATCTCCTTCAGCATCTGCATTTGAACAATAACTCAGGATCCATAAAGAGGATTATGAATTGCTGTCTCATTAACTAAATTAGACTAAATCCCAAACGACACCGCCATGGCAATAATAAACACAAAATCTAACATAATCTTTTTTAATAACAATTTCTTTTTGGGCCAACTCACTTCTGCGTTGTGTTCCCCTCATAAAAACAGCCATTATTCGTCTAAACTTTAGTAAGAGAGATAAAAAAAAACACAGAACATATGTTTCATTTAAAATTCCATTTGTAATAACCAGTTTGCAGTAGCGCACACACAGTTCATAATGGTTTATTGCTGTATTTTGTTGCTGCTGTTATTGTTGTTGGTGCAAGCATTTCGTTTATATGCCAGCAGAGCTGTTGTTCATTGAGCGTTTTAACATAAGTACTTGCCGTATTACTAGAGATATTACGACGATATTATTATTGTAATTTCCTCCCATCTTATTTTCTCATACATTAATTTCAAATCATTGTCTCTCTCTTGTAATAACAATTTTGAATAATAAACATAAAAATGTCTTGCATGAAGGCAGCAGAGCGAGCGGAAAGGCAGGCAACTGTTGTCATGTTCTTACCAACGGGCCACTGGCTTGGGTAGGCAAGTGTCCGCGACCAATGGTTTATTCATGTGTCCGTCTGTCTATCTAACCATTGTTGGTGTGTTGTCCCTTAATGTGTCTTGTGCAGGGGCTGGTGGTGGTGGTGGCCCCAGTGAGAACTGCAGAGCTATAACATTTTTTATAGGATTTTGTTGCGATTCTTTTTTTTTTTTGCTGCTCTCTAGCTCTATCTCGTCTCTTTCTCTGAGTGTCTTCTATTATTGTGTGTGTGTGTGTGTTGGCCATTAATTTATGGCCAACAATAAAGTGAGTTGTTGCAGATTGTAATGGTCAATCAATAAGAAACGAGCTACATTTAAAATTTATATTTCATTTTATGCATAATGTATTTTGTATTGTTGTTATTATTAGGGCAAGACTTGGAAAAGGGAATTAGGTGATAAACACAGGATATGGCCAAGTTAAGGAAATGAGTTGTTAAGTGCTAAAATGTAGCACAGAGCAGCTATAAATGCCCAGTGAATTATTTTGTAAAGATACTTAAAATTTCTAGCAAAAGATGAAGGCGTCAACATTAAGGAAGTTAAGCGAATATGTTGCAGATGATGCGTACCACAAAGGGCGCTTAACAAGAAGCCAAAATACCAATTTTTACCAATACCAAAATGACTTCACTAAAACTTTTTGCAAATAGTTCCCTGAATGCCTGCAATAATATTATATATTAATATCACTGTCTCAGCACAAGTAAACAGAACATTTGAACTGTCCGCTTGCATTTATACGACCACAGTGAATAAGGACACAACAAGTGAGTTCAAGTTCACAGGATTTTTATTTTGTATTTCCTAATCGGCATGCTACCACCGATGCGTCTTAGGAAAAAGGTAACAGAAGTTACTGAAGCTCAACACAGGCTCTCTTGCTAGCTTAGGCAGCCCAAGAAACTAGGATCGGGAGCAGTGGCCTGAAAAGCCACTCTCCTTAAACAAAAACAACTGTTAGGAAAACACGAAGAAAAGAAAAAACAAGAACCCCCCCAAATGTTGATGACCCCCGCAAACGATATAAGGACCATGATGTAAGGATATGCACTTTTGTACAGAGATGGTGCCTCTGTCCAACTGGTGGATGTCTTCGACAAATACAAGGCTGACATCACCGCCTTACAGGAAATGAGATGGACGGGACAGGGATGCACACGACGAAAGAACTGTGACATCTTTTACAGCAGCCATGCACACGAATTTGGATGTGGTTTCATAGTCGGCAAGAGATTTCGACACCTGGTCTCGCAGTTTAACCCGACGGAAGATAAAGACGATGAGATTAAAGATGCATTTTACGAGCGCCTAGAGGAAACATACGACCACTGCCCTGGCCACGGCATTAAAATTGTTTTGGGAGACTTTAATGCAAAAATAAGAAGGGAAGATGTTCTTGGTCCATCGATCGGTAAATTCAGCCTGCATACCGACATGTCAGACAACGGGTTTAGGCTGGTTAGCTTCGCAACGGGAAGGAACATGCTAGTGAGTGGAACCAGATTCCAGCACAAAGATATCTACAAGGCAACTTGGCTATCCCCCGATCAAAATACCAAAACTCAAATTGATCATGTGGTAATTGATGGCAGGCATGCATCTAGTGTCATGGACGTGCGTGTGATCCGTGGTGCTAATATTGGCTCGGATAATTACCTGGTTGCAGCCAAGGTGCGCACAAGATTGAGCAGAGCGAAAAACGCACTTAACCAAACACAAAGAAAGCTGGACATCGCGAAGCTGCAAATCCCAGAGATAGCTACTGCCTACTCCAACCAGCTCTCCCAACTACTACGACACAACGTTCCCTCTACTTCTGACGTTCCCGATACACAGTGGCAGCATATTGCGCATTCCATGGCAACCGCCGCAACAACCGTGTTAGGATATGAAAAGCGGCGCTCAGACGAATCCTGGTACGATGAATAATGTCGCATAGCGTCTGTGGAACAGGATGCTGCTTACACGGCAACGCTGCAGCCAATTGAAACCCGTGCTGTTAGGGAACGGCATAATGAGAAAGCAAAACAGGCGAGACAGCTATTTAGGCGGAAAAAATGAAATGAATGAACGTCAGATGAAGGAACGGGAGAACGAGGATATAGAGCGATACAGGGATAGAGGTGAGGCCCGAAAATTTTACCAGAAAGTAAGAGCAAGTGGATACGGTAATGGCCTCTCCAACTGTAAGGACAATGATGGAAATCTGGTCTAACTAACAGTCTACTAAGATTTAGGTCATTAAATCCCAATACGTATGATTGATATTAATTCAAACCCAAATGTGAAAACCTGTCTACCTACGGCCTAATAAACATTATATTTAGATTTAGATCATAAAATCGCTGTAATTACGAATTATATAAGTAAAACTGCCTCCCTAGAGCCTAATCAAGGATTTTTATTTTGTATTTAAATTAAGTCAAAAAATTAGAGAATTTAAGATCAAATTTGTGAACAAACTAATACATATGTACTAAACTCCGAATACGTATGATTGATATTATAAACACACTAATACTAAAATCCCAATACGTATGATTAATATTAATTTAAACACTAATGTAGAAAAACTGTCTACCTATAGCCTAGCCAACATTATACTAAGATTAAGATCATAAAATCCTAATACGTATGATTGATATTTATTTAAAAACAAATGTGAAAACTGCCTACCTAAAGCCTTACTCACACTCGACCACAGGAATTTTGATTTTCTATTGACATTTAACCAAAAACATGAACAGATTTGAGATCACATTTGTGAACAAACTAATATGTACTAAAATACGAATACGTATGATTGATATTGGTAACAAACTTATACTAAAATCCCAATACGTATGATTAATATTAATTCAAAAACAAATGTAAATCTGTCTACAGGCTAACCAACATTATACTAAGGTTTAAATCATAAAATCGCAATACGTATGATTGATATTAATTCAGAATTATATATGTAAAACAGTCTACCTTCAGCCTAACCAACATTCGACCACACAAGATTTTTATTTTGTATTTAAATTTAGTGAAGAACATGAGAGAATTTAAGATCAAATTTTTGAAGAAACTAATACATATGTACTAAAATCCGAATACGTATGATTGATATTGTATACAAACTAATACTAAAATACCAATATATATGATTAATATTAATTCTAAAACTGTCTACCTATAGCCTAACCAACATTATCCTAAGATTCAGATCATAAAATCCCAAAACGTATGATTGATATTAATTCAGAATTGTACTGAACGAATTTGAATTCACATTTGTGAACAAACTAATACTAAAACACGAATACGTATGATTGATATTGCAACCAAACTAATACCAAGATCCCTATACGTATGATTAATATTTATACAAAAAAAATTAAAAACTGTCTACCTACAGCCTAACAAACATTCGACTTAAATTTAGATTATAAAAACCCAAAACGTATGATTGATATTATTTCAGTACGTATGATTGACAACAATTCAGAAATATATATAGCCTAACCATCATTCAACTAATATGTAAACCATAAAACTTTGTTACTTTTAACCGTAGGAGCTCCCACTCGCTTACACACTCTTACACCATACCCCGCACTATATTTGCCTTCCCACCATTCACACAAAACTTTGAAAAGCACTTTCGATTTTACTCGCTTCCAATTTTTTTCGCTCCCTCGCATTCTATTAAAAAGTTTAATTGCTTCCCAGTTGGAAAACATTCAATTGAGTATTTCACTTTCTACCGCAAAACTTTATTCATCTATATTTTGCCACCACCATAAAAATTCAATTGTGGCCCCAATCGCAATCGCAAGTGTGATGAAATTCGATGGCAACGTTTGAAACAAACCTCAAACATAGTATCGCCAACGTCACAACATTTATGACACTTGAAAATATGGCCCATAAATTGTGCTGTTGTGACAAACATTCAATTTTCTTAGCACAAATTACCACTCAAAAACCAAAAGGAAATCTCAATGTACAAACCACAGCACATAAAAAAACGAAAACCATCGACAACAACCTGCTCGTTACGTTTCAGTTGAGTTCAGTCATAAAGTTTAAGGATATCATAGAATTTCAAATGATCTCCAATTTGGATATGCACTTAAAGTCTTTGCCATCAAATTGTAGTTGCAATGCAATTGCTACAGGAAACTGTAGCAATGCAAAGAATATTTATGGCAAAATCTAAGATAAATTCAATATTTGCTATTCATCCATATTTGGTGTATATTTTTTATACTTTTTTTGCAGTAAAAGTGAGTATGAATTATAAAAGTATGTGTGGTTGTGTGTGTGCAGCCTTCATTGCAATTCCATCAATTTTCTCAGCTCTGTGTAGCAGTGTACACCCTCTCTGCGTACTTCACACACAAAACTGATTTTTATTATCCTTTGAGCGTTACTACGTTAGCTATGCTGTGCATGGGTCTGTATGAGTTTTTTTTTTCTACCACTTCTCACTTGGCTCACATTTTGATGCAACCGATCCTAAAACGTGGCACATTACGGGCAACTCTTTCAAAAATGTTTCAATCAAGTTTTATGCAACACACATAGACACTTGTATGTGAACGCAAGGACATGTGTTCAATGTATTCGTGTTGCTTGCCAACATCGGCAGCGGATAGAGGTATGAATTGAGATGGCAGCCAGTTGAAAGGGGAAAAAAACTTGAAAGTTTATAGGGTAAATAAAATACAGAGTATAGAAGAAAATGTTGATGGAGTTGTAATGCTCTCGCGTACATTTACATCAAATGGTAAAGTAAACACGGTACGAATAAAGCATAGATTGAAAGAACGACTAAGGAAGTCGTTGCAGAAAGAGGTTTCGGTAAGAGGTTTGAACGGAATCTTGGATACACTACGATGGCGGGGATAGGAAATATTTTTTTTTTGGATTTTGTCAGGATTCTATAATTGTCAAAGCTTTTCTAATGCACTAGGCGTATGATTGTTATTAATAAAAAACAAAGAACTTTAAATCTAACTGAAGTATGATTGATATTAATTAGAGAGAACGACTACGGAAATGTTTGCATCAATGTGACGTATGATTGATGTTATCTAAATACAGAGTTATTAAAAAAACAATGAGATATTTGATCAGTATGACGTATGATTGATATTCATTACATACTGAGATATTCGAATCTCTATGACGAGTGATTGATTGTTGAGAACTTAGTAGTTATTTTACGTATGATTGATATAAATTAAAAGTACATAACTTCACATATATTTGACGTATGAGTAATATTAATTTAATGCTGATGTGTTTGAGTCTATGTGATGTATACGTGATATTAATTAAATGTCGATAACTTCATAGTTATTGGCCGTACGATTGATATGAGATATTCGAATATATATAATGGAAACATGATGTTTATTAAACGCAGAGTACTTCAAAGTTTTTTGAAGTATGATTGATATTAATTTAGAATTGACCGATATTAATATAATGCAAAGTAATTAATTAAATACTGAGATATTCGCATCTTTATGACGTATTATTGAAATTCATTATATACAGAAATACTTGAATCAGTATGACGTATGATTAATAATAAATACAGAGAATTTTTTAGTTATTTGACGTATGATTGATATTAATTGAATACAGATAACTTTACATATATCTGACGTATGATTAATATTAATTAAATACTGAGATATACGAATATATATAATGTCTACGTGATGTTTATTAAATACAGAGTACTTCAAACTTATTTGACGTATGATTGATATTAATTAAATTTATAGTAATTTGTGAAATACTGAGATATTCGAATCTGTTTGACGTATGATGGATATTCATTACATACTGAGATATTCGAATCTCTATGACGAATGATTGATTGTTGAGAACTTCGTAGTTATTTTACGTATGATTGATATAAATAAAAGGCAGAGAACTTTATTTGATGTATAAGTAATATTAACTTAATACTGAGATGCTCGAGTCTATGTGATGTATACGTGATGTTTATTAAATGCAGACAACTCCAAACTTATTCGACGTATGATTGATATTAATTTAATACTGAGATACTCGAATATGTATATGACGTATGATTGAAATTAACTAAATGCAAAGTAATTAATTAAATACTGAGATATTCGAATCTGTACGACGTATGATTGATTATCACTGAAATATTTGAGTTAATATGACGTATGATTGATATTAATTAAAGGTAGAGAACTTTGCATATGTATTTAGTACTGAGTAATTCGAACCTGTATAATGTATACGTGATGTTTATTAAATGCAGAAAACTCCATAGTTATTTGACGTGTTAGTGATATTAATTCAATACTTCTATATTTGAATTATGACGTATTATTAATATTAATTAAAGGCAATGTAATAAATTAAATACTGAGATAATCGGATCTGTATGACATATGATTGGTATCCATTATATACTGAAATATATTGAATCAGTATGACATATGATTGATATTAATTAAATACAGAGAACTTTGTAGCTATTTGACGTTTGACTGATATAAATTGAGTAGAGAGAACTTATGACGTATGAATAATATTAAGTAATTACTGCGATATTCAAGATGTCTATTAAATGCAGAGAACTACAAAGTTATTCGACGTATGATTGATATTAATTTAGTATTGAGGTATTCGAATCTATATGATATTAATTTAATGCAAAGCAATTAATTAAATACTGACATATTCCGATATATACGACGAATGATAGACATTAATTATATACTTAAAGATTTGAATCAGTATGGCGTATGATTGATATAAATGTAATGCAGAGAACTTCGCTGATAGTTGGCGTATGATTGATGTTAATTTAATACTGTGGTCCGCTTAATGATGTATACGTGACGTTTATTATATGGAGAAAACTCTAAAATTATTCGCGGTATGATTAATATTAATTTAGTATTAAGGTATTCGAATATATATGACGTATGGTTGATATTAATTAAATGCACAGTAGTTCATTTAACACTTAGATATTCGGATCTATAAGACCAATGATTGATATTCATTTAATACTGAAATATTTAAATCAATATGACGTATGATTGATTTTATTTAAATACACTGAACTTTGTAGTTATTTGACGTATGATTGATATAAATGTAATGCAGAGAACTTTGCAAAATAAAATATCCTACCAAATATTACGTATGATTATTATTATATTTTATTATTATTATTATTACATAGTGCGTATGAGTAATCGACGTAAAATTGACAGAATATACATAATAAAATAAAAACACTTTTGGCTAAAGATAAAAAAAATGTAAAACCAATTGACGAATAACAAGATTCAAATACTAAATTAAAATATCTTAAACGAAATTAATTATCCGGACATGAAATTCTCTATAATATCTATAAATAAATCTTTTGGCGGTGATAGTCACTTTGTATAAAAATTTTGACGTATGATAAATATTATTTAATAACTTTTCAAGTGATTTAGATATTCCTAAAGTCCAAATAAAACTTTTGGCGGTAACAGTCACTTTGTATCAAAATTTTGACTTATGATAAATATTATTTAATAACTTTTCAAGTGATTTAGAATTTCCTAAAGTCAAAATTCGTATGGACATTAATTTTAGTTACCAGCATCAAATTCTTACTGAAACTAAAGTATGATTAATATTAAATACTGAGATGACGTATGATTGATGTTATTTAAATACACAGAACTTCGCAAAATAAAACATTCTACTAAATATTACGTATGATAAATATTATTTATATTGTTAGAACATGGTGCGTATGAGTAATCGGACAAAGATAAATAAATGGACAAAGATAAATAAAAGTAATTTCTGCGATGTTAAACAAATTGCCGATTAACAAAATCCAATCACTAAATTATAATATCTTAAGCGAAATTACTTATCCTGAATCATATCTATAAATAAAAGTTTTGGCGGTGATTCAAATTTTAACAAATGACAAATATTATTTAATAACTATTCTTGTAACCGTAACCTTATTTAGAATTTCCTATCGTACAAATTCGTGTGGACATTAATTTTTGTTACCAGCATCAAACTCTAACTGAAATTAACGTATGATTAATATTAATGTGTACTTTTACATAGGGGCGTATGAGTGTTGGATACAAAATCAAGTATAATTCAACTTTTAATATATAAACTCCAATCAAAAATTTAACATATGATTATGATATGATATAATTTAGTTTCATTTATTACTTAAGTTTAATTAAAATCTAGATTACTTTACCCTTAAAAAAATGTGCAGGAAAATAACACTTCCCACTAAATGTTACGTATAAGTAATATTATTTGTCATTATGATCTAGATACGTATGAGTGATTGGTGTAAAAATTACAGAATACACAACTAAAAATTATTTCTGAATTGTTAAACAAATTGACCGATAACAAAATCCAAATACTAAATTATAATATATTAAACGGTATTACTTATCCTGACATAAAATTTCCTATAATATCTATAAATAATACTTTCGGCCGTAACTCTCACTTCATATCAAAATTTTAACGTATGATTAATAATATTTAATAACTTTTTATGTGATTTAGAATTTCCTAAAGTCCAAATTCGTATGGACATTAACTTTTGTTACCAGCATCAAACTCTTACTAAAACTGACGTATGATTTATATTAATTTGTACTACTTCATAGGTGCGTATGAGTGTTGGATACATAATCATCCTAAGTCCTAAGTAGAATTCAACTTTTAATACATAAACTCCAATCAAAAATTCAACATATGATTGGCTATAATTTAGTTTCATTTATTACCTAAGAGTTTTATTTATTACTTAAATTTAACTAGAATCTATTTTACTTTACCCTTATAAAATGTGCAGGAAAATAACACTTCCCACTAAATGTTACGTATAAGTAATATTATTTGTCATTACCTAGATACGTATGAGTGATCAGTGTAAAAATGACATAATACACATAATAAAAAAACACTTTTTGATGCAGACAACTAAATATTATTTCTGAATTGTTAAACAAATTGACGGGTAACAAAATCCATATACTAAATTAAAATATCTTAAACGGTATTACTTCTCTGGACATAAAATTCCCTATAATATCTATAAATAATAGTCACTGTTAATCCTAATTTTAACGTATGATTAATATTATTTAATAATGTTTCATGTGATTAAGAATTTCCTAAAGTCCAAATTATTATGGACATTAATTTTTGTTACTAGCATCAAACTAACGTATGATTAATAATAATGTGTACTATTGCATAGGTACGTATGAGTGTTGGATACATAACATCCTAAGTCAAATTTGCATCAAACTAAAATTTGCCACTAACTCAAATATACGTATGATTAATATTAATTATTATTATCACATAGGTGCGTATTAGTGTTGAATATTTAACGGACACATCATACGTAGTTCTTAGTATATAATAAAATTATCTTTTTCTTATGACTACTAAATAAAAGTTGTGATTTTTGGAAAAATATTAAACATCATGTGTGTCTCATCATGTCAATTCATGTCTTGATTAAGCATTTGCCTTTAATTTTTTGCAAAAAAAAAACTAAACATCATGTGTCTCTCATCATGTCAATTCATGTCTTGATTAAGCATTTGCCTTTAATATCTATTAATGTAAAAATATAAAAAATAAAATATACGTATGATTAATATCAATTATTATTATCACATAGGTGCGTATTAGTATTGGATATTTAACGGACACATCGTACGCAGTACTTATACAATAAAATTACCTTTTTCTTACGACTACAAACTAAAATTTGTGATTTTTGCAAAAATACAAAACTCTCTTATCATGCCAATTCTTGTCTTGATGATGCATTCCCTTTAATATCTATTAATATAAAAAATAAAATATACGTATGATTAATATTAATTATTATTATCACATAGGTGTGTATTAGTGTTAGATATTTAACGGACACTTAATATCTATTAATGTATTAATATCGCTGTTGAAAATTAAACATTAATAATACAAATTCACTGGCACTGTATTCCAAAGCATGAGCACATGACATCCATTTCTAACTAATTAAGTTTTTACGTATGATTGCTATAAATATGCGTTCACTACTCAATTAAATTCGACCCTCTCCTGATTTTAAGTTACTTACAATCAAAAATTCAGAATATTGTTGCTTTTGCTGCTGCGAAAAATCAAATATATTTTAAATTTTTCGCTAGTAGGAAATTTGTTCAAAAAGACTCCAACTAAAGTGTACGTATGATTAATATTAATTGATAATACCCATAGGTGCGTATGAGGGTTGGATGTATAGAGGACACATCGTTAGTGGCATTGCAGTTATAAAATTAACTTATTCAAATTCATTTTCGAATTCATTTTCGAATTTTTGACCAAATTATGGTAAAACAACAATAGACTGCTTAATATAAAGATTTTAATCAAGATCAAACTTCCCTTAAAATTTTTCAAATCTCCTATCATATTTCTCGCCTTATATACATTAGATATGCCAAACCCTTCCAAACGACCTATCATAGCCCCCAATGTACAGCAGCGCCCTCGACATAAAACGAAACTAACACAACACCGTGTTTGTTTGCTGAACATAAAGTAAAAAGTACTTTGTAACATTTACTTATGTTGCATGCTAATAATGTACACAGTTCCTTGTGTTATTTTCTCGTCGTCGTTGTCGTTGTTGTTTGTTTTGTTGCTTCCTTTCTCGATGCCTCATCCTGATGCAGCAACGTTC